>JAHLSL010000260.1:505668-522172 GCA_025920805.1 Petroica traversi | reverse complement strand
CTCGGGTCGGGCTCCGCCGGGCTGGCGGTGAGCGGGTGCGGCGCTCGGGTCAGCGGGGTCGGGACCGGCAGCCGGTGCCATGTGATTGTCCGGGAGCCGTGCCCGGGCTCCCGGCTCTGACAGCCGTGACTGACTGGAAGCTGAACGGGATTGGGGAAGCGGTGGTGCCAGCACAGAAGTCGTTATCATGGTGGGATCGTGTTTTGTTGTAGTTGCTCGGGATCTGAGGTGGGAATGGAAACTCCGGGAGCTGGGAAGCCCAGCTGGGTTCCCGGGAGCTGCTGAAATGGGGGAGGTGACTTGATTTGCTGCAGGGGAGACTGTCCTGGCTCGCTGCTGTGCCAAGCACAGCCCTGTGCCCCTCGAGGGCCCTTGTGAAGGGAAACCCATGGTGCTGTAGGGCCTGAGCAAGGCCCGCGGGCTGCAAGGACGTTTTGTGGCTTGTCTGGAAGGGAATCTTGAGTGAGGTTGTCCTTGGAGCTCTGTAACAGCAGGAGAGACCCTGGTGTGTGAGCTGGGGGTGGGATCCTGGTGGGATTGCACCAGGAGTGCAGGTGTGAGTGTGAGCAACAGGTTTGCCCTGCTGAATCCTGGGGAAACTGCTCAGACCCTGATCCTGGTGATGCTCAGGGCACTGACAGAGCTCCTGGGGCTTGGCAGGAGCTGTGAGTGGGGCTGTGACCTGCAAGGAGCCCAGCCCTGCTCTGACCCCAGCCCAGCTGACCTTTAGTTGCTGCCCTGGGATGTGGCTTTGGAGCCCTGACCTTGGCTGTTTTCAATCCTGTAGGGAAGTTGGAGAGGAGACTATGCCGAGGGACTATTTTAAGTCTGGTGTGGAACAACTTGCATCTGCTATTCTTAGCTTTTTGTGTGGAGGGTCAGCACACTTGAGCTGCCCTGTTTACAGCCTGACATTGGGCCTGTGCTCTGCTGGGGCTCCTGAGCTGGCTCTGAGCTTTGTTTGGGGCCAAAAAGCAAACTCAGCCCAGTTGTCTTGACATGCCATGCAGCCTGAGTGAACTTCCTGGAAATATCCCACCAGTGTTCACTACTGCCTTGAGTCTGAAAGTATTTTACATTTATTTTCAGCTTACCTGGATAATAAGGTGAAAGAATTAGAGCTGAAAAGGGCTAAGAATTCAGGACCTGTTGGCAGCTACAAGACAATGTTGATCTTGATGTGCTCTTGGAGTGAGGTGACACAAGCCAAGCACAAGCCTGGCTGGATCTGGGAGGTCAAGAACAGGAATGGTTGGGGTCATTGAAATCCCCTGAGACCCCCCATGTGTCACAATAGTTTGCTGAACAGTCAATACATCCAGACCAAAAATCTGCTCCTGGGGTGACCTTCCCTCCTATGATGCTCTGGCTGATTTCAGTGGCATTTGGTTGCAGATTGTGCAGGCAGTGGGGGCTCCCTGTAGGCTCTGTAAGTAGATGCTGATACCTCTTCAGGTGATGGAACAACCCAGGTGAGGTGAGATGGACTCCTGGGGAGGGTTTGAGTTACTGGAGAGCACGAGAGAAAGGCTGGCTTGGCATGTGGATGTGAACAAAGTAAGATGCAACATTTATCTAGTTGACATTAGTAGAGTACACTTGTGAAATCAGTCCTAAATATTTGCCCTAAACCAGGACAGCAGTGTGTAAAGGAACTGTGCTTGGCCAAACCTATTTGCTGTGCTGAGATGTGGGATTATGTCCATCACAGCAAAGCTCTCCTGCATCTCCAGAGGGATCAGCTCGAGGCCCTGCCACTCATTAGCTCTGCATCCAAACTTCTCAGCTGCTGCACAGTTTAGTGCATGGTGGTCATGGCATCTCCCTGAAGAGGGAGGGGAAGGAATGCCGAGCGCTCTCAGACACAGGAAATGAAATGGGAACGCTTCTAATGAAGTGGGTGTAGCCCAGAGTATTCCTGTCAGCAGACTTAAAAGAGGATAGAATGTAGAAATGTTGGAGTCAGCTGTTTTCTTCCCTTGGGGTATGAAGTTTGCAGCCTCTTATGCAAGTCCTGAGAAGTTGTCGGAATATTGAAAACACTTCAGACACTTGTCAGAAACAGGGAACCTTCCTAGATGTGACAGTATCGGGGAAGTATAAAATTCATCTGAGTTCTGGGGGAATGCTGTCCTCCCCTGGAGCACGGGAATGAGCTGCTGGAGCAATTCTGCATAAACAGATAAGAAAACACTGGTTTTCATGTTTGCTTTGGTTTGGTAGTGCTCCAAATAAGGAGCTGCTTGAGGCAGGAGATCTTTGTGCAGTCTGGGAAAGATATTGTGAAGGTCACAGATTCTTTGCAGTGCAGGTGGCAGTTTGCTGCTTTGCATTGCTGATGCTGTCTTCTTGCTGACTGAATAGTGGGTGCTATCCAAGGCATGTGTTGTGTCTGGTCAAAGTGAAGCTGAGTCTGTTGAGGGCATCTGAGCAGGAGTCAGTGCAGGAGTTAAAGAACCTTGGCTGAAGAATTAAAATCTTGATGCTTTTGTTCTGTTTGAGTCAGTCCAGGCTACATCCATGAGTTTCTCCTCCAGCCATTCTGTGCCAGAGATAACTGGAAGTGGGTGAGGGACCCAAGAGGGAGCTGCTGTGGCACAGGGAACGTGGAGGCTTTGCTCCCTAGAGCTAGTGGGCAGCTAATGGGAGGTGGAGGGGATGTAAAACTCTTCTACAGGAGTCAGGATTGTACAGCAGGATGGTGGCCTTGAAATCTCTGAGGATGGAGTTGTTTTGGAAAAGCTGCTTTGGAAAACAGCTGGCTACTGGGGCTGCTCTGGAGGCCATGGATGGACAGATGTGAGGAAACAGATGTGTGTAACAGCAGCATGAGAAGGAGCTGGTACTACAGCATCTACTAGACTTCTTCAGGGCTGTAGCTGAATGAGTAGCTCATTTTTGGAATGGAAATCCTGTTTCCTCTAAATTAAGATGAGGGTGTCAAAGTCTTTATGAGTCTTGGACATGGGACTGCTCAGAGAAGTTGCTACACTATCTTAAGTTAGTCACAGCCTTAGGAGTGCTGCTGAAACTGCTGTCTGAGCTGATTTGGGTCTGTCAATCTGCACTTAAGGCTGTAGTGCAGCTCCTGCTGGCTGCAGTGGAGAGTGGCCCAGTTCAGAGCAGTTCCTGAACTCCAGACTGTGTCCTTGTTGATCAGGACACTGAGGGCTCATTCTTTGGGGAGGGAGAAGGTAGGAAGGTAGAGTGTTGTCTGTGGAAAGGTATTGTATGAGTATTGAAACTCATCAGATTTGATGGGACTGAGGTCTGTAGGGTGAATCTGTTTCCTGGTTTTTCTCCTCTGTAGCAGCTGTCTGTTCCTCCTTTCTCTGCAGCCTGGCCTTCAGGCTCTGGAATTTTGTTCTTATTAATCATATTGATGAGTTGGAATATTAGATTTACATTCCACGCTGTGCTAGCCTGGGCTAGTGTGGGTCTGGTGAGACCCACACTTTCTGCTCATGGAAGTTGCCCCTGACTCCATGTCCTGACTCTGCAGCCCTGGGGAGAGCAGAGCAGCACGGGGCCAGCTGCCCGTGCAGTGTGAGGTGAAGCAAAACCACTGGGTAACTTCAGGGCTTCCTTTGCCAAGGAATTCATGTAACGCTGTCAGCTATTTAACAAGATAAATACTTCACTGGGGCTTTTGTCTTGAGTATTTTGGTTCCAAGCCAACAAATCCCCAGTGAAGCAACTCCTTGCATAGCTAAGAGCAGCAGCAGCAGTCCTTTGGGTAACCAGAGTCTTCAGGATTGGATTTCTAAATATCCTCAGCTTTCAGAGTAGTCCTTGCTACAGGGTGAACACAGGGCAAAATTATCAGATTCTCTAACTTCGCACACCTTAAATGAGCAGCTTCCGCGTGGAGGGGATCTCCTGCAGGGGTTAACATGGGGATCTGTCAGTGATTCCCCTGTGGAGATTTGGGTTCTTGTTCTGGGTAGGTTTGTGTGGAATGGGCTCTGGTGCTATTCCCCAGCATCCTGAGAGCTGGAGAATGGCCTTGCACTGGGGCAGGCAGGGAGTGCAGCAGCCATGCCATGTGCTTTCTCATTTAGGGCTCTCAGGTTCTTGAATTTAATATTCCTGGCTGTGTACAGCTCCCTCCAGCCAACCCTGGCAGGCAGGAGAGGGGTTGGAGGAGCACAAACTGCAGAAGTGGTAGACCAGGAGCTCTCACTTGTGGGACAGCATCAGGAATTCGTACTTGACTTTGATCTCAAAGCAAGCAAGAGAATAAGTCAAGAGTTTACAATTAAAAAAAAAAAAATCAGTGCTTTTGTTGTGGGATGCAGAGCTCCTGTGTGTGCTTCAGTGAGCAGGAGGTGGGTAGGGCAGGTAAACAACCAGCATGAGCCTTTTCGTGGGTCTCGTGATCTCCCAAGTGATGCCTTTCACTTATTAAGAGAAACTAGTAGGAAAATTAATGCTTGTTAATCTTGATTACATGAGTACCCCACCATGCCCTTCCTTTCCATGGCCCTGAGTGCTTGAATTGGCATGGCAGGCTGGGACAAGCTGGGGCTTCAGCTGCTTTCCCTTGTCTGTGTGGTATCACCGTGGTTATTTTGGTCTGCCTGACCCGTGGCTCGAGTGTCAGTGCTGGGGTTCTCGTGGGGAGCAGGGAAGGGTCAATGTCCAATTCTCTGCTGGAAGAAGTGGGGGGATGCACAGCTCCCCAAGCACCAGAGATGGCTTCATACAGCAGGAAGCAGTCCCTGTTCCTCAAGCCCACTGGGTGTGGGCTGATCTAGCACAGGTTCAGGCTGTATAGTTCAGCTGTTCAGCTGCCTGTTCCCTCTGCAGAGCTGAGTTGTGTCTCACTGGAATCCTCAAACGTGTTGGCATTGGCAGAAAGTGCCTGTCCTGCCACGGGGTGCACTCACTGTCTGCAGCTTTGGTGGGCACTTCCTTCAGTTACTGCTTCCTCCTGTGACCATCAGCTGCTCATCCAGATTTGGGGTATGTCCTTAGCACAAGGCCCTCAGTGACCATTTAGGGTCTGTAAATTCCACTCAAACATCTGAAAGATATGGCAACTTCTCATGTGAACATGAAGTCATGCAAGCTTGCATCCAAACTTCAAACCACCCTTAGATGATGATCTGGCTCTCCATAATTGGAGCAGTCAAGGCTCTGGCTGCTGCCCTGCCTGCACTGACCAGTGGCAGTCCATGGTGAGCTCAACATAGATGTGCTCACTTAATTCTGTTGGAGTAGCACAAACAGATGGCAAAAAGCATCAAGATCTGTGAAATATAGGTCAGGCTAAGACTTGAGGATGTCAATAAACTCGTTTCCATGTTTTGCTCTGGGAATCACCGCTATCAGATTTCAGGAGGCCATAACTCAGAGACACTGTGATTCACACAGTGTTTAATGAACAGAATGTTGGTCTGGAGCAGCGTGGAGCTGACAGACTGCCCAGGGAGTTATAAAAACAAGGTTAACCCAAAGCTGTTCTCTTGTAAGCTGTGTTTAGAGGGGGAGCTCTAAAAGGTGGAGGCCTATTCAGGCTGGTAGAGATGCAGAGCTGCTGCTGAGCTTCTTGAACCTGGCAGTGACCAAGCTGCTGCTGAGCCTCTTGAGCCTGGGGGTGGCCAAGCTGCTCCTGGCCAGAACAATGAATGCTGCTCCCTCACCATCCAGCAAAGCCAGTGGTTTGCTTCCTATCAAGCTTTCTCATCCTGTCAAACAATGTTTCCCTTTCCTCAGAAGAGGGACTGAGGGTTCTGACAGTGCTACTTTTAAGGACCCATCTCTGAATTACAGTATCTTCACTACTTAACCCAAGACTGGACTCAGAGCAATGGCTTCACAGCTATGGCTTCTGAAACTTCCCACAGCACTCAGAAGTTTTACTCCTTGGTTTCTGTCCTCCAGCCAGCTTTGGTGACTGGTACCAGCTAAACAGCTGATGTCTGGCTGCCTCCTGGTGAGAGCAATTTGAGGTGAGATGTCTCTAGGTCAGCATATACTGCTGGCACTCATGGGCTCCAGAGTAGCTCTGAAATGGCTGGAGGTTCCCTATCAAACTGAGTTTGTTTAAACTTGAGGCATAGTTAAAGTAACCTCAAGCAGTCACTGCTGGACAGGCCTTGCCCTGGAAAGGAGCTGTTTGAAACTCTTCTCTGGGTTAAGCAGGCTTGAGCTTTGTTCACAGGACACTCTGCTCCAGTTCAACCTGCTTTAAACTTCTTATTTATGGATATCTAATATTTGCTGGGAAAATGCAGGATGCACACAGAGTTTCTTTGGGAATACTCTCAGAACAAGGAGAAATTGGCTTTTGGGGCGTTTTCTTTCATCAAACAGCCTTCATTAGGAGAGTAGAAGGGAAAGTGGTGATCCAGAGCAGATGCAATCAGCTGTAGCATTTATCATCCACAGGGAAGTGGGAGTTGTGAAGGGTACAGGAAATGTGCCTAAATCTGTAACTGTGTACTTGGAAAGCATTCCTGTTCTCTGCAGGCAGCAGAGTTTAGTGCTTAGGGAAGCTCTGAGATTCAGTTGTGGGTAACCCTGGATGCAGATCAGCTTGTCCTGCTGTTCCTGCCATGATTTTGTGCTTCTGCACTGCACTGGAAGTTGTAGCTGGGGAATGGTTGGCAGTGCTGATCCCAGGGGATGCTGTCTGTTCAGGCTGGATTTGAACACTCTGTGTGAGGAACATGGCTCGATGGCCTGGAATGCTGTGGGATAAGGGTGTTGAGGCAGTGGGATGGGTGTGGGAAGCATTTGGTGCTGCCTGTGTTTGGATCAGGCTGGGTGGTGATTCCTGGTGTGCAGCAGGGATGGGAGGGGGAGCTGCTGTCAGCTCCTGAGGGGCCTGTGCCCAGGGAGCAGCTGCTGTCGGGTGCCTTTCTGAGGTGGGCACTTCCTCAGGTGCCTCCCCCAGTAGCAGACCACCTGCCTGGCTCCAGGGCTGTCCTTGGGCTCGCTGGGAGGTGCAGAATGTTGTGGTGTAAGTGCCTTGGGACAAACAAACTCTAGAAACTCCTTTTGTCCAAGTGTCTCATGACCTGCAGAGCTGCCTCCTGCCGGTGTGGCACTGGGATGGCTCTGTATAGCATTGACAGTCTGAAGTTGCTTCCTTGTGAACTTGGGAAAGAAGGAAGGAGCTAAAGGTCGATCTCAGTTACCTCTGTGAACTGAGTAATTGCTGTTTGAAAAGACAAAGCTCTAATAACACCCACTGTGTGCTGGGTACTCCTTACCTGCCTCACCCCAGCAAGGTGTGTGTAACATCCACACAGGGTGGAAGTGCTGGAGGGCCCACTGGTGAGGAGGAGGGCTTGTTCTACCATTACATCTTTTCCAGGGAGGCTCTGCAGACTGAGATCCTGCTGCAGGGGCTGCTGCCTGGCAGGAACTGCCCTGTGGTGCTCACAGCAGATAACTTTCCACTGTGGGAAGGAACCACCACCAGTCTGTGCTGATGGTGGCTGCAGATCAAACCACCCTCTAGAACTGGTACAGCTGGTCCCTGAGCGTGTCACTAACTCTGACCTCCTCTTCCAGTTGCAACCTGCCTACAGGTGGAACCCAGTGCAGAACCAGCAGCATCCTTAACCCTCGGCACTCCTGCACTTAGACCACAATGGCAGGTCGAGGTGGAGCTGCCCGACCGAATGGACCAGCTGCTGGGAACAAAATCTGCCAGTTTAAACTTGTTCTCTTGGGCGAGTCAGCGGTGGGGAAGTCCAGCCTGGTCCTGCGCTTTGTGAAGGGGCAGTTCCACGAGTACCAGGAGAGCACGATTGGAGGTGAGTGCCAGCTCCAGATGCCTGTGGCCTGGAGGTGCTGACCTTGCTGAGGCAGTCTGGGGTGTCAGAAGCAAGACTGGCTATTTCGGTCTGGTCTGGGATTTTTGCTATAAATAGAGCCAAACAGTTAATGCTTTAACTCTTGGTTCACAATTTGTTGGTGTGATGATCAGCACAGCAGAGAATAATGCTATGGCAACCCCGCACTCTGCCTCTGAGGCTTTGCTTCCAGTGCCTCAGCTCCAGCTTCTAATTAGAACTGAGGCCTTCAGCTTGGTTTATAGCCCTTAATTATCTTTTCAGACCATGACCTGGGATTTTAGGGCTGTTTCTAGCCTGATACTGTTAACTACCTTCACAGTGCTTTCAGGCTTGGTTGTTTATAGCTTGAAATCATTAGCACAGTGTCACCAATCAACCAAGGCTGATTGGCACGTGGGTCTCTGAGCAGCAGTAGCAGGGAGGTGTCCTGAGAAAAGGGACTCCTGTGCAGGGAGTAAGGACAGCTGTAAGTGTGGTTTACTGGCAAGCAGGGCCTAATGCTCCTCTGTGGAGGGCTGTGCTCTGCCTCAGACTGTATTTGAGGCTGCTGCCTTTGTCCTGGGTGTAACACATGATGTTAGATTCAGTGGGACAAGGAAACTGCCAGGGACTAAACAGGGGAGTGTGGAATCACTGGGCTGAGTTTGGTGCTGTTATTGGTGCTCCCCAGGTCTGATTTTGGTGGTGCCACAACTGGACTCTGTTGTGATCCCTGTCAGGTGCTGCTGGGAGGGTCTGGCAGTGTGGCTGGCTGCTGCCACTGGGCCACCTTCCTGACACTGTGTGGTGGTTCTTGGTCCCTGTGAGCAGGGAGTGTCACACAGCAGAGCTGCAGCTGCCACGTCGAGTGGCACTGGCCTCTCCAGGGTTCAGCTCGCTGCCCTGTGGCAGCAGAGCTGCTCTGAGCTCCTGCACTGGCTCTGGGCCCTGCCCTGCTGGAGCTGAGGCAAACCCCCTTCTCTTGCAGCTGCCTTCCTAACACAGACAGTGTGTCTGGATGACACAACAGTGAAGTTTGAGATCTGGGACACGGCGGGGCAGGAGCGATACCACAGCTTGGCCCCCATGTACTACCGGGGGGCTCAGGCAGCCATCGTGGTCTACGACATCACCAACACAGTGAGTGTGGGCAGGGCTGGGGGGCTGCCAGGAGGCTCCCAGTGCCCTGGGAGAGTGTCTGGGTCACAGCCCTGCAGGTACCTGGCTGTGGGTGCCAAGTTCTTGAAAACTGCTCACGGCCTCTTCCTCAGCTCTGGCCAAGGCTGTGAGCTGATAAAGGATCCTGCTGCCAAGTGCTGCAGAGGCAGAAAACTTCTCACAGGAAAACCTTGTTCTAATCATATCTGCCCTGTGGATTCCTACATGGCTGCCCTTCCTGACTGCTGCCTCCTGTTTGCTTCCAGGACACATTTGTACGAGCCAAGAACTGGGTGAAAGAGTTGCAGAGGCAGGCTAGCCCCAATATTGTAATTGCACTAGCAGGAAACAAGGCAGACCTTGCTAACAAGAGAGCTGTGGACTTCCAGGTGAGTGGGAATCCAGACAAGCTGTTACCCAAGCAGGTCAGGAAAGCATCTTTTTGCTTAAGTGAGGGAGATGGCAGCTATGTAAAATATGCTTTGAGGGAGAATGAAAGTGAGGTTTTGTGCTGAGGACTGCAGGATGCCACTGAGTAGGGTCTGTGCCCTGCTCTTCCCTTGCTTCTGTCATAGCACATGTGGCCTGGCTGGTGAAAGTCCTTGTGAATGTGGAGGAGGAGGAGGCCCACAGAGCATAAGCTCCTATCCTCAGTCTCCTTTGCTGCCTTACTCATGTGGGGATGTCTGCAGGGTGTGAAACAGCATTTTCTGGGTACGAGACACATGAGGAATCATTCCCAGCTTATTCTCTGCTCTTCCCTGCTCTTACCTCATCTGAGGCAAGCGTTCAGGAGAGGTTCTTACCCAGCCCTCTCAGGATTGCTGGGTGACGCACTCCCAGCTTACCCAACTGTCAGGCATTGTGTGTGAATGTGGCCCAGCTCAGCTGGGGGACACTGGCTGTGCAGGGCTGCTGGTGGAGCATCTCCATGGATTGGCTGGGCCAGGTGGGGGCAGGGACAAGGGAGGGAATTTCTGGCCCAAGGTGGAACATGTTTTTTCTCCAGCAGTTAGTGTGTTGACAAGTGAAGTGCATGAAGTCTGCTTGGGCCTCCTGGCAGGCTGCCTTTAGCACTCTGATGTGATTGTTTGTAGGATGCACAAACATATGCAGATGACAACAGCTTGCTGTTCATGGAGACGTCGGCGAAGACAGCGATGAATGTGAATGAAATCTTCATGGCAATAGGTAATGGCCTGTGTGTAGGACTGGGGCACCTCTGAGTGCCAGCACTGCACCCCAGGAGGTTCTGTGTCAGCCAGGGCTGGTGGCTCTTACTGAGGCAGGTCTCCAGTTTGCCACACTGGTGTGATTGTTTATTCCCTGAGTGTGTGGAGCCTTAGCCTTGCAAAGCTGGTTCCTTCTTCCTGTGTCTGGAGTGGAGACAGAGATAGGAGCAGGTCTGATACCAGCTAGAGCTGAGGATGGGTTGGTTTTCCTTTTAGTGTCCTGTCCCAATCTCTGCTGGTGATGAGAGCTCAGGCTGGAGCAGGCTGAACCCAGCCTGGGGTGTGCAGCGGGAGGAGGTTGGCCTCTCTGGAGTGGAGACAGAGATAGGAGCAGGTCTGATACCAGCTAGAGCTGAGCATGGGTTGGTTTGCCTTTCAGTGCTGCTGGCAGTGTCCTGTCCCAAGCTCTGGTGGTGGTGAGGGCTCAGGCTGGAGCGGGCTGAACCCAGCCTGGGGTGTGCAGCAGAAGATCGGCCTCTCCGGAGTACCTTACTAACATCCTATTTCTTTCTAGCCAAGAAACTGCCAAAAAATGAACCCCAGAATGCTCCTGGTGGCCCAGGCAGGAATCGGGTGGTGGACCTTCAGGAGAGCAGCCAGCCAAGCAGAAGCCAGTGCTGCAGCAACTGAGCAGCTGCTCTGGCCCACGAGCCCTCGGAGGACGTGACTGGAACCCACGCTAACGATCGCACTTACCGTAGGGCGGCCGCTGTCAGCGCCGCCGTGATTCTCCATCCCTTTCTGATCATAGGCTGGAGGGAGTTCTTCCACCTGCACCTTTCTGTACAAATACTAATTCAATTCTAAGTCTTAAGTCACTTTTTTAATATATGAACTTCTGCTCTTCCCTCTTCCTGGTGGTGGTGGATGCAGGACCTGGTGTCTGCCCAGCCAGCGTGGCCGTCCCGCGGGTGAGGCCAGCAGCACCCAGGTCCCACAGCACTGTAGTTCACTATGGGAAACAAAGGGATATTGGGACACATGTTTAAAGTTCCCTGTCTGTAAGAGCTGAGGCTGATCCCGTACGATGTGCCCAGAACAACCACTAAACTGTAGCATTAGAGACAAACTCCGGCTCTTGGGCCACTTATTGACCAAATCAACGATGAGTATTTGGGGTGGGGCAGAGGGAAGCAAAACTGGTTTCTTCTGTATTTTGTATTGTATGTTTCTCCATGTAACCAATCAGTATCTTGTCAATATAGTACATCCAACGAGCTGCCTGTTGTCTTTCTTTGTGTTGGACTCCAGCATGCCAACTCTTCTTTTCTCTCGGTTCTGTCGTAATGCACTAATCCTGTTGCAACTTTTGCAAAAAAATCTTGTATAGAAATTTGTCCTTTTCTTGATGGTTGTGATGCCACTAATATTGTTAACCCTGCTCTGGTGGGAATACACAAGGTTTACTGATGTACAGAGGTGGGGTGGGGGAAACCTTGGGTAACCTGTCAGTGGGAACAACATGTATTGCAAAAGCCTGTAATTCCACAAAGAATGAAGGGAGGTATTAAATGGCTTCTGTTGCCAGACTCTAACTGATGTTGGCTGCTGCCTAGTGCCTAATGCAGTGTCTTATGCATCCTGGTATTTAAGAGGAACTGTTGACTTAGTCTTCATCACAAACTTCAGTTTTGTGTGATTAAAACAAAATTTTTATAAACCTATCATAACAACAATGTTCATGTTTCTTAATGCAGCAGGGAATGGACCTGAGCACAACAGCTCCGGTGGAGGCTGAGCTGTGCTGGGCTGCTCCTGGTATGTCCCACACCTTGGTAGGGAAATGGGACCCTTCCTTTCTGAGGAGAGAGAAATGGGGCTCCTGAGCTTGTGCTGTGTGGTGATGATGTTGGTGTTCACTTGACTCCAGTGTGCTCAAGGAAGCTTGAGGGAAATAGTAGGAATTATTCCTTGCCTGATACTTCTGGGGAAACTCTACAGTACAAGTTGGGAAGAGGTGTGGGAGCAGTGCCCAGAGGAGCTCAGGTCTGCAATGGGACAGGCTTGGTATGGTGTTCATGAACACAGTGCCTCTGTCCCTGGAGGATGATGGCCTTGGAAGATGCTTCTCTCCTGCCACTGTGGGACCCCAACATCCACAGCTGAGACCTGGAGTCAATATGGAAGAAAGAGCAGCCCCTTACAGCTCCATCCCTCCCATGTGTGCTGCTGGCAGCACTGTTTGTGCTCAGGAGAGGCTGAGGATGGAGATGTGCTGCATTTGGAACTCGTTTGCCCCCTCAGCTGAGGGGCTGTGAGGGGCTCAGTCACAGAAGAGCTGTGAATAGAGTTGTATGAACAGCCTTGGCCCGTGCACCCTTCATCTGCTATCCAGGGTCTCAGTGCCTCTTCCTCATGCTGGATTTCCTTAAAATCCTGGAAGCAGGAAGGGTCTGGAATGACTTGGTGGAGTGCCTGGGATCATGCTTGAGCCTGGGCTGCCAGTGGGCTGTGAGTCCAGTGGCCCCCAATGCACCTCACTCGTGTGGTGCTGCTTGTGCCTGGGCTGCTGGAGGGGCTTGGAACCTATGTGGGACCACCCAGTGCTTAAGGGGTGGTTGGACTGATGTTGCTGGTTTCCCCAGGCAGCCAGAGGTGGACCAGTTGGAGAATGATTTCCCTAATCCCACTTGGAATAATTCAGTGGACACTGTGTGCCATCTGCTGGCTCCTCTCCCTGGGTGCCTGGGTTCTTCCTGGACTTGGGGTCTCTGTGAAGACATCCCGAGGAGGGTCTTATTGCTTGCCAGAGCAGGTGCTCAGGGGCTCAGTATCGAGGCTGGGAACCTGCTGCTGTGCCAGGTGTGTCTGGACAATGGGCTGTCTGCTCTCAGGGTGGCTCTAGCACAAACAGGCGTTCCTGCCTGCATACCTGCTGCCTGCCCACACAGCTGCTGCCTGCCCGGGCCTGAGCACGGCTGTTTGTGCTGGTTACACACCACGCCTGGGGTTGGGCTTCTCCCTCCCTGCTGCTGGGAGCTCAGGGTGGGCTCCAACAGCCCCTTGCAAAGCTGGGATGGGGCAAGTGTGGGTATGGCAGCTTCACACCACACCCAGGCAGCCTGATGTGGATCCTCCCCATTCTGTGGGGATGGGGATGGTGCTGACAGCAGAATGAGGAAGGGGTGAGGGCACCCCTGCTGCTCCTGTACAGGTGAGGGGCACTGCCCTTCCTGCCTGCCTCCCTTAGTGCTCCCAGACCCCCTTCCCTCCCTCACAGAACCCTCCAGGTTTGCTTTCTGGTCCCATTTTGTGCTGCCCTGAGAAGCAAGAGAGATTCTTCCCACCCTGTGCATCTGCCTTGCTCTGGCACCAAGAGTAGGGTGCAGCCTCCCAATCAACACCCCTACTCCCTCCCAATCAACACCCAGAGAACACAAGCAGATTCAATGCAAAAGTATTTTTATTGGATACAAAAACATTCCAGTTTAGTGAAAAAAATGACATCATTGCTGATGAAGCTTGTCTGGGTTTAAACCCGAGACTTGCTCCTCTCTGCTCCGGTCCTGCCGTGGCCATCGGGTCCCATCCAGTTACGCCTGGGCTTTGTTGGCTCCCTCCTCAGAAGCTGGTCCGGTCTGTGGGGCTGCAGGGCTGACCTGGATGGGCACGCTCCTCTCAGGAGCAGCCGGCAGCGCCAGCTTGGGAGCCTCGATGCGGAGCTGCCCATCCTTGGACAGGGAGCAGGTCAGAGCTTCGGCATCCACCTCCTCGGGCACGTCCCACTCCCGCTTCAGCACCTCGTACTTGTAGGAGAAGGAGCCCTTCTCATCGACATTCTGCGTCTCCTTCTGCCCCACCAGCACCACCTTCCTGCCCACCACCTTCACCGACAGCTGCTCGGGAGCGAAGTTCTTGACGTCCTGGCAGACAGAGAAGCCGTCCCCAGAGCCCTGGGTGGGGGTGATGCTGGTGCTCGGGGTGTGCTCCGCGGCGATGGCTCCGTGGTTGCTCAGGAGCTGCTCGAAGCTGCTCATGAACTCCCGAGCTTTCTCCATCTCCTGCTGCAGCTCGGTGAAGATGGTCTCTGCGTGTGGCCAGAGGGTCCTCACTGTGCCCAGCCGGCTGGCCAGGGAGCTGGAGGCGAATGGTGCGAGGTGCATCCGGCAAAGCATCGCTGCTGCTGTTATTGCTGCTGCTGCTGCTGCTGTCCCGTTTCCAGTGGGTTGGAAGCGTTCTGCCCCGCTGCTGCCGTCCGAGGCTTTTATTCCCGTTCCCTGGAGGCGTGGCCCTGTCCCGCACATTACATCACCCTCGGGAGAAGAGCTCAGCCCTTTCCAGCCCGTTCCAGGTCATTCTTGTTACTCACCCGTGAGGAGAGGCAGCGCTGACGTCGTGCCCGGCATACCTTCGACCTGACTCTTACAGCTCTGCTCTCCTGGCTTATAATTAGCAGCATCACCTCAGCCTCTAAACGGGATGCCTGAGCCATTCTTGCCAAAAAATCTGTGCCCTTTCCATTTCCCAGACACGGAGTGACTGTGGGTTCGTCTCCTCCCTGCCTCCCCCCACCCGCACCCGTGGCCCATTTCCCCCATCTGTGCCTGGGGATGTCCCCTCAGGTGAGACCAGAAGTCAACCCGTGTGCTCATTCCCAGGTGGGGTGCACAGTGGGGTGCTGAGGGGTGCACAGGATAGGGGTGGCCAACAGGGAGAGGGGTCCCAGAAAGTGTAGGAGGTGCCTGGCAGCAGATGACATGGGACACGTACTTTAGGGGTGGGACTGTCCCTGAACGGGCAGAAGTGATGAGCTCCTGGCACAATCGAGCTCCACAATCCTGGCTCAGTGAGCCCCCGGCGGGGGGGGCCAGGGAAGGGCTCTGTAGCCCCCCGGCCGTGGCCCCACGGGCCCTGCTGCATCACGATGGCTCTGCAGAAACCTGAGCTCCCGGCAGTGACTGCGGCTCCCTATTTGTGGCATGTGACTTGTCCCCAGAAACAGGCGCTGCTATTTTGGCTGGTGGATAATCAGCCTCTCAAAAATAGGCGATGGCTCCAGGAGGCTGCGTGGGGAGAGAGCGTTCTGGAAGGGACACACCCCTGGGCAGGGGAGGATAAAATCCGCTGCTCCCCTGCCCCAGCCCAGCACCGCTGAAGCCCCTGCACCGAGCAGAGCAGCAGCACAACCAGGAGCACACGCTGGACGCAGAGATGCTTTGCCGCCTGCACTTTATGCCGCCGATGTCCAGCTCGCTGTTCCCGTGGCTGGGACCCGTCCGCACCCTCTGGCCACATCCAGGCACCCTCTTCGCCGAGCTGGAGCGGGAGATGCGGCTGGAGATGGAGAGGGCTCGGGAGTTCATGAGCAGCGTGGAGCAGTACCTGAGCAGCGGGAGCAGCCCCGGGCGCCTCGGCATCACCGCTGACCGAGCCTCGAGCACCAGCGCAGCCCTGACCCAGGGCTCTGGGGACGGCTTCTCTGTCTGCCAGGACGTCAAGGACTTTGCACCCGAGCAGCTGTCGGTGAAGGTGGTGGGCAGGAAGGTGGTGCTGGTGGGGCAGAAGGAGACGCAGAGCACAGACGAGAAAGGCTCCTTCTCCTACAAGTACGAGGTGCTGAAGCGGGAGTGGGACGTGCCCGAGGAGGTGGATGCCGAAGCTCTGACCTGCTCCCTGTCCAAGGATGGGCAGCTCCGCATCGAGGCTCCCAAGCTGGCGCTGCCGGCTGCTCCTGAGAGGAACGTGCCCATCCAGATGGGGCCGGCGGTGGCACAGCCAGCTGGCAGCACGGAGGAGGGAGCCGAGCGGGCCAAGGCGTGAAGAGGAGGAACGGGGGCCAGGCTGAGCCTGGCTGCGGGGGCAGCTGCTGGCCGCAGAGCGGGACCGCGCTCGGGGGGTGGTGTCTGCCCAAAACGTGCAGCTTTTTTGATATGTAATAAATATTCCTAACTTTTATTTGTGTGGTTTCGGTGTTTCTGGTCTTGCCCAGCACTGTGCTTTGCAAGGCTCCTTCCTGTGCCCACGCAGAGCGATGGCAGGGTGGGGAATGGGGCTTTGCTGGCACAGGGCACGTCCCTGGCACTTCTCCCCAGCTCTGCCCTGCCGGAGGAGGTTTGGCGAGGGGCTCCAAGCCATGGGCAGCACTGAGAATCCCCGGGAGATCCTGAGCATCCCCTGGGAAGCCTTCGGGCACCCGACTCCCATCTTTGGGATGGCGCTGGGACAGTCCCGTGGGGTACCCTCGTCCCCCGTGCCGTGCCCCCCGTTAGTGCCAGCACCTTCCAGGCGCTGCCCGCAGCTCCGCGCCCCAGCCGCGTCCTCACGGTGAGAGTGGGCGCGGTTTCTCCCAAATGCCATGCGGGCGGTCCCGGTTCACTGGCACCG
>JAHLSL010000260.1:417477-437619 GCA_025920805.1 Petroica traversi | reverse complement strand
GGGGGAGCGGGGTGGGCACGCAGGGCTGGGCGCTGGGGCTGCTCCGCTCACCCTGGCGGGCACGGGGCTGATGCGCCAGGGACACGGGTCAGGGCAGCGCCTTGTCCCCCCGCAAGAAAATCCTGATCCTGCCCAAACTTCCCGGCGGGGGGAGAAGCAGGCTGGTGGGGGGAACCGGAGAGTGACCCCATCCCGAGCTGCTGCCGAGTCCCCCGCGATGCGCAGCGCTGCTCTTGCCCGTGGGCAGCAGCAGTGAGGGTGCTGGGCTGCTGCCAGAGCACCACGGGTGCTGCGGGCACGGGTGCCGTGGGTGCTACGGCGCTCGGCTCCATCCCCACCCCCGCCCCGGCCTCGTGCATCCCACAGACTAATTGCTGCTCTTTTTTTTTTTTTCTTTCTTTCCATGGCAGCAGCTTCTGCTGGAGCGAGTGCTGGGGCGGGGGGGGCTGTGGGGATGGCTTGGGAGCGAATGGGGTCAGTGACAGGGAAAGAGCACAGGAATCCTCCCCCTGAGGCCATTGCAGCCAGGAGCTCGGTGCCCGGCGGCGCAGGGATGGGGTAGTGGCGGTGCAGGTCACTCCAGGGCCACTCACCAGCGCAGGGAGCACTGGGTTTGTGGAGGGGGTGGGCATTCACAGCACTGGGAGTTGTGGTGTTGTTCTAACGCCTAAATTGTGAGGGTTCCTTCCCCCTGATCCCACAGCGCTATGGCAACGGCTCTGGTTTGGGGGCTTGTTCTTCAGAAAAACCCCAAGTTCCTCATTGGTGTCTCAGCAAGTCGTGAGGACTGATGGTGTTTGCCAGTTTCCCTGCTGCTGAATGTCCATATTCTTCCTTTTTTTCCTCTGCATTTTGGTTCTCCCCCTTCCCCATGTAGCGCTGGGTTCTTCCTCCTCCTCTTCCCAACACCTTTATCAAGGCTCAGTTTGGATTTTCAGTCCAGTTCATGGAGAAATGTGAGGATCAGACTGGGTGGGCCTGACATGTAGGGAGGAGGTCAAGTGAATGCTTAAACCCTTCAGGTCCTGGTTTGGTTGCATGTGTAAATAAGTGCTTTGCATCCTCTAGCTCAGCAGATATTTGGGAGCCTGGCCTGGAGTGGGTCTGGTGTGTCACCCCCTGGGAGGGACACTGGGACACCACTGAATGTGCAGAGCATGACTCCACTGCCATGGACCTGCCACAGCTTCGGCAATTCCCTGGAAGAGAGGCAAGGCAGGCAGGACTGAGAGCGCACGTGTGCACACCAGCACGTGTGTCTGAGCTGGCTCCCAGGCAGCTTGCTCAGCTCCAGGGCCCTGGCACTCACTACCAGCAGCGGGTGCTCCTCTGGGGCTGAACGCTCATTTTTGGGTGTTTCAGCCAGCACTGAGCCTTCCTCACTTTCCCAGTGGGGCGGGCTGCTCTAGGGGGAAGTGTGTGGACGTTCCTGTGGTGATGGGAGTATGTGTGTGTGCACCAGTCCCACCAGTGACACCGAGAGCTTCTGGTGGTGCTGATGAGGTGCTTGATGGGATCCCCCCATGTGGTGCTGGGGCTGCTGCACAGCCTGGCCTGCCCTCAGCACCGCTGTCACTGCTGCTGTCACCGTGCCACTGTCGCTGTGCCACCACAGCTGAGCCCCCTGCTGTGGTTTGCAGGGCCCTAATCCCTTTCCCTTGTGTCTCTTTCATCTCCAGTCGGACCAGGAGAGTGGTAATAGACCTTCTTACTAAATTAAATGTGCAGGCTGCTCCTCAAGGCACGGTGCGGTTCAGCCGTGGCGTTTGATTTCCCAGCCACAGCAGCATGGTGCCTCCAGGGAAAAAGCCAGCTGGGGAAACTTCCAATTCCAATAAAAAGTGCAAACGCTATTTCAATGAGCACTGGAAGGAAGAATTTACCTGGCTGGAGTTTGACTATGAGAGGAAGCTGATGTTTTGCGTAGAGTGTCGGCAGGCGCTGGTGAAGAACAAGCACGGTAAGGCGGAAAACGCCTTTACCGTGGGCACGGACAACTTCCAGCGGCACGCGCTGCTGCGCCACGTCACCTCTGGCGCGCACCGCCAGGCGCTGGCCGTCAACCGCGAGCAGCTGGCCTTCGAGGCGCGTGTCCACGGCCACCCCGAGCTGCGCCCACTCATCAAGGTGGAGGTGAACCCGGCGAAGGTGGCCGTCCTCACCACCGTCTACTGGATGGCCAAGGAGGACATCCCGGATGAGAAGTGCTCCTCGCTGCTCAGCTTCCAGAAGTTCAACCTGTGCCAGGCGCTGCTGGCCTCGGAGCACAGCGAGTTCTACCACCCTGGCAGCGTCAGGGAGATGCAGGTGTGTGTTTGGGGTCTGCACATGGGGGATGGCTGGGATTGTGTGGCCGCTGCACCTGGAGGAGCAGGGATGGTCTCCGTGCCCACCAGGAGCTCCCTGAGCCTGCGGGCTGCTTTGCAGGATGAAAGCTCAGGAGTGCAATTAGCACACGAGCGCTGTGGGTTTTGCCACTTTTGCCCTAAAGTGAGCGATCAGAAAGATCAAGTAGCCGGAGAGTTCAGAAAGGGTTTTCTGAATTTTACAAACCCTTCATGCTGCTAAAATCAAATTAAATTTTTAGAGAGTCTTGGCTGTTGGCCAGGCTTTTCAGCTCTCCGCAGAGCCTTATTTTGCTGCAGATAGACTAAACCCACTAATTAGGTTTTGCAGCCTGTGGTGATCCTTGCAGCACTCACACATACACAGGAAGTTTTCCCTCCAAACTGCAGTTTGCCTGAAACGGGGGGAGTGTGAGTAAATGAGTAAAGATGGAAAAAATGTTGCATTTTTGCTGCTGCTCTTGCCCCTGCTGGGCTGCTGAAGTGAAACTGTGGAGTTGGATGTGGGAGGTGGGTTCCTGGTGTCCTGCCTCACTGCTGGCATGGGTGAGGGTTTGGGAACAGGGTGAGGGATCAGTGCTGCATCTGTGGGGCTCTGACCCCACGCTTAGGACAGGAACCCCCAAGCTCTCAGCAGCTTCCCCCGAGCTCTTGAGCTGCCAAACAGGAGCAGGAGGAGACAGCTTATTAGGGAAAAAGAAAGTGCTTTCCAGCCTCTGTATGTGCAACTCATGTAAGGGCTTTTCCCTGGCTTGGGGCTCATGCACTGCAGGAACCTGTGGGTGGGAGCTTGCCCACTCACTCTGTGCTGGGTGCTGTGCATCTCCCACTGCCTCTGAATCTCATTTGTGTTTCTCTCTCCCTCCCTGCACCCCTCCTTCAACTGGCCCAGGCAGCCATTGCCAAAGTCCTCCACAACGAGGACAGGCACAGGATCAAAGCCTCGCCGTTCATTGGGCTGGTGGTGGATGAGACTGTGGACGTCCTGGAGCACCGCAGCCTCGCCATGTTCACCACCACCGTCTCCCCCTGCAACGGGCAGACCTCCACCACCTTCCTGGGCAGCTTTGAGCTGCCCACCGGGGAGGCCTCCACTGTGGCAGGCAAGGTGGGTGAGGTGATGCGTTCCTTCGGCATCCCCACCATGAAGCTCACCTGGCTCAGTGCTGACAGTGCCTCCCTGGTGGCCGAGCGGCTGAGCGGGGTGGGGACCGCGCTGACCTCGCTCTGCCCGCTCCTCACTGAGGTGCACTGCCTGTCCCATGGCACCTCCCTGCTGCTGGCCGAGAGCATCGGCACCATCGAGTACCTCCAGAAGTACGAGACCACCGTGGATGCTGTGTATAGGCTCTACTCCAGCTTCCAGGGGGAAGGCGATAGCCTGCAGGAGCTGCGGAGAGTCCTGGACCTCTGTGGGATAGACCTCGGGAGCCCCAAAGCCATCCACTGGACTTCTATCTTCCCAGCTGTAGAGGCCATTGACTCCTCGTGGCCCACACTGGTGCTGCTGCTGGAGAGCGAGGCGGAACGCTCACCTGTGGCCCGCGGCCTCTGCGAAGAGCTCAAGAAGTTCCAGTTTGTGGCCTTCACCAAGATCCTCCTGGATGTCCTCCCCATCTTCCAGAAGCTCAGTCGCTTCTTCCAGATCGAGGACTTTGACCTCTCCATCTTGAAGCCCATAGTGTCAGCCACAGCCACCACGCTGCAGGCCCAGCAGAGCACCAGTGGCCAGAACCTCCGGGAGTTCCTCAACGAGATGAACAAGCACCCACAGGATGGCCGGGAGGGCGAGAGCCGCCTCTACTACAAGGGCGTCGAGCTGGCCAACTGCTCCCAAGTGCACCTGAAACACTTCGAGCACCTGAAGGACAGCTACCTGGAGAGGGTGCGGGGCAACCTGCTGGACAGGTTCCCCAGCAGCGTCCTGGAGGCCATCAGCTCCTTCTCTGCCATCTTCAACCCCAAGTGCTACCCCCAGTCTCTGGAGGACATTGGCAGCTATGGGGTCAGCGAGCTGAATTTCCTGCTGCAGGTGTACTCACGGGTGGTGGTGAGCGAGAGGGCCCTGAGCGACTTTCCCCTCTTCAAGCGCATCGTCTTCAGCCTCAGCCAGCTCTCCTTCAAGGACCTCTGTGTCAAGCTGGTCTACAGCAGCTCAGAGATGCACGAACTCTTCCCAGACTTCGCTGTCCTGGCCGCTATTGCCCTGGCCCTGCCACTGGGGTCAGTCCTTGCTGAGAAGATCAGCCGTGGCCGGGAGCTGCTGAAGCGTGGCCGGTCACGCCGCGCGAAGGACGAGGGGCTCTCTGACCTCATGAAGATCGCCATTGATGGGCCAGCCATCAGCGAGTTTAACTTTGCATTGGCCATCGAGTACTATGAGAGCATGAGGGAGTCTGGGTTCATCATGGCACAGGTGAAGTGAGCGTGGCTGGTGAGGGCTGAGTCCTTGGGCAGGAGCTGGGGCCTGCGGGTGGCCCCAAGTGCCACCTCAATGCTGCCTTTCCACACCACTGGTCACTGCTGGGGCCGGGCAGCCACAGTGGATGGTGTCCTGCTCTGTGCTGGGAAGAGAAAACAGGATCCTTTGCAAAGCCGTGCTGGTCCCATGACCACCCCTCCCTCACACCCCAAACCTCGGTTTGAATAGCCCAGAATTCAGAATCCTGGAGCCACCTGAGATCCCAAATTGCGATGAGTTTTTTCCAAGGGGTTGTCATTATTTTGTTTTAGGGAGATGAAGGCAGAGCTCTTGAGCTCAAATGTCACGCTGCCTTTGCACAAAGATACCCAGCAGCTTTTGCTTAATGCTCTGCAAAAATATGGGATTTCTGTTATTCTGGAGCCTGGAGAGTGAATGCAGAAAAGGCAGCGCATCCTCCGAGCTCTGCGCCGACCCCAACATGCCTGGCAGTGTCGTGTTGGTGTTCCTTGCACACAGCACAGGGTATTTTTAGCAGTGGCATCAAGTCATGATCATTTCAAGAGCAAGAGATTTAGGGATGATATTGTAATGGCTGAGGAAATAGTAACTTTAAATGCATCGCTGTGTACATATGTGTATGTGTGTATATATATAAATATACATATATAAATATCTCTATTAAAAAGGTCTATCTTAATTTTCCTAAAGTTTAAAGTACAAAGATGTCTAAAAGGGTTTTTTTTGGGGTTTTTTGCAAGGATGGAATAAATTATGAGCAGGGATCTGAAAACAATCAATAACTTACTCCTGTTCTTTCCAAAACGTCCTCATAACCCAGAGTTTCCTTTGCACCCTGAGCTCTTGGCAACCTGCAGTCCAAGAGAAAGTCCTCCAACACCTGGACCAACTGGAGGTGTTCAGCTCATATTTATCCTCTGAAGTGTTAGTCTCTTTATTCTGAGGTGAGCAGAGCTCTTGGTGCCCACAGGAGGCAGGAGCTCAGGCTCCTCTGCAGATAGTTCTGGGGGTGCTGAATGGGGCTGGGGTGCTGCTGGTGTGTTCCATTGGGATGGGGCTTTGCTGGTTTTGATTTGGAGAGCGGTTTCCTTCTGTTAGGACTGATTCCAATCAGCAATGAACCCAGTGCAGCAGCGTGAAGCATCACCTCAGCTGAATCCTGGGCATCGGGTCCTCTGCTGGGGCTGCCACAGGCTGGAAATGGAAGGTGTAGCAGCTCTGCTGCCCCACGGTCCAGGTCTGGTTGCTCTGGGATTCCAATGCAGTGCAATCTGTTTGTTACCAGTCCAGATCTCAGAGGTTCTGGGGCTGCACTGGTGCTGCCATCATGGTCCAACATTGTGACCGGATGTTGCTCCTCTTCCCTGTCAACCTTTGGCATTGGGGGGCCTCCTGCAAACATGCTTTGCCAGAGACAAAAAGCTTTAAAGCCCTAGGTAAGGATTTAGAGACACCATAAAAATGTGCTGAGAATGTCTCCCAAGCAGGAGGGAGCCTCCGTGTGAATAAACAGCTCCGTCTCCATCTGGCCTGGGCAGACTCCACGCCAGATGCTCTCTGAGGCAGCAGCGTCTGCGGAGATGGGTCCTTGGCAGACTCCTGTTGGTGTGAGAACCTGCAGCACTGGCCCTGCTGCCATCAGAGGCAGCTCTGGGAGATTCACACAGGCGGTGTCAGAGCACAACAGTTGCTCTGCTCTGCCTCGCAGGGACTGGGAGGAAAACCTGCTGCAGGTGTGTGTTCAGTGGCTGTGTAGAGTGAAGGGGTGGGGGACAGACTGGGGAGGACAGCCAGACACAGTTCGGGTAAGTTTGGTTGAATGTAGGGCTGGAAATTCCTTCAAATTCCAAGGAATCCCTACTTTTCTGTGAGACAGGACCTGGGCTGAGCTACAGAGGGCTGGGAAGGGGCTGAGCCCCAGGCAGAGAATGTGCAGCTCCCATGGCTCGGGCTGAGCCCCAAGGAGGGGACACACAGCACCACATCAGGGACATCATGGCTTTGACATCTCTTGGTCAGGCATGATCTGTACCTGTGGAGCTGGTGGAGGCACAGAGACAACACCCCCAGCCTGCAGCAGGAGCTTGTGCCAGGAACACGTAGTTCCTGTGCTCCTCTCCTTGCACCAGTCCCTTGGAACGCTCTGCAGGGCCTGGAGCATGTCCTGTCCCAGAGCAACAGGATTGCTGTGAAGGTGGGGGTTCCTCTGCCAAAACGGGGGGAGGCAGAGCCTGTGTGGGGCTGTGACAAAAAGCTGCACCACTGGGGGTCCCTTCACCAGCACAGCCCCACCTGCTGCTGGCCATGCCCGTCACCTTGGGTAAGGTCGTGTCATTCTATACAGACCTGGGACCCTGCCACTCTCCCAAAAGCAAATCCCCGTAATTGAGTGTCTAATTAATACCTAAAAATACTGCCCTCAGCTGCTGCCGGAATCTGCCCTGCAGCAAAGGTAAGGCAGGACCCACAATGCCATGGCCCCATAACCTTGGGAAGGTGCCCCAAGAGCATCATGCGGGTGCCCCAGCAGGGTGTTGTGACATGCTAAGGAGTTTCACTGTGGTGGCCTCAGCCCTCTTGCTGCTCCTGGGGATCTTGTCTGCTTCACGGGCAAAGCTAGGTGGGAAAAGACCTGCCCATCTGTAGGGTCTCACTGGGGTTTCTGGGTTCTCCAAGTGCCTGGTTGGTTTATCCCAGTCCAGAAATGTGTTCAATCCACAGATTTCAGCTCAAGGATGTGCCAAAGACATTGACATATCTTCTCTGTACCATTGGTGGGCAGCAGCCACTGCAGGTGGTGGCCAACCCTGGGAGTCTTTGTCCCCTCAGCACCCGTCCTGTGCCTGCCCAGAGCAGGAGCTGCTCCCTGGGGAGTGAGCCCTTGAGCCCAAAGAGTTAGCTGGGCTGCAGCATCCCTTGTTGTAGTCACTGATTTTGGGGGTGAGGTAACCTCCCACATCTTGTTCCTCCCACAAATATTTATATATATATATAATATTTGTATTATATTTGTATATTTATATTTAATTATCTTTTAGTGCATATATATATATATTTATATTTGATGTTTTTAAGGCCAGTGCAGTCCATGCAAATCACACTGGCTGTGGCGAGTGGCACCCCTCGTGATCCAGCCCCAAATTCCATTGCTGCTCCATGCGAGGCCCCGGCTGCGTGTACTGGGGGGTCCCAGGGCAGCTCCTCTGGCGCCGGCCCGGCCGTCTCAGATGATTTGATGTAGAAACCCTGTTTCACGCCTCAGAAGGTTAATTATGCACCGCTCACCCATTCCTGCTCGCTGCTGCTGTGATGTTATTTATTTATTTTTAAGCGGTTTCACAGATTTCCCTTCTGGGCGACTCTGGAATTAACTCGATCAGTGCACGCCTGATGAAGCAAACTGTAATTCCTCCCCAGAGTCAGGCCTGGCTCGGGGATGGCTCCGGCGCCGCAGCAGAGCCGCCGCGTGCGCTCGCCCGGAAAGAGGTCGTCGGTGCCCGTGGGGCTGGCGACGAGCACTCGCTGCTCAGATCCAGGGAACCTCTCAAACTTTGAATTTCAGATGCATGTCTCAGCTCCTGCACCAGCCAGTGGTGGTGCAGAGCAGAATGAGGAGCAGCACCAGCCTGGGGTTCTCATTGTGCATCAGGGTGCAGGGGCTGGAGGGGGCTCAGGCTTGGTGCTGTCACAGGAGGTGCTGGTGGGGACAGCAGTGTTCCTGCTGTGGGAGTGGGTACTGGCCACTGTCAGCCTCCCACGAGGGTGTTCTTGGGTCCAGGGGGGCGGTGGGACGAGGTTGTGTGCGCTGGGTGAAGGGATCTATGATGTCTTTGAGATGAAAAATAACCAAAACCTCAAAATATCCAAAGGAATGAGGAAGGTTGACCTTGTCCTTGCTGCAGGAAAAGGGACAGGGCTGTGGGTGGGTTGGAGGGGATGTGAAGCCATGTGGGATGTGATGAGGCTCTTCTGGTTCACAGAACTCTGAAACCATTTCTTACTTATTGTGTTTGATTAATTATTTTATTTTATTTTAGCTTTTCCTCCTTCTTCCTCCCAGAGCTGGGCAGGGACTCTCTCTGCCACTTGGAGGATGCTTTCATGTGCACATCATCTGTGATGCGTGTGCGCTGGGATGGGAAGCAGGCTGGAGACAGATCCCTCTGCTCGGCCTTCCCTCCCTCCTTCCCTCTGTCCCACGGGTGTTTTCTGTTTAAACAGAACATTATTAATAACTCCAGGCTATTTTTAAATCTCACGCTGCAGCGCGTGGTTCATTTGCGGGGGACGGGGAGTGGCGGCTGTGCCGCAGGAGTGGGGGCAGCTCAGCCTCTCCCCCCCAATCCTTTGGCTGCTGCTGGCAGCCAGAACCCCACCAGCCCTGCTGAGGAGCCCTGGTGGTGCTGCTGTGGGGGACCCCAGGGCTGTGGGGCTCCACGGGACAGCCCAGGGAAGGGGCTGCTTCCCTGGGGGAGGTTTTGACACCTTTTGAGGGTTCCTGTGCATTTCTGTGCTCTGGTGCTGAAGCAGCTGCATCCAGCTTTGAATGGGGGTGCTGATTTTGAGCCTGAAAGACAAAGGGGTGCCCAGGGCCAAGCTGGGCTGGGACCTTCCCCCAGGAGGTGTCTGCAGTCCATGGCAGGTGTCCCCTGTGCCGTGTCTTGTGTGCTCTGTCCTCCTGCTGCCTGCAGGGATCAATGGTGCTAACGCTGTTCTTTCCCTCTGCCTGCCCAGGTCCCTCCGGACACAGCAGCCCCCTCTTAGCATCGTTGCCCATCCCTGGCCGGCCTCTTCACCCCCCCCTTGGACATCAAGCACTTTCTGACCTTCAGGCTCAACGGAACATCTCCGCTCAACCTCTTCCCCAACTTCAACACGGTGAGTCCCCAAGGGGGGTGGGCATCGGCTGCTGGACCCCTCCTCCCCTGCAGCAGTCCCTCTTCTACACAGCACCACCCCTTGAACCCTACCAGGTGGTTTCTGGTTTAATTCCTGGTGTCTTTGGCTGCCGGACGCCAGTTCAACATGCCCACTTTGCCCTTAGCTCAGAGAGGTTCCTGCCCAGCCTGTCAGCACCAGAATTAAAAACATGGTTCATTTTAACCAAGATCAATTGGATTTTGCCCCTGGAATCAATAGTAATAAAGTAGCTCTGGAGAGCTGTTCATTAGTTGAAAATTAAATAAGGAAAAGAAAAGAGAGAGAATGCACTACAGGTATGAGGAATGTGGTTGATGCTGTGGATGTTGAGGGAATCAGAGTGCTGGGGGGCTGCTCCCACCCCCTGCTTGGCCTCCAGGTCCCCAGCCTTGGACCACCGAGCCAGGTGCCTGGGGGGGGGCAATGACATCTTTAGAGATGTTCCCTTAGACAGTTAAACTGCTGTGGATGTGGCCAAGGACACGCCACCATGTCGGGTGTGAAATGGTGTTTTCCCCATGCTGCACAACTCCCCCAGGCTGGTCCCAGCCCTGTGGGGGTCTCTGTAACTCCTGAGTGCTGTGTAGAATTCTTGTGGAGCAGGTTGTGCCCCAGGAAGGGCAGCGGGCCCAGGGGCTGCTCCCCATCTCCCCAGAGGCACTGCATGCCAGTGTTTTGGGGTTTGGTTGATGCCCATTGTTTTCTCTCATGAACCTGGAAACGGGACTTTTCTGGGCCCCCTCTCTGCTCACTGGCCTTTTGTGAGTGGCTTTAAGCTTAAATGTGCTCAGAAGGTGCAAATTATGGCTGAGATCTTCAAAGACAGTTCAGAAATTAAGCGCAGGATTCTTGTTGCTGTTGAATGGGATTCAGGCGTCTGAGTCCTTTAAGCCCTTTGGAAGCCCCAGCCCAATCTCTCCCCAGGCTAATGAGCTGGAACACAGGACAGGAGGGGTTTTGATGCCATTATAGTTCCTGCTTTTCGTCTGGGCTCTTTTTTTAGTCGCTGGAGTCAGGAGTGAACTTGACCCAGCGCCTGTTGTTTGCTCCTCTTGGCTCCCACCTGCCGCTGCCTTGGCGCATGTTCACCCACGTTTGCTGCCTTAAAAAAATTAGTAATTTGGAAAATGAATCTGGTACTTGCTGGAGCCACACAGTGTCACACGGCTGCTGTGCTTCTTGAGGGCTCCTGCCACAGAAGATGGGTCAGACACAGACAGAGATGCCAGGGAGAGCTCTCCCAGGCATCTGGGGACCTGGAGTCAACCACTCTGAGCTCACACCTGAGCCCAGTGTGTGCTGTTGGCTGATGGTCCAGGGGCAGCAGCTGCCCCTTCAGGGTGGGTCTGTGCTGGAGATGTGGCCAAAGGAGGCTGGGTGAGGTTCAGGGTGTGGTGGGCTGGCAGCTCTGGAGGAGCCAGAGCAGAGGCTCCATCCCTCAGGATGCAGGGCTGGAACATCCCTGAGCCAGGCTGCTCAGACTCCACTTGAGCCTCGGTGGGGTGAGAGGGCAGGGGACTGCCCTTGCTGAGGTCGCTGCCACATTGGAGCTGCCCTACAAGATGATCTGAGGGTTCCCCTTTCATGCCCTGCATTGCTGGTGATGCTGTGAAGGTTCAGCAATGCCCGGCGGAGCAGGAGCTGCTTGCACTGTCCAGAACACTCTGCACTCAGAGCAGGTCACTGGGCTCCCATGAACCCAGCAGATATTTTACTCCAGAGTGAACAAAACCCTTCCAAGCTGCCTCCTGTCACTTAGAGCAACAACCACATAAAAAAAACCCTGACCAGCACTGGAGGCACGTTCCTTGCTCCAAAGGCCCTTCCCTTAGCTTGGGATGTTGCAAATCCCCAGGACCCAGCAGCGCCTCGTAAAACCCCGTCAGCAGACACGATCTGAACGGATGCTGCATCCCTGTGAATTCCTGCTCCTGACCTCAGCGGCCACAGGGAGCTCGGCACAGGGATCGCTATTTATATCGGCAGGAACATCCAGGGATAAATAAAGTAATGTGAGTCAATACGAATTGACTATAAAGCCGGGATCTTTATTCCCCAAGACCGCGGGGCCCAAAGCCACCTCTGTTGCTGGCTCCATTCTTCTGGAAACGGCCAGGAAAAGCCTCAATCCCTGGCTGCAGGCACTGGTATGTATGGCTGTGGCACAGCCCCCCAGTCCCCACAGGAGCTGGGGGGGATTTTTCCATATCTGAGAGAGCTGTGAGGGCAGGGGAGGAGATAGAGGGATGTTCTCATTTGGGGAGAGGCACATGGGCTCTCAGGTGGCACCAGGCTTCAAATATGCTCAGTATGGGATGGAGCTGGGCTGGGCTTCTGGCAAAGAACCTGGGATTGTGTGTGCTCCCATGGGGGTGGGCAGCTGAAGGCTTGGGACGGTGCTTGTGTTCACTTTGGGACAGCAGGAGCAGCAATGGCCACCAGTTGCACCTGCCTTGGCTGGGGTGAGGAGCCAGGTTCTGAATGTGCTGGCCAGCCCAGCCCCTGGGAGCTCGTGAGTCCTGGGCCTGCCCAGAGCAGTTGCAGGTGCTCTGGTGGACACAACTCCTTGCTGTGCCACAGGGTCTAGCAGGGTGGACTTGGCAAAAGCACGGGGGCTGGAAAGACCCAGGCTGGTGCCATCACCCTGGCATAACCCCAGGAGGATGAGGAGACCCTGTGCTGGGGCTGTTCAGCACCATTGTTGTATAATTCAGGCTCAGACATGGCTCTGGCATCACTGACAGGCTCAGGGTGAGGCCAAGACAGTCCCTGGCCTCATTTGTGTCCTTGTACCAGCATCTCCCTTTCCTCTGCAACCTCCTCCAATCCCCACCCTGCTCATGCCAGGGTGCTCAGGGTGTAGATGAGCCCATGGGATCCCACTGGCCCCAGTGCTCAGTAGGTGCTAGTGTTGTTTGGTGGGAGCTGGTGGTGCTTGGTGGGAGCAACCAGCAGGAACCTGGTTGCTCACACTGCTCGGAAGGTTGGAGCTATTTTTCTTTTTTGAATGGAAAGGTGGGTGTTTCGCTGGAAAACAAGTGCTGCTCCCAGCAGCCCAGCAGCACGGAGGTGCTGCCAGCAGCACATTGCAATGTTTGTCGTCAGGAGTGGAGCAGCATCTTGGCCATCTGTAGCTTCCTCCAGGTCTCTGCCGAACCCCAAATGCCTCTTCATTTATATGCCAGATAAGTGAGTAAAATTTCAGAGCAAACAGGCACTTCATTAATCACCTGCTTTTACCATTCTGCTCACTCCTGGAAAGGAATTTGGGGTCTTGATAATGGTGCTGTTGTCCAGGCATGTGCCTCGAAGACTGATGCACCTGTCTCGGCAGTGAAATAGCTTTGCAGAGAAATACGATCGCTGAAAACCCCGGGCTCTCCTGACAGCAGGACTCAGATAAGATAATCTCCCTGTGCCACAGGGTAGGGAACAATACTTGCATTATAGATTGGAGCCACGCTCAGACAAAGAGGTTATTCTTATGTTTTCTTCCTTAATAAATGCATTTTGTTAAAAACAATTATGGCTTTTGGAAGCAGTTTGGTGCTTGGGCTGTGGAATGAGGCCGAGCCCTGGGGCGAGACAGAAGGGCCAGGGCCTGGCACCAGCCACATGCTTGGCCCCACCACAGCCCTGGGCAGGCTGGAGGACAGACATGGCTCCTGGCAGGTCACTGAAGTGGGTCTGTGTGTGCCCAGCCCAGAGACCAAGCTGGCATTGTTGGGTTTGAGCAGGTGAAAAGCACATCTGGGCACCAATGGGGCAGCCCAGAGGGGCTTTTGTGAGCCCTGTGTCTTGGGTGTGCTGTGTCTGTGGCAGCAAGCTCTGGTGTCCCTCCTGCCCTGGCACCCATGTGGGCTGTCGGTGTCCCATGGGCTGGCACACATGGCCCTGCTTGTGCCTTTGGCATTGAATGGGGACATTCCAGCTCTCTGGTGAAGAGCACATGGAGAATGACTGGCCGATGCTTGTTTTGGTCACCTCTGTGCCCCATTTTGGTGGTTTCTGCTCCTGCTGAGATCAAGGGTAGCCACTGAGGTTCAAACAGAAACTGGTAATTTACCATCAGTGACGTAAGTGTGTGGGGGGGGAGGGCACACACTGGGGCAGATGGGGTCTCATCCCTTCTGCCAGCCCACAGCTGACATTCGGACCTTGTGGATTTGATGGATTCAGGAATGGTTTAAGCAGGACAGGAGCCAGTGTTGACACAGGACATTGCCCTGTGCAGGGGAGCCTCCATAGCCACAGGGCTCCTCGGCAGACACAGCCCCTCGCTCCTCCCAGCCACCCAGTGTGAGCTCTGTGGCATTGGCAGTGGCTCCTGGGGAGTGTGGCAGGGTCACCAGGTCATGGTGCCATGCCAGGGCAGCCATCAGGACACAGCACCCAGCTGCCCTCTGCCCTCCCTCCCCTTGCAGATGGACCCGGTGCAGAAGGCGGTGATCAGCCACACCTTCGGCGTGCCGGCCCCGCTCAAGAAGAAGCAGTTCATCTCCTGCAACATCTGCCACCTGCGCTTCAACTCTGCTGTAAGTGGGGCCACAGTGGGGCTGGGAGTGAGCAGGGGACACGGTGCCAGCCCCTGTCAGGGGCATCCCCAACGATGGGCCAGTCTCATCCACTGGAGCTGTCGGGGCTTGGTGCGGGCAGCACGGGGGCTGTGGGTGCTGGAGCTGCTCTTGCCCCCCCTGGGCTGCCTGCAGAGGAGCCATCCCAGCCTGCCCATGCTGGATCTGCAGTGCCTGGGGCTGATGCTGCTCTGCCAGCAAAATTCCCTGGTTCTGGGCTTTGTGATTCCGCTCCACAGCCAAGCAGCTCAGAAAAGGTGTTGCTTCCCTGTTTCAGGCTGTGTCCCGGCTAGAGGTGCTGTGCCAGGAGAGTCAGTGCCCCTACGTGCTCCCAGTGCCCTCGTGAGCACCCCATGCCCCTGTTCCCACTCTCCCATCCCTGCCCATGTCCCTCCAAGTTCCCCTGGCTGGCCCAGACCCTCACAGCCCGCGAGTGTTCCAGCACAGCGGCTGTGACCTACTTCAGCTGCACCCACCCCGTTCCAGCCCTGTAATCCGGGAGAGTTTATTGTCTTTGCTAATGAGGCACCACGCTCGGACTGGCCCTTTGCTTTCCCACGTACCAGCCAGAGCCCCAGCCTGTGTTCCCAGCCCTTGGAAAGCCACAGTGGGAGGGAAGGGAAGGGATGGGATAGGATGCTTCCCCCCTGCTGAGCCCGGGAATCCTCAGCTGGCCCCCAGGAATGCTGTGCAAATTAATCTGTCCTACTCAGGGGTACAGTGTTTAATTCATACTGGGGGTCCTCTCCATACATTGCCAAACCAGGGCTGAGTTGGGGGACAATGCAGCATTGTCCCTGTTGGGAGGACACCAATGTGCAGGGGAATTTGTTTTGTGGCCATTTTTATCAGTTTGGTGCAGACACGAATCCATCTGAGTCGCGCTTCATTATCCAGCGTTCACCGAGAGAGAGGAGCTGGGGACATGAACCATGTGTTGCACATCCCTTAGGATACAGTGGGTGATGTGTCCTCCCCACCAATGAACCTCTTTATTTCATTTTTACAGCAACAATTCACTCTATGTTTCTGGAGTCATAAATTTTGCCTGAAAGCTGCTTTTAGGAGTGACTTGATGCATTTAATCAGAGCAGGGGCCTTATCTCAGCCAAGCAATGTGGTGATGTCTTAGAGAGTGATACCTTGGCCCCAATATGTCGGTGTCAGAGCTGGCTTGAGGGAGGAGGGACACAGCTCTGTTCTACACCCCACTGTTAGCACCCCCTCTGCCCCCTCTGTGCTACACCCCTCTGCCAACACCCCCCTTTGTGCAACACCTCACTGCCAACACCCCCCTTTGTGCTACACCTCACTGCCATCACCCCCCTTTGTGCTACACCCCACTGCCAACATCCCCTCTGTGCTACACCCCACTGCCAACACCTCTCTGTGCTAAACCCCACTGTTAACACCCCCCTTTGTGCTACACCCCACTGTTAACACCCCCTTTTGTGCTACACCCCTCTGCCAACATCCCCTCTGTGCTACACCCCACTGCCAACAGCCCCTCTGTGCTACACCCCACTGCCAACACCCCCTCTGTGCTACAGCCCACTGTTAACACCCCCTTTGTGCTACACCCCACTGCCAACACCTCTCTGTGCTACACCCCACTGTTAGCAACCCCTCTGCCCCCTCTGTGCTACACCCCACTGTTAACACCCCCTCTGTGCTACACCCCACTGCCAATACCCCCTTTATGCTACACCCCACTGTTAACACCCCCCTTTGTGCTACACCCCACTGCCAATACCCCCCTTTGTGCTACACCTCACTGCCAACACCCCCTTTTGTGTTACATCCACTGCCAACACCCCCTTTGTGCTACAGCCCACTGCCAACACCCCCTTTGCATTGGTCCCAGCCCTGGGGGTGGATGCCACCAGGAAAGGTGCTGCACTGGAAACATTCCTGAGTGGCCACATCCCATGTCTGACCCCATCACCTGCCCTCCCCATGTCCATCTGTCTGGTCACAGTACTGACGTGGCCATCCCGTTCTGTCCCCCCCAGAACCAGGCAGAAGCCCACTACAAGGGCCACAAGCATGCGCGGAGGCTGAAGGCTATCGAGGCCATGAAGAACAAGCAGAAGGTGGTGGGGGCTGCAGCAGGGACCCCTGGCCAGGACAGCACAAGCGACCTGTCCCCCAGCCCTGTGGGCAGTGGGGAGCCAGGCAGCACAGGTATGAGGAGGTGGAAGAGATACCACCAGCTGTAAATGAGCCCCTGTGCCCACAGGGGAGCAGTGGGTGATTTCCCCATGATTTGGTGTCTCTGGGAGGTGTTTTGTGTGGATGGGGGAGAGAAAGCAAGCCTTGTCTCACACATCCCCAGGGCTCTGCCACATGCAGGGATGGGGCTGGTGGGAGCTGTGGCAGCGCCCGGGGTTTTGTGCTGAGCCCAGCTTCCACACACTGCAGATAACAGCTGTGATGGGAGAGACCTTGGGAAGAGCTGCCCTTGGCAGGGATGGATGCATGCAGACATTGTCTGAGATGCTCTTGGGGAAGACAGGGGTACTCCCTGAAATCCAGAAAACCTGTTCAGGCACAGAGAACTTTCTTTTTCTGCCCATTTCTTTCTCTTTTCCCCTTTTCCCCCTTTCCTTCCTCTCCCGCCAGCTGATGCCAGTAGCCCGCAGGAGCCGGAGGGTGAGGGCAGCAGTCTGGCACTGGTGCCCAGCACTGAGGAAACGCCCGTGGAGCTGCCAGGCAGTGTTGCTCCACTGGGCTCCCCTCCGGCCTCTGAGCTGTCAGAGGGCACCTCTGATGCCACCAGCGTGGCCTCCTCATCCGCCCAGGCAGCCGAGGCACAGGCGGCTGAGTCGGGCAGCAGCGTCAGCTCAGCCCCCGAGAGTGAGAAAGAGGGGAAGAAGAGCAAACAGCACCTGTACTGTCCCACCTGCAAAGTGACCGTCAACTCCCTGTCCCAGCTGGAGGCTCACAACACTGGTAAGGGCATCACTGGGGGGACAGGGGGACAGCCCCCTGCCACTTCATCGGGGCTCTGAGCAAAGCCCAGCCATGCTCCATAACTGAACGGCCTTGCAATGAAGTAGCAAGCATTAATGAGTGTTGTTGTAATTAAAAAATGTTCGTTAAAATGACCTGCACAGATAAGCCATGGGGCTTTACCTGGACTGCAGCTTACAGGGTGAATTTTCACAAGGTCAAACACTCTTATTGTTCATGTCTCAATTAAGGGCATTTTGAGCTACTTATAATCAAGTGATTGAGGCTCCTTTATATTCCATTTGGATTGAAGCTGATAGCCAGGGCCTCTTCCAAACCCAGGATAATCCTTCCAAAAGCAGCTCAGTGGTTTGGGTTTGCGGTCCTGGGAATCCAAGGAGCTGTGGAGCCCCATAGCTTGTGATTGCTCCTTGATGTGGGCAGCTCTGGGAGTTGCTGAGGGTCCCCCTGAAGCCTGGGAATAGACAGGGTGATGGCACCCATGGTACAGGGGTCCCCAGTGGGGTCTGTGGGCCCTGCAGCTCCAGCTCCTGGCTCAACCTTTTCTCTGAGGATGCTTAAGTTGGGCACCCCAGCTTTAAATGGAAGGTTCTTTTCTCCCCCAGTTCAGCAAGTACTGGGAACCAGTTCCCCCCCACCCCACTGCCTGCTGGGGCAGCAGCAGCAGCTGCCGTGTGCAGGGTTGGCTCAGGACACTGCTGCGGCTTAGCTGCAGACGTGTCCTTTTGCTTTTGTCAGCTCCAGTTACGAATTCAGGAGCTGATTTGGGGAAAAAGAACAAACAAACAAACAAGCGTTTGCGGGCTGGCGCTGCTCTGTGGCCGTCACACAGCTCCTTGCTTCACGCCTTAAAAAATAGAATGAATTAGCAGGGGCTTAAATTACTTGCTCCCCATGCACCCTCGCCGTCCTGGCGCTGCAAGGGCAGGACAGAGTGCCCTGTCCCCAGGTGTGTAGGGATCTTGGGTTCCTCCTTCCCCACCTGCTGTGACCCTGCTGAGCTATTCCTGGCTCTGCTCTGACCTTGGGCACGGCTCAGATGCTGCGGCACGGCGGGCGACGCGCGCCCGGCTCCGCAGACTGAGCTAACGCCCGGGGACAGGCGACAGGCTCCAGCACACACAAAAATAGCAGCTCCTCTGAAGCTGGCACATGGAGGGGGGGTCTCTGGGAAGATCAGCATCTCTGCTCTGCCTGCAACGTGCAGTTTGGCAAGGTTTGGGAATGGGCTGCGCAGGACTGGCAAAAGTCTGGCAGTTCCCTGTCCCCTCTGCCTGCAGGTGCTGCTGATGCCTTTTCCTGGTGTTAGGAAAATGAAGCTAGACACGGTTAAAGGAGTTGGGGTCTTTACCTCAGTATTTTAATCAGGATCCTGTTTGATGCATCCACTTCACCCAGGTGACAGCGTGGCAAATGCACCCCCATCAATCACACACACCAGTTACAGACTTTACACATCAGCAGATCTAACAAGGGGCCCAATAATGAGGTTGGGGTGGGCTAACCCCCAGTTTACAGAATCCTCCTGTCAGGAGACCTTGGGTTCCTGAGACAGCAGGAATGTTTGGTCTCCCTGGCTCTGCAGCTCTGGGCTGTTCAGTCTCAGGGCCTGCAGGACATTTCCAAAACACTGAGCACTAAACTAAGTAAAAGGTTGCAAATGTGCATACTGCTAATACTTGTGGATACAGAGAACTGTGTAAAAGGGATATAAAAGAAAAGACAAAAATCATTCCGGCATCACTGCTGGGCACAGGTTGGTGGGGTTCCCCCAGTGCTGTTGGAGGGCACTGTTCCCACTGCCTGGGACTGGCACGGGGCTGGGCTGGGCTTGCTGAGTGTCCCCTCTCACCAGGCGCCAAGCACAAGTCGATGCTGGAAGGTCATGGCACCCAACTTCGGCGAGGCCGGGGCAAGCTGCTCTCCCGGGCAGGGCACAAGTCCAAGCGGATCGGGACCAAGGGCAGCATCAACATCCAGAACAAGGCGTTCCACTGCCAAGTGTGCGAGATCTACGTGAACTCCGAGACCCAGCTCAAGCAGGTGACAATGCCCAGGGTGTCCCTGTGGGCATGCAGGGACTCAGGGTGTGGGTACCTGATGGTCCCTGCAGGGTGATGGGCATCCCCACAGACCGGAGCTGCACAGTGCCCTGGCTGTCCTGGCTCCCAGTGATCCAGCTGTTTTCCTCCCCAGCACATGAGCAGCCGGCGGCACAAAGACAGGCTGGCAGGGAAGCCACCCAAGCCCAAGTACACCCCCTACAACAAGCTGCAGAAGAATGCTGCCCTCGCAGTGAGTATTCTCAAGGTACCTGTCTCCTTGCACAGCACTTGCTCGGTTTGCTCGCAAAGCTTCGCTCGCCATCAGCCGTCCTTGCAGGGAGTCACAGGAGCTGCTTCTCTTAAACCTTGGTTTCCATCCCCACAGCTCAGCTTCTCCCCTCAGGGAGGGTGAGCTGTGGTGGTGGGTTTTGAGTCTATTCCTGGGAAGGCCAGCATGGGGATAACCTGGGCGTGCTTTGGCAGCAGCGTTCACAATGGCAGCACTGTGATTCCTCCACCTGTTCTGCGGTCTCACCGTGTCTCCTCCTCCCTCCCTGCAGTCCAAGCTGGCTTTGCAGAAGCACCTCACCAAAACCCTGGCCACCCGTTTCCTGCCGAGCCCGCTCACCGCCGCTGCTGTCTGCGCCATGCCTGGACCCCTTGCCTTGCGACCAGCAGCTGCCACCACCCTCTTCCAAGCCCCGATCCTCGGACCAGCCCTTTTCCGAACGCCGCCGGCTCACGTCCGCCCCACGCCGGGTCCCATCGTCTTCGCACCCTACTAGAGCCGCTGGCCCGCCGAGGGTCCGTGCACCGCGGCCGGGCTGGGCTGCGGGGGCTGC
>JAHLSL010000260.1:387191-412477 GCA_025920805.1 Petroica traversi | reverse complement strand
CGGGGCCCGGGAGCTGCTGGGTTTGCGGTGCGGTGCCGGTGTGTCCCAGTGAGCTCCCGCGGCCTCCGTGTGCTCCGGGATTAGAGCATCCCCCGTTACCGGCGTGTCCCAGAAGCGCAGTGCACACCCTGTGTCCCCAGGCCACGCACCCTCACCGGTGTGACCGCGTCCTCCCCCTCGCTGGGCAGGGAAGGATTAAACGCGTGGGAAGAGGAGGCTCCAAACTCCTGAACCCTTTGCTGCTTCATCACCCCGTTCCCCTGGTTCCCGGTCCGTTTGAAACCTGCTCACAGCGGGTTTTACTTTGTCCTGCCTCGCTGTGAATAGCGGGGAGAACCTTGGGCAGAGCCCTGCCCCGGGAATGCTCCATCATCCAGGAGCTCCTGGTTTGGCCGTGCCCTGCCCGGGGGAGCTGCCGGTCTCACCTGAGGCAGGGGGAGGTGGGATCCCCACCTTTCCCGTATATTTTCCTCCCTGGAGTGAAGGAGCTGGAGCGCTGTGGGCAGAGAGGTGGAAGGGTCCCTGTCCTGGAAACTCCACTGGTTTTCCATAGTGGCAGGTGCTGGGTTCATCTTCCAGGGAGCTCTTCCTGTGGGAGCAGAGACATTGGCTCTGGAAGCTGATTCATTGGAATGAAGAAGAGGAATCAAAACCAAAAGTGGCCTCTGAGGAATTGTGGTTTCAGGCTCCCACTGATGACTCAAGGGATTCTGTGGAGTTGAGGCCTGAGGAGCAGCTCCCTGGGCAGGTCCTGTTGAGCAGGAAAGGAGGAGCTGCTGAAGAGGCACTTGGGGTTTGCAGAGCTCTGGGATCGCCCAGCCTGTGAGGCTGGGACAGGTCTGTGTGGGCACACCATTCCTGCCCCCTGGGCAAGCAAAATGTGCTGTTTGAAATAGTGAAAATTCCCAGAGGTAAAACCCTGGCTGAAGGACAGGTCTCTGCAAGTAGTGACCTCCAGCTTCTTTCTTCCTTCCTGAGTCTGTGCCGTGCACCACTTTCATTATGTGCTTTCACAATGTTTCCTTTTCATGTTCTTTTGGGGATGTTACACCTTTCCCCTGCTGAAATGGACCCATTCCTGGAGCCAATTCCCTGGGGCTGCTCTGGAGGAGCCAGCCCTGCACACCCTGATTTCTTTGCAGTTCTGTGCGTTCACCTCTTCCCTACCCCAGCCCTTCCTGTTTCACTGTGGTAACTGAGTTGCTTTTGTGGAAATCAGAGCAATAACTGCTGTATTGGGAAGTGGAGTTGGAGCTTCAGAAGGTGTCAGGTGTTTGTGAAACATCCCAGGCCAGGCGAGGGCTGTGTGAGCTTTGCACAGGACACACCGATTTGGTGCAGCCTTTGGGATGTATCTGTGCTTCCATAAAAATCAGCAAAAATAAGGGAAAACCTTTTCAGAATCCATGTGATAACTCAGCAGTGAGGGTTCCATGTTCTGTGTTTCCATTTAAGGGTTACAGTATGGCAGAATACAGATACTCTGCACAAGGACTCACCTTTGTCTAAATGCACAGTTCTGTTCTCCATGGCACAATAAAACTGGATAATTAGAAAGAGATCTGCATTTCAGAATGACTGTAACTAAAGCCCTGAAGCAGCTGCAGACATGCCAGAGGGCTCCCAGGGTGTCCAGGGCACAGGAATGGAGTGTGGTCACAGGATAATTATTGTCTGCTGCTGCCTCATGGATTGTTGGGGTCCTGGCAGAAAGTGTTGATGTAATTGTGTTAATTTTATCCATTGGTGCACCAGTACAGAGCAGCTGATGAGCAGGACGGAGCCACCCCTAAAAGCTCACTTGTTTCTTCATTAATTTTGAAGGTTTCTCACCCATGGGAGCAGTTTTTCTCTGCTGCCAGCTGCTCTATGAGCTTGGGCCCCTGGAGTTTTGCCAGGGAGAATTTCCTTGTCATCTTCCTGGAACCTCTGGGTCCTGGCTCCTGTACATGCTCCAGGCTGGATCTTTCTCCTCCTTCTCCAGCACTGGAGCACGTGGAAGCCTCTTAAAAATAAATACCTCCTTCTGTTGGGAAAATACTGTTAGGAGGTTTCAGAGCTCCTGCTGCAGGCTTGGGATGTGTTGGTGCCTCTGTGGGGCATTGACATTTCCCACAGCAAAGTGACAAGCATGGAGTGGCCCACAGAGTCCTGGAGGTTCTGGAGCTGTCCAGGCCCACTGGTCAGGTCTGCAGGTGTTACCTGGAAGTTGTCAGGTGTTGGTGAGCACCAAAAGGCTTTTCCAGTGTGTGAAGTGAGGTGCATCTCACCCAGGTTCCTCCAGAAGAGACGCAAGTCATCTGAGGGGCACCAGGTCATTCTGGGATAACCTGGAGAAGGCTCTGCTATGCCTGTTCTGCCTGTAAATGGGCACTTGGGTTTCCCAGCTGATGAACCAGCCCGTTTTACTCATCTGGAATTATTTTATGATCTTATGATCATACCAGAAGCAGCAGAAGGTACTTGTAGTTGTTTGCTTCCCTGTGTACCTGCAGAGTATTTGAATACCATTTATCCAGTAGTAAAAGGTGATCCAGTTTCAGCCTATTTCTTTAACATGAAATGTTCTATTTTGAGGTGAATTGTAAAGTAGATGCAGTTGTTTTCCCATGGAATTCTTAAGCTGACTGGCTTCCTTCATTCAAAAGGAATTGCTTCCTTCAAAAAAAGCAGTCTCAGGCTGATTCTAGACCGTTCCATGGATTTTCATAGAAGTTGCACTGTGGCCCTGCCAGGCGTGATGGGGCCATTGCTGGGAATTAGGTTAATTCCGAGCTCTGGGAATTACATAACGGCACAATTAAAGTTGGGGCTCTGCTGCTGTTCTTGCTCATGGCTGCAGGGAAGCTTTGGGTCAGTTCTAGGATTTCTTGTGGCATATTTTGGTTCTTTTGGTCTTCCACGAGTTTGCCCTCAGGTATGAGGAATGCTCTGAGGGTTTGATCACCTTTTGGGTTCAGGTTGAGCTCTGCTCTTGGGGAGGCTTGAGGCAACCCTTTGTAACGTTTCCATGGGTGAGTCCTTCGCCCATCCATGTGGATATTTGTGTGTCCAGGCTGAGATTTCCTAGGCTGGGGGCTGTGTTGAGCTGCTGCCTTGAATTCTGTGCTGCTGCACGGAGCAAACCCATCGGGAGTGCGTTGGGGGGGAGCTGATGTGCCAGGAAACTGCTCTGCTCTGCCCAGCCAGGGCATGGCAGAGTGTTACACACAAATTTGTGTGTGTGACCACTGTCCTTGGGAGCCCGTCCCAGTGCCCAAACACCTTTTTTTCCTAATATCCAACCTCACCCTCCCTCACCCAGCTCCAGCCGCTTCCTGAGGTCACTGGTCACCAGAGAGAGGAGCTCAGTGGCTGCCCCTCTGCAGCCCCTCATGAGAAACTTGTAAATATATATTCCTGTATATCTAAATCCTCACTCGGTGTCAAACCTCACCTGAAGACAGGTCTCTGAAGTGCACTCTTATCTTTCTGGCACACAAAGTATTTTGTTTATCTTCCTAGTCCTGAAAAAAGTGAGGAGAGAGTATTGTATGTCCAGGGGCAAACATGATGGCTAATTTTAAGCTCTAGACATCTGCCTGCTGTAAACTGAATTGAGATCACCCAACTTATTTTACCCCAGCGGCTGAGTCACATCTGACAGCTGAGAATCTGGGTGGGATTTCACCCCCAAAAGTGCCTGATAAAGGCACCATATCCTATTAAGGAAAAAGCCTCTGCAAGAGCTGCACAAAACAAACAGATGTGTTCTGTTTGCCAGAGCATAACAGGAAAGATTGCTTGGTCAAGGCAGGATTTTGGAGCCTTCCTTAAATCCTGGCTATTTTAGGATTTTGCCACCGTTTCATAACGGAGGCAGGCAGTGAAGTGGGAGTGAGGGTCAGGAGAGCTGGGAGAGAGTGACTCTGCCACCTGCTTCAGTGTTGGATTTCTGTGGTATTGCCTTGGCACATCCCTGCACAGAGGCTGTGCCAGCACACCTGGACCAAGAGCTGCTGGGTTACAGATCCCTGAAGGTTCCCATGGCAGAAAATCAGGTGTCTGTGGGAGTCTCATTGGGAGCTGGAGTGGGAGGTGGAAGCCACGATCGGCACTCGAGCGGGGGCAGCGTGTGGAAGCTCTGAGGAAGAGGCAGGAGTTGTTAGGCAAGCGTGGGATTGTGCCACTGTGCATGGGATGGCTTCTCCAAGAGCTTCTGCGCTGGGAATGAGCAGGGGCTGAGCTTTCACGGGGCATGGGGAAGAGAAGAAGCCCTGTGCTGGTTCCTCTTGCCCCAGGCAGGCAGCGAGCTCCATCCTCAGAGCTTGAGTGTGTGAGAGAGTGTCAGTGCATGCAGCTGCTGCTGCTTGTCCCAAGCTGTGCCAGAAGAGGTTCAGGCTGGATATCAGGTGGAATTTCTTCACAGAAAGAGTTGTCAGGCATTGCCCACGGAGGCGTTGGAGTCCCCATCCCTGGAGGTGTTCAAGGGATGACTGGACATCAGTGCTCTGGTCTGGCTGACAAGGTGGTGATCAGTCACGGGTTGGGCTCAAAGATCTTGAAGGTTTTTTCCAATCCAGATGGTTCTGTGGTTGTTCTCTGGAGTGACAGGGACCAAAGTACTCAAGATGCTGAGAAATGCCATAAAAGAGTAAAAAATAATTGCCTTGCTTGCAAGGAGAGTCACTCCCATCAGCCCCTCCTGTAGCTGTAGTGCCTGTGAGTGATGAAAGACAAGCTTCTTCCCCAGCTCCTTGGTGCAGCTCTTCTCCGTTTCTGCATCCAGCGTGGAGCAGCCCCGCGAAGACACCGACCATGCACAAAGACACCCATTCATCTGGGGGTGTATTTTTAGCAAAGCACGATTCTTCTTCAGTGTCAAAAGTAGCAAGTGGGGAGCACAGGCCCCAGCAGTGCAGGAGGCAGAATGAGCTCATTCAGGCCGCAGCATCTGTTGGGGTGAAACAATCCCCAGTGAGATCAGGGCTGCAGTTCTCCTTGTTGGAGCCAGAGCCGTGGTAAACAAGGGCTGTGTGCTCTGTATGTCACCAGGGCACAGCAGGGCAGAGCTGCTTCTGTCCTGGCTCTGGAGCTCGAGCCCAGCCTGACAGCTCCAGCAGGTCCTTTGCCTTCCTGCTGTGGGGGTGATTTGCTTTCACAATTTTCATCGTTAAGCCTTAGGCCATGTGAGCAGCAGAAATACCTGAGCTCTCCTTTGTGCCAGTGTCACCCGAGGCTCTGTGACTTGTTGATATGTTGATCTGTATTAAAATGCTTAAGAGGAAAATAGGCCAATAAAAAAAGAGTAGAAAACAGTAATCCTTGTGTGGACGTGTTACTCTGGCATCTCGAAGTACTGGTGCTTTCTCAAAATTGGTTTTGCTGGGGTTACCTTTTCTTTCTCCCATTTTCTCAGCTCTTCACAACTGTTTGTGGCAGATGAGATACTCTGGCACCCAGCCTTTAGCTGTGTCTATTAGATGGTAATTTTTCATGACATGACAGGTAAAATGGCTAAAAGACTCGTGTCTTGGCCCTCTGTGCTGGTGTGGTGATGGCTCGGGTGAGTTCTGCCATTAAGAATGTTCACCCATTTCTTTAGGCTCTACAACAGACACCTGAGGGAAGGAACTTCCATAGGATCTGTGGTTTTCTTTTCTATTTGTGATTACAGAAACAAGAGAACAGTGAAATTCTTACTGCCTGGGTTCCAAAAGTGCAGAATCGCTGAGTAGTTTTCCCCTTGTATTTAGATATTTGATCTGTAATATTCAAATTTTGTGGTTATGTTTGGAAACATTTTAGTCATGCAAAGTTTGCATCCTGATGCTTGTGATACGGATTCATCCCAGGCTCCTGGGACTCTGGTGGGTACTGGCTCCTTAGGAAAAGCCAAGCTGCAGCACCTGCCTCAGGTGTGATGCTGGGAGGGCTGGGGAGGAGGAGAGATGGCAGTTTCCCATCTCCAGTGGGTGAGTTCATAATTTTCTGGAGCAGAGGTGGGAGGAGCTGATCCAGGAGCCAGGACAGGGCCCTTGGGGGGGCAGTGGGTGTGTGCTACCCCTTGCTCTGCCACAGTTCTTACCCATCTCATCCCAGGGTTTAACTCCTGCAGGGCTGTGGCTGGACTCAGCTGGGCTGTAGCCCACAGCAAAACGTAAAACTGAAAGTGAAGAGCACACTTCCCAGCTCCCAGTGTCCATTGTTCTGCCAGCTGGGAAATCTTCGATGGCTCAGTGAAAACAACCCCTGCATGAGGTGGTTGTGTGGGAACAGCCAATGGCAGCCTGAGCGAGGCTGAAAACATGGGAATTTGTTCCAACACAATTCCCTTTGTTCCCTCCCAGGTCAGCCTGCTGAGCCCTGCTCTCATTTGCTGTTCCATCACTGTGATGGGCTCTCCCTCTCTGCCTGTGGAGGTGAAAGGCTGAAGGGGGATGAGGGAAGAGAAGGGGCTTGGTTTCCCTTAGGGGAAGCTTTGCTTTCTAGAGTTTAAGGGAAGCTGCTTTGAACCATATGTTGTGTGTTTTTAAATGTCCCAAACTGTCTCTGCAAATGCTTGCGCTTGAGTGTGAGGACTATTTCTAGACCTGTTGCCAAGGCAGTGCCAGGCTTCTGTTGCAGGCTTGTATCCATATTTCTCTTTGATTTAGCTGTCTTTTGAACATGGAAATTGTTCTTGGCTCTGGTTTGTAAGTATGTGGGACTCCTGAAAGAGTCTCTTTTGTTCTGAGGTGCAGCACCTTGCAGGAGGGGGCTGTTGGATGAACTCCATACCTGAGAGTTCTGCTGAACTCTCTGAAGGGACTCAAAGGTGACTTTAGGCTTCTATTGCATCGCTGTGAAGTTTGGCCAGGAAATATCCCTGAGTATCCCAGGTAAAGCACTGGGGAGCCAGCAGAAAATGAGATGTGGTGGGCAGTGTGTGCTGAGGAGATCTCACAAGAACCAGCTACAAGCACTGGGAGCATTGAACAGTTATACTGAGGTTGCTTGGGGATCAGATGCTTGTCATGGTCACAATCTGTCTGGTGCTCAGCTCTTCTGAAAATGTGGTGTTTTGCTTCCTTTCAGAGAAGCAGAAGCATTCAAGGAGCAAGGAAACGCGTACTATGCCAAGAAAGATTACAACGAAGCATTCAACTACTACACAAAAGCCATAGGTGAGAACAGCTGATAATATCAATCCTTGCTGAGCACCATGTCTAAAATTGGATCTGGTTGCTGATTTCAAACACACCAGTGGGGTTTCTGACAGCACATGCTGAATGAAAATCTCTTGCCTGCTTTAATTACCTCGGGAAATGTCACCAGATCGATAATTCCAGTCAGGGCCAATGTTCTTAAGCACCACAAGTTGTGCAGCTGCTGCATTACACTGATAATGGGTCTTGCATTGTCTCCAGATACGTGTCCCAATAATGCCAGTTATTATGGGAACAGAGCTGCCACGCTCATGATGCTGGGGAGGTTCCGAGAAGCTCTGGAGGATGCTCAGCAGTCGGTCAGGTTGGACGACAGCTTTGTGCGGGTACGTGGAGAACTTCAGGCAGCTCATTCAGTCCCTTGTCTGCACTGATACAGCTCTTGCAACTCCCTTTTGCCTGTGTCCCCAGGGCCATCTCCGGGAAGGGAAGTGCCACCTTTCCCTAGGGAACGCCATGGCTGCCAGCCGCTGCTTTCAACGAGTTTTAGAACTGGATCATAAGAATACCCAGGCACAGCAGGAGGTAAGAGGATCTTCAGCTTTTACTGTCCCCAGCAGATGCTGAGGAGGCTGAGCTGGCTAAAGGAGAAATGGAGAATAGTGTAAGGCAGCTGCCACTGTTGTGTCTCTTTCACAGCGTACGTTTTCCTGGGCTCTCAGTTCAATCACTTTATTTCAAACTGATTTTAATGTTGGCAAAAGTATTCTTGTCATCTGCATTATTGATCCGTGGTGTACAGTAGTTTTGACTCTGACATTCAGGGATTGGCTGCTCAAATGCTGCTCGGTGGCATTTCAGAGCAGAGACTGTCCTGCAGCATTTGTGTGTCTTGTCTTGCAGCTGAAGAATGCCACGACTGTGCTTGAGTATGAAAAAATAGCTGAAGTGGATTTTGAGAAACGGGATTTCAGGAAGGTGAGATTAACTTGGTTGGTGTGGTCTGGTATAAGAACTGGTGTGTTTGACAGGGCCCAGGCAGGGGTGTGGCTGGTTTCCTTGCTGGTGTTTGGGAGGTGCTGTGCCACATCTCTCAGAGCTGGGCTGGCTGGTGAATTGTGTCAGCTCTGAAAGTGGCAGAGCTTGAGCTCCCTGAGCACTGACTGAATGACACGTGAGGAGGTGACTGGCTCAGGCCAACCCTCTGTAACTGTTTCCTTTGCAGGGTGAGTGGAGTCATGAATGAGCTGTTTGAGACACTTTTTGTCAGCAACAGCATTTGATCATGCTTTGCTCCTGAAATGCATATCCAGGACTCTTCTTTCTCAACTCTTTAAAAGAAAAAAGGTGGGCTGTGTGCCCCGCTGTGTCATGGTGGTACAAGGAGGAATGCAGATCTGCATGGAGCATTCTCCTTGCAACTTCCAAATCTTTCTTCCCATGGGTTGTAACAGGATGCAGCTGGTACTGACCTGATAGAACAAGAAATGACAGCATGAAATCTGAAAGGCACCGAGCACTTCTCATGCAACAGTTTCTGTGCAGTGGATGTAAGGCTCAGATTTAAGCCAGAAAGGAGATTGTCCAGTACATTGAGCTCATTTTTCAGGTCACTTTTAGTCTAAGCTCAAGATTTTGGAAGGGTAAACCCCAGCTTTGTATCGCCCGTTTCTGAGGAGCAAACGGGAAGTGTGATCAGTCTGAATTTCCTGTATAGGAATTGCTCTGCCTGCACGTCCTGGGTGTCTGCATCTGTCCCTCACTTCCACAGTCCCATTTCACTGGGGAGGCCAACATGAAACGTGATCTTTGTTTCTGGGGAGCTGCTCCTGCCTCACCCAGGAGCCCTTGGCTCTGGAGCACAGTGCTTCCCACAGCAGGGCCCCGTGATGTCACGGGCTGAGGAGCAGATGAACCTTGGGGACCAATGCCCCGTTCTTGCACAGATGTCCCCACCAGAGTGCAGGGATGGAAAAGACCCATTAGCTCACCCTGCCCATGGCTGTCAGGCCAGTGGAAGATCAGCCCTTGCACTGTACTTTTTTGTGTTTTGTCCTGTCCAAACTGTCTCAATCTATTGAATTTCTGTCCCTCCCACATACTGCAGGAAACAGGGGCAGGATTGTCCTTCTTGGCCCTTTCTTTAAGGCTTACAGTTTAGAAGAGTTAAAGGGATGGACCTCCTAGAGGTGTCCCTTGAGTCTTGTGTAGTGCTCTGTCACAGTAAAGCACAGATGCCTCAGACCTTGGCACACAAGGCCCTTTGAAAGCCACAACCTGCAGATGAGGAAAATTTTCCAATTAAATGTTTCACCAGCAGCAGTGGAGGTGGATTTCTACACGCTCACCTTCCTGGTCAAACACAACTCTCAGGCATGGGGCAGCTGTTCAAACGAGGCCCTTGGCTGTTTGCTGTGCTCATGCCTGTGCTTTCTCCCACCCCAGGTTGTGTTTTGCATGGATCGTGCTTTGGAGTTTGCTCCCGCGTGTCACCGGTTCAAAATCCTCAAGGCCGAGTGTTTGGCGCTGCTGGGCCGGTACCCCGAGGCACAGTCTGTGGCCAGGTGAGTGTCTGAGGGACACCTGGAGGGGTGCTCCACACCTGGAATCAGTGAGGGAATATAAAATACAAATACTCCTTAGTGCACGTTGTGATGAGGAGTGAGTGAATTTGTCCCTGTTGATCTTCCTGGGAAGCTACACCCAGACCCCATTCACAACCAGCCATCCTGCTTGAGGAGGCTTCTGTCCTTTTGACTTTTCTGTACCACAGCCTTGTTGAAATAGCTGGGTACCTCAGTGGAGGAAGGTGCTTGTGAAGGTCAGGAGGAACAGGGGAGGTTGCCTTTGTTGTGTGTTGCAGTGATATCCTGCGGATGGACTCGACGAACGCGGATGCGCTGTACGTGCGTGGGCTGTGCCTGTACTACGAGGACTGCATTGAGAAGGCTGTGCAGTTCTTTGTGCAGGCCCTCAGGATGGCCCCTGACCATGAGAAGGCCTGTCTGGCCTGCAGGGTAAGTGGTGGAGATGGGGCTGCAAAATCACAGGGATTTGGGGTTTTTTAAACCGAGCACGTAGTTTGGTTCTGCTGGATCAATTCCTTCTCCCGCCCTCAGCATTGTCTTGCCCAGATACCCAGGAGCAGGCAGTGTGTCCAACCCTTTCCAAACACAACCAGCTGCTGCCTCAGATAAAACTGAGCTCCTAGAAACTATTTCTCAGCAGATTATGATACTTTGAAGCAGCTTTCACTTCACTCTTTTTTGTGCCCTGGTCAGATACATAAGCAATAAAATCAGATACAGTGGTTTTAAAGGGACTCCTGACTTTCAGGTCCAATATCCAGGCCAACACCCTGACTTTCATTTAGCACTGTTACTTCGTGTTGCTCCTTCCCTGGTGTGGTTCTTCGACCAACTTTATATCTGTTCGTGTGTATAAAGCTCTCAAAAAGTGAGCTCCCAGTCCTTTTATTTTAATCCATAAATTTACTGTACTGTTGTGTTCTCATCTTAAAAATTAGGGAGCCATTTTCCTGTGGAGCATTCCTGGAACTGGCACTGGCTGTTCCTTAGTGCTTCTCCTGGGGGGAAAGGCAAAGTGCTTCCAGATCATTTCAGCTGCTGGAGGAAGGCTGTGACTTGTATCCTGCAGCAACGTCAGAAACCAGATTAGAACTGTGTGTCTGAGGACCCTTTTCTGGCAGAACAAGGTGCTTGGTTCCCCTGACCTCGTGTCCTTACCCAGGTGTGTTTCCTTTCAGAATGCCAAAGCACTTAAAGCGAAGAAGGAAGATGGGAATAAAGCGTTCAAGAAAGGCAACTACAAACTAGCATATGAACTGTACACAGAGGCACTAGGAATAGACCCAAATAATATCAAAACAAATGCCAAACTCTACTGTAACAGGGGGACGGTTAATTCAAAGGTAAGGGATGGTCACCTGGCAGGTGTCTGTCACCATATCCCTCACATGGTGGTGATAAATCACAGATCAGTTATTTGGGAAGCACAGGCTCCCCAGGCTGCTGGGCAGCTGCATCTCTCAGGCCATGGGCAGTGTTTCAGGGTTTTGTGCTTGCACAACCCTTGGATCACTTCCCAACAGCCAGCAATCAACTCCTGCAGAAACAAAACTCAAATACTTGGGCTGCACAGAGTGGGAGGGAGAGGAGGGAGGTGCTTTCGCCTTATCTTAGTCAGCAAAAGGCACCCCTGTCTGTTTATTTCATCCCCAGGATTGAGCAGATTTATTTTCTTATTCTTCTTTTAAATCATGTCTTGCTTTGTGTTTTTATGTAAAGGAAAAAAAATGACCTAATTTAAAATCCCATGATGCTTCTTCAGCTTTGCTGTTGAATTCTAGTGCTGCACTATCCAGAGAAACAGCCAATCATGTGACAGTGCTCCTAATTCCCACCCTGTGTCCTCTGGGCATTTTTCTTCCTCAGCTGTCCCAATGTTGATGCTGCTTTCCCCAGACACCCCACCTGGTCAAGAGACACAGGCTGTTCCCAAATCCTGGGAAGTGGGATGAGCTGGAGGTCATGTAATGGATGTCTTACATTTTTGTGTCTGAAAACAAACAATGCTTTTTCTAAAAAATATTTATAAATATATTTAGGTTTATCTTCCTGCCCAGGAATTAGTTTGGACACAGAATTGGGATTGTTTTCTGGAAGATCCTTGGTTTTGGGTGCATTTCTTACACAGAAGCACTATATAGCTCTGTCATGTCACTGGCCAAGCTTCTGATTTTTTTTTTTTCCCAGGGAACAAAAGCTCAGTGTTTGGGGGAAACTGGAAAAAAAAAATTCCTAGACAGAGCACAGAAAACAGCAAGATTTTCCCAGATTCTTCCCACCTTTCATTTGCTTAAAATCATGGTGCAGAATTTGTTCTCTTTGTGGGGTTCACTCCCTTGTGTCTGATGTTGTAGCTTAGGAAACTTGAAGAAGCAATCGACGACTGCACGAACGCAGTGAAGCTGGATGACACATATGTCAAAGCCTACCTGAGGAGGGCACAGTGGTGAGTACACCTTGACATCAGGCACCTGAGCAGCTGTGTGGGCAGGACTGGCCTCCTGGCAGCTCTGAGGGACAGGATTATCAATCTGGAGCTTAACTGAATGCAAGGGATGGGGCCCTGAATGAATTCCTCTTCCTTACGCTGCTGAGGAGATGGGAGTAGCTCTCTGTGGCCTCTCCTGCCTGCCTGGATCTGGCACTGCCTCTTGATGATGTATATATAGAATCATTCGGGTTGGAAAAGACCTCCAGAATCATTGGCTCCAACCTTTGCTTACCATCTTGTCAACTAGACCAGAGCACTGAGTGCCATGTCCAGTTGTTCCTTGAACATCTCCCAGAATGGTGACTCCATGACCCCCTGGGCAACCAGTTTCAATGCCTGACCACCCTTTCAGTGAAGAAATTCTTCCTGATGTCTGATCTGATTTAGGATTTAGGGAGGATTTGTTCTAAAACTTGACTCAGCTTACTGTGCTTATAGACATTGACTGTGTTTATCAATGTTCTGTCCCAAAGAGCCCCTCTCTCTCCATGTCTGCAATTGCAAATTTACAGTGGTTGGAAAAGAGATTGAAAAAGACCTCCAAGATCAATCTTTTCCAACCTCCCATCTCTTTAATTGCTAAGTTATAGTGAGTAATTAATGTGTGAGTAAGGCTGAGGGGCAACAGACAGGCAAAGTGTCCCTTGGAGGTGCCAGGGTTGTCACTCCTGACCAGCCCTGCCAGTGTGAAGCTCTGTGCCAGCTCTGACCCTGCACCAGCTTCCTGGAGCTGGAGCTGGCTGGGATCAGTTCCTGCAGCTGCATATTGGAATTATCAGGTGGTTAAGGCAGAACTTGTGCTGCCAAAGGAGGTTTCAGAGTCCCCTTGGAGCCCAGAGTGCAGATTCCTGTGCCAGGGTTTCCTACAAGTGTCAAGGCCCCCAGCAATAGTCCTGTGTGGTCTCCTCTGAGGTCGGATCTGCTGGAGTCCAGAGCACTCCTCTTAATTCACATCCACCCAGACAGCCTGTACTGAACCCCTTTTGCTGTTCCTGTGAGGGACTCCGTGGCCACCAGTGTTTCTTTCCACAGTTACATGGACACAGAACAATATGAAGATGCTGTAAGAGACTATGAGAAGGTTTATCAGACAGAGAAAACGAAAGGTGAGCAAAAGGGCACTCTCCGTGTGCACAAGTTTCCCTGAACTGGGAATTTTTTTGTTGTTCCTTTTTTTTTTTTTCCACAATATGCTGTGATTTACAGCCTAATAGCCCAGCAGCACAATATAGAGAAGCCCTTAAAGGTATTGGAAGTCCCTGTCTCTGGCCTGGTTTCTCTCCCAGCCTTGAATGCTGAGGGGATAATTCAGCTTGTGTTTCAGGCAGTGCACTGGGTCCAGAATGTCTGGTTTTGGTTCTTATTTTGACTGTCTCCTTGCTTTTTGAGTGGCCTGAAGTGAAAGGGACAGAGTAACCCCTCCCCTGTGGTGATGTGCTTCTTTCCAGAACACAAGCAGCTCCTAAAGAATGCACAAGTGGAACTGAAAAGGAGCAAAAGGAAAGACTACTACAAAATCCTGGGGGTGAACAAAAATGCTTCTGAAGATGAGATCAAGAAGGCTTACAGGAAACGAGCACTAATGCACCATCCAGGTACCCACAGCAGTCCTTCTGTGCCCTGTGCAGCCATCCCTGAGGAGAAATGCATATGGAAGAGGGAATTTCTGGGAATTAGCAGCTCTGACCCCACACATCTGGAACATGTTCTGGGACAGGAACTTGGGAATGTTGAACATTCTCCATTAGGAATTAAAAGCTTTTTTCTGCTTGCTTGTGTATCCCCAGACCGACACAGTGGAGCAAGTGCAGAAGTACAGAAGGAAGAAGAGAAGAAATTCAAGGAGGTTGGTGAAGCCTTTACCATCCTCTCAGATCCCAAGAAGAAGGCCCGCTATGACAGTGGACAGGACTTGGAAGAGGATGGACTGAACATGGGAGGTCAGTGTTCTTTGTTCTTTACAATACTCTGCCATGGCAGCCCTTAACAAGATCAGACCCTTTAGAGTCTGCCTTATCCCCTAAAGCAATCCCATTTGGGATTATTCCATGAACTGACTTGGTTTGGTCCCTGACAGTGCTGGGATGGCAGGGCTGCCCGAGTGTTTCACTTGGGAGCAGGTGGGTGTTACCCTTGGCTGAGCTGGTGGGCAGGAGCTGCCACTGAGCAGAAATCTGTCACAGGATGTGTTAAACAGTGTAATTGTGAGTCCCTAAGTGCTGCTTATCCAGATCCTTAAGCTGCCCCTGGCAGGTTCTCTCTGTGACACCTGCTTTTCCTGTTTGTGGTCACTGTGGCCCCATGTGCTCAGACAGCCCTGTGACCCCTGCTGAGCCACTCTGAGACACTCTCTGCACCCTCAGTGAGCTGGCAGCCCCTGAACTCTGGGAATGCAATGGCTGCAGCTCATGAATTCTTTTCTCTTCCCTGTAGAATTTGATCCAAATAACATCTTCAAGGCCTTCTTCAGCGGGCCAGGGGGCTTCAGCTTTGAAGGTAGGTGAGGTGTGCTCCTCCCAGCCTTGGAATCGTAAGTACCCAGATCCCCTGGCAGGGCAGCTGGGGCTCCCAGTGGTTGTGCTGCTTGAGGAGAGCATTTGGCTGTTGCACAAATCTAAGAGCTTTTTCAAAGTTCTGCCTGCACAGCATCAACTGGTGGCTGGTTCTGGTTCTTCTGGGTTCAAAAGCCACAAACCTGGGGGATCCCCTTTCTGGAGGTGTGTGTGGGCTTGGCCATCCATGTGCTGCTTAGGATTGCACCAGACCAACTTGGATTTGGAAAGTCCTGATTATCTTCCATTTTCTTTTTCAGCTTCTGGGCCTGGAAATTTCTTTTTCCAGTTTGGCTAAGAAGCAAACAAACACAAATCAAACCACACATACCTGATCTGCTTCTTTTAACCTCGAATACGGACAGCCCCAGACTCCTCCTCCATCACGTCTCATTGTCCTTAGAGCAGTTTCATTTCTGGGTTGGAGCCTCTGTTTGTGTGTTGTGTGTGTGAAGAGGAAACCAGCTCGGGAGGGGAAGGCTTGTGAATTTTGTTTTATTGTTAACTTTATTAAAAAAGAAAAAAGAAAAAAATAAAGCTTTGAATCTTTTGGTCCCTCCATGCTGGCCCGTGCTTTCAGCTGCTTCTGCCCCTCAGCACAGATTCTGGAATCTTCCCAGAATCTCCACATCTGAGAGGGAGAAGGAATTCCTGGTTTGTTCTGGTTGCTTCCAAAGCAGCATGTCCAGGGTTTGGAGTAACTTGTAAGTTACCTTAATCTTTTGGAAATACTGCCAAGGCTCAATCCAGTTTTGTACAATCCCATTTCACCTGCAAGCCTGGCTTCTTGGCTCATATTTTGATTTCTTTTTTTTTTCCATGGTTCTCCCAGCAAGGCCCACTTGGGCATTAAACCTCTGTGATAACATGTGAGCTTACAATTCTGTATCAGAGAAACGCTGCTTAGAGTTTGAAGAGCAGCTTATGTGAGAACTCCCTGTGATGCAGCTGGAATTAAGGGCTTTGTGTTCCCAAGATTGTCCTGTTTAAGGGAATATCGAATTTGCTCTGGGCTGAATTCCTTCACTGTACTTTTTTTAATTAATCCACTTGAATATTTTATATCTGTGCTAAACTTGATTTTGTTGAGCTTGATGTGTGATTTCCTGTTACTGATCCATGACATGGGTGAGTGTTTCAATGCCAAGTGAATTCCAGGCAGGGATGGTGGGTGGATCGTGCAGCGCCGAGCTCCTGGTGTGTGTTTAGTTAACCTGGTTCAGTGGTTTTCCCCTGGCAGTGATTTACTCCTCCAAAGCAGCAAGAAAATGCAAAGTCCAGCTCTGAACTGACAGTCTGTACTTGTTTCTCTTGTGCAATGTCAGGATGGGGCTGGAGGGACAGATGAGCTTCCAGTCTGGAGCTGTGTCCCAATGGGTTTGGTGTGGGGCGCTGCCTGTTTGCAGTTTGGTTTTCACCTAAAAGCAGTGTTACAGCAGGCTCTCAGCTGGGAGAGGGCTCTGCTGCTGGAATTCCCCCCTTTTTCTCTAGAGCATGGACAGCACCTCTTTGCCCAGGTGCTGTGAGTGGGTTCAGTCCTGTCTGTGGTGGGTTCTGGAGCACGGTGCTGTCAGGCCCAGTCCCGGGAGGTTCTGCTCAGCCTGGGATGTTTGGGGAGCAAGAGGCAGTGGGTCCTGGGCTGGTGCTCAGTGAGAGGCACAGGGGCTGTGGTCAGGGTCCTGGGCTGACCCTGGCACTGTGGGGCTTTGGAGGCTGCAGTTGGCTCAGAGAATGGGATTTGTGCAGGCAGGCTGGGCTGTGCTGAGAGAGAACCTCCCAGTGACTCTGTGTAACACCTGATTCGCCTTCCCGAGGCAGAACAAACACTGCAGGGGCTTCATTGCATGAGGTGATCACTTGGAATGCCACATCTTTGTCTTCCTCCCTCCCGAGGGCCTTGTGTGTCCTTCAGCAGGACAGGGACAGGCACGAGGTCCCGGCGGGTCCAGCAGTGACATTGCTGTTGTGGTCCTGCCGTGGTGTTTGGTCAGGATTCTTGACAATCTGCTTTCATAGAGGGAAAATTTAAGGGCTTAAATTTTAGCACTGCAGAACAGAGTATTTAACAACTCGTTTGAAACTCAGCTTTCTAAGTGAACCAGTGCTGAGTGATACTTTCAAATTCTGACTCTCCCACGTTTATTCCAGCATCCTTCACACCGGTGTGAGGGATGGACCCACCCAGGTGCACCAGGAGCAGCTGGGTCCTGGCACTTTTCAGGTTCTAAAATGGTGAATATGTGGGGAGCTGAAATACTGGTCTATGCACATTGATGCTTCCCCAACTTTCCTGGCACTGTAAATCAGAGTTTACAAGGCCTGTTTAGTGGCATTTTGGATCCATGACATCTCGTCCTGTGTGTGTGTTGATGTCACTGTACAGTCTGAGCTGTTCTCAGTCTCCCATTGCTGAGCAGAGCCATGTCCTGTGTCTGTCAGTGGGTTTATTCTCATTTCCCCTTGCCCCAGGGAAGTGTGACCAGCTTCCTTTCTCCTTTCCTTTCCTCTAAGCTGAGCCCATTCCTTGGAGCACAGGAGTGGAATGGCTCTGCTTCTGGGAGAGAAAATGTATACAGCAGCTATTTATAACCTGTACATGAATGCATGATTTAATGTAGTTAAATATTCATGTGGTGAGTGCCAAGACTTTCTACAGAGCGTTGTTACATGAATCAGAGTGAAGGCAAATGTGTAGAACCATGGAGTGGTTTGGGCTGGAAGGCCTTTAGAGGCTGTTGAGTCCAACCCCTGCCATGGGCAGGGACACCTTCCACCAGCCCAGGCTGCCCTGGGCCCTGTGCAGTCCCTGTTCCCCTGGCACAGAGCAGAGCTTGGTGGCACCTGGCATCTCAGGGCAGCAGCAGTGCCCAGTGGCACTGTGACCTCCACCGTGTCCCAGCATGGCCTGGGGAGACAAAACTCTGCTTCTTTCCAAAAAATGGGCTCAGCTGAGCATTGCTTGGAGTGTTGCCTCCACACAGGGTGGTTCCAGGACAGTATCCCTGGGTTGTGGTTGGGTGTTGCTGTGGGGAAGCTGAGTGCCAGTGCTCCAGCTGCTCACAGTCCTGCAGCCCCACGGGGGCCACCAGCCCCACAGGAGCCACCAGCTGCAGGGTTTGCTGCAGAGACCAGGAATGAGCATCTTCAGGTGATGCTGTGCTGTGCTGTTTCTAGAAGGACAAAGAGCACACAGAGGTGCAGGAACTGGTGCTGCAGGGGCTGCCCAAAGCACAGGCGTGGTGGGATGGACACACCTTGGTGTGACACAGCCTGGCAGCTCCTGCCCAGGGCCTCTGAGGGGGATGGCTGCTCCTGTGAGAGCTGCTGCCTACAAGAAGGACCCAGAAAGAGCAGAGCTGCCAATGCTGAGAGCCAGACCAGGCTGGGGTGTCAGGGGGTGTCTTCCACCAGCCAGGTTGGGAGTAGATGCTCTGAACAGCTCAGGAACTGGCGAGTGGCTGTCAGCTTCTCTGGGAAAGTTGTGAAGAGAAGTGTGTGAGGAGTGTGGCTGTGGGCAGAGCTGGCTCATAGCTGGCTGCAGCTCTGCTGTAGGACTGCAGTTTTGGCAGAGAGATAGGAATTGTGTGGCTGTTAGGCTTTCCCTTGGTTTTGCCTGGTCACACTCATAGAATCATGGAATAGTTTGGGTTGGAAAGCTGTGAAGTTCATTCTGGAGGTTCTGGCCTCCATCTTAAGGCTCCTTATTGCCTCGGCTGCACAGGAATGTACCTGCTTTGTTTTTGCTCCTGGGGGTGTTCAGTGAGCAGGATCCCCAGTGCTGCTGGCTGTTGTAAATGCAGAAATGCAACTTGGAAAATGGGAGAAAGACAAATTGTTCAGGGACAAGAGTATTATCCATGGAATAGCAGGTCCCTCCCCTCTCTGTGTCTGCTGAGATGGAGTGGATGCTGCTGTGCTGCCTGGTGTGTCTGACATGGGGGCTGCTGCCAGTCCCTGTCCAGCCACACTGGCCCTGGATCTGCAGCCATCAAACAGCCACAGGGTTGGGCCATGTGCTGCTTTGCCATTTCCAAAGGACTTCCTCAGTTTCAGTAAAAACTCCAGATATTCTCTTATTTCCAATGGATGTTTTCATCCTGTTTAAATTCGTGCCTTGTCCTCTCCCCTCTTTTTCCATAGGGAACAGGACAACTGTGTGCTGCCCCTGCCCTTGTCCCTAGAGCAGTGCTGGTCCCTGGGTGGCTGTGGCAGGGGTAGGTGGCAATAGCTGGTGGCTGTCCCTGCCTTTGGCTCTGTGGGGCCATCCTGGGTCCCTGCATGACTGTGGGAGCTGATGTGAAATGCTTTGGCCCCCTGGCCAGGCTCAGCTCTCCCCACTCTCACCATCATGGATGGAGATAGCCCTTCCTGGAGCAGTGCTGGGCATTTCCCTTACCCAGAGCTGAGCTTGGAGGGACAGCTCTGTTCTGTAGCTGGGAGCTGGGGCTCTGAGCCTGAGCTGGAGCTCCAGGGGTGGCCCAGGAGGGCAGGATCCATGGGGAGCTGGGTGCTGCCATCCCAGCCTGTCTGACTGCCCCAGCCCTGTCCCCTCTGTCCCTTCAGGGCTCGTGTGAGCAGAGTGTGGTGTGAGGCAGCAGCTGAGGGGTGAATGGGGAGCACCCCAAGCCCTGCAGTGCTCGTGTGTCCAGCACTGTGGAACAGTCAGGACAAACCCAGGCACCGATGCGAAGCCACTTGGAGAGGAGCTTGTCCCTGTGCTGCCGTATTTATCTGAATTGGAATTCGGAATGTTTACCTCAGTGTACATAGCTCAACCTTTCCCTGGGAGGAAAGGGGAATTGCATGGAGCAATTGCTGTCCCATTGCTTTGCCAAACTCCTCATCCTCTCCCAGCCGGGCTCCGCATCGGTACCAACTGTCCCTCTTGGACCTTTCTAGGATGTGAATGGTAAAAATGTGAATATTTGTTGTTTACTTCTTTAGCAGAACTCCTGATGCCGTGTTTGTATGGGAAATCAGCCTGAGCAGACCCATATGCAATCGGTTTTACTTTATTATAAACTGTATATGATGTACAAACTAATAAAAACTCAAACGACGACAGTGTCACTGTTGTTCTTGAACAGGCAGATGAAGGAGATATTCCAGCTGTGTATTCCAGTGCTGGAGTGATCTGGGCGCTGGGGGAGTGGGCTCAGCTGGCCCCTGAGCAGGTGCTGGCAAATACCTTGTAGAGCTTTGGTGGAACAAACCCTTGAGGTTCTGTCAGGAGAGGCCCCAGCTGAGCATTGGGCGCTCAGCTGCCCAGTGCAGAAGTTTGGAGGGGTTTCTCCATGGAGGGTCACAGGTGCTCTGGGTGGGTTTATAGCTTACTATTTTATGTTACAATGAGAATTTATTCTTATCCTTTGCTTTGAAACAGTGGGAAGTATTTTGCTCTCGTGGCAGTGTTTAGTACCAGGCAAGCACCAAAGCTCTCCCTGCTTTTGGCCTCAACAGTCAGAGAAATGTTCCTTGCCCCAGCAACATTGGACTCGGGGTGAGCTGTGCCCAGCCCCAGCCCACGCCTCAAACACAGTCAGTATTTACAGTGTTAGTGTGGGTTAATGTCACTCTGCTGCTCCCCAGACCCTGAGCCAGAGCAGGAGGTCGAGCTGGGACCTGACCTGGGGCTGTTAGTGGAGCTTTGTGTTAAACAATGCCCAGGAGCCACTGTCCTGCTGGGCCAGGGCCTGGCAGAGCACAAACCCAAGTTTCAATAAAACAGATTTAATGACAGAAGTGCTGGGTCAGTAACTTCCAGCTGGGGTTTAGGTTTGAGCAGACTTGAGTTACACGGTTATGGTGCCTCCACTTCCTACACTACAGGGTTACTCCAGCCTAACTCTTAACATTCAAGTGCATTAGAGGAAGGGAGTAAAATCTTGCATGAAGTCCAGTTGTGCACTTCAGACATGATTTTAGTTTCTATCCAATAATATGGAAAAGACATTATTTCATCTCTTCCACTCCCTGCCGAGGCAGGATTGTTCCCTACAGGACATGGGATGGTGCTTGGTCCAGCCCAGGTGGAGGGAAGTGGTTGGAGCCACTTTGCAGGAATTGGCTCCCTGTCCTGGTGTTTCACTTGATTCCCCCAAAGTCCATGGTTGGTGTCTTTAAGACATCACCTGGCACTGTGCCCTCCTGGCTGCCCCCAGAGCAGCTGTGCTGTGAGGGACAGGAGCTGGGATGGAGCCCACTGGGCAGCTGCAGGACTGGCTGGGATTAGGGCTGCCAGGACCCACTGCCCTCAGCAAGGTCAAACCCTTGGTAAGGACAGGGCTCCTGACCAGAGCGACCTGGGCCTGGGTCTCTCTAGTTCTGTGATCAGCTGCCAGAGTGGCCAATGTCAGTCCCTGGGTGTGGGAGGGGAGGGACATCCTGCAGGTCCCTTGGCCTCAGACCAGTGACTGACAGGCTTTGGTCAGGGCCAACAGGTAAAGATCGAACGATTGTGGTTCAGAGGGAAGCGATAACAGCCCAGAGTTGATCTTTCTCCAAGGAAGAAAACAAGCAGGGCACCCCAGCTGCTTCCCTCCAAAAACTCACATTAAAACCCATGACATTTTCAGTCAGGAGGTGCTTGTTTTCTTCCTTTTCTGAGGCCGATAACTCCCCAGAGGCTTCACGCTGGGGTGGGCAGGAGGGTTGACTTTAGTAAAGGTAGAATTATTTCTCTTTACACTTTTAAGGTTACAGGAGTTACTTGCCTTTTAAAAACAAACCGAGGAGCTGCCCTGCCTGTGCTCCTAGATGATGGTGCAGGAGCTAAAGGCAGAGCCCCGTTTGTTGGTGCTCTGCGTTGGCACGAGTTTTCCCTTCCCGTAGTACCCCGAGAATATCGCCCTCACATCAATCTTTTTAGACAGGACAAGCATCCACATACCATTATCAAAATACAGCAGCTTCCCTCCTCCAATTTCCCCCACTTGCTCCCCTTTGTTCCCTGCCTTTTCCAGCTTCACAAACTCCAGCAGGTCGAGCCCTGTCTGGACGGCTTCGACGCCGTTGGCGCAGCCGAGGGTGATGTGGGCGCGGCTGCCCCGGGGGAGGTTGTCTGTGGGCAGGATCTTGTCAGCATCCCCGGGCCAGAGCAGCAGCTGCTGCTCGCTCAGCTCGATGCGAGCCCCGACAGTCTTTGTGGTGATGAACAGTGCTGAGATGGAGAGGGTGAAGCCTTTGCCATAGGAAGCCTTCACAGCCTGCAGGAGAGGGACAGGCACACAGAGCAGTGTCAGTGCTGGAGGGTGGGGACTCACTGGGGTCACCATCCCTGAGCTGCTCATGGCAGCTCTTGCTGTGACATGGTCAAATCACCCAGAGCAAGGAGAAGGTCAGTGCCTGATTGTCCCAGCTCAGTGGATTAAGAGCTGATGACATCTTTGTCCCTCACGAATTCCAATATTTAACCCGGGCTTATGTGCTCTGAAGTAACTAATCTAAATACCTCAATTCATCTGAATACCTCAGTTCATCATCATTTAGCTCAAGCTGTTAGAGATGATGCTGGAAGTTGTGTGTAATCAAGGAAAGGGAGAGTATTTTGTTTGGAAATAGGAAACCATCACCGTCTCCACAATTTGGAGTGTTCACTTTGCACAGGCCACATGGACATAGCTCCTGTCTCTATATTTGGCCTCTTGGGTCAGAGCAAAGCCCATCCCCAACCCTCCCCTGGCTCATGGACACCCCTCTGGGGAGGGAGGGGACACAGGGGGTCTGGGGAGGACGTGGGACCCCAACACTCACCTCCTGCTGCGCGTATTCCTCGGCTCCTGCTGCTTTTCCAAACTCGGTGTATTTTGTGGTGCAGTGCAGGACCCCAGGTGGTCTCTTCACAAAGTAGCTGGTGAGATCTATTTTTATTTTGGGGTCTTCGATAGCAGAAGGAACTGCAGATATTGGTAAACAATGTCACTGTCACAAAGTGATCCCCCCCGATGTCACCCATGAGCCCCAATCCATCTCAGCTCCCTTCCCTACCCCAGCCTTCACATCTCGTCTCTCTGACTGCTGGGGGGCACTGGGTGGGAAAGCAAACCCTCCCTCCTCCCAGGCTCACTGCAGATGAGCCAGAGAACAGAATCTTCTGTGCATCACTGTGGCTCATCTTAAACCTGATGATGTGAGTGTCTCCCCTAAGCGATGGGATTTTAAGCTTTTCCCATTTCTCTCTCTTTGCCTTTTCCCCACCCAACCCGTTGGAACCAGGGGACACCCAAGACCCCATGTCCTGCTGCTGCCACCTGAGCCCAGCGCCTTGTGGGGCCAGAGCTAAACAGACTTGGTAAAAATTGTTTAATTTCTTTTTACTTACAAAAGTACTTTGTCAACTATGAGGACCAGGTTAGTAGCTTTAAAAAGCCTTTCTTGTTGACAGCTTCAGAAATTGACTTTAGAAGCTGATCAGACTTGTTATCAACAGGTAAGAATGTGATAAGACAACATCTGTACATACAGTATTTACTCTCCTTCTTGAAGGCTTTGAGACTCCCAAGCTCATCCAAGAATGCCTGGCCAGCCTTCCTCAGGATCTCCGAACTTCTTTTGCTCAGAAACCACCCAAAATACATGGGGAGGAATTCCTTCTCCAAGCTTGGCTTCATCTTCTTCAGCTCTTCCACCGATAGTTTCCATTGATTCTTGTCCTTTAGCTGGGGACAATCCAAGCGCCAGGGTGTTTTGGGCTCGGCAAAGATGACTTTGTAGCGATATTTGTCAGCAATGTCAAAGAGCTGCTCCAGCCTCTCCCGCTCGTGGTGAGTGTCATCCAAAACAATGACGCTGATCTCCCGTTTGCAATAGTCAACTAGATCCTCATCCACCTTGGAGTACTCTTCAGGAATGGAGCTTCTAATTGAAGGTGTGATTTTATAGTGATCAACAGAGATGACCTTGCAGGCGTCTTTGTAGCGATCGTGGATGGCCTGGGCGAGGGTGGATTTCCCACTGCCAGGCAGGCCCCGCAGGATGAAAAAGGTTTTGGATTCTTTGAGTGTAGAGATGGTGTCTTCATCATCCAGGAACGGGAAATGCAAACTCTCGGGTCTCTCTTTCGCTGATTGAGTAGACATTTTTCTAAATATTTTAGGCAGGAAAGTGTGACTCTTCTTGGAGAAGCCTCTGTTCTGAAATGGAAGGAGAAAACACTTTGCAGGGCAGGAACCCCAGAGAAAATGTGGGCCTGCTGGGACCTTTAGTGGAAAGTATGGGGCACAGGGAGAAGCTCCCCCACACTTCCTCACTTGGGTGCCCTGCTCAGCCAACACCTCCTCCCGCAGCTGCTCTGGCTGGTCCCACAGCACGGACCTGTGTCCCACCCAAGGGCTGAATGTTCAGCCCTGCTTCCTCTCTGGCCTCAGCAGCTGCAGTTCTGCCCTGCCAGTCAGGGGTTTCTCATGAGCTGCCAAAAAGCCCCAGCCCAGGCTGAGCTCGTGTTGCACATTCAGTCTGAACACTTGAACAAACCCCTGTGGCTGCCAGGTGCGAGGGCAGCGACCCACGGAGGAGCCAAACAGGAACCAAAAGCCCCAGCAGGCTGAGAGCTGCCACACTCTCATCCCTCACCTGAATCACAAACTCTGGTCCCAGGGAAGAGGCTGTCCTAGAGCAGCCTGCAAGGATGGAGCTGTCCCTGAGCTGCACTGAGGATCAGCAGCCAAGTGCCTCGCAGGAGGGAATTTGAGCTCTTCTTGGGAAGAGCAACTGCAACAGCTTCCAGGAAAGGATAACCCCTCCCAGCAGCTGCTCGGCAGAACTCGAAAGTGAAACCTTGAGTGCTGTAGGAAACGAAACGCTCGTGGTTGGCGGCAGAGAGAGGGAAATGCTGCTGGGAGCTGGCACGGGCTCTCCCTCCCCTCCTGCCAGCAGCTCCGGTAAGTGGAATCCCAGATTAATTCCCAGTAGGGCCTGGGAAAACACGGGACTGAAAGGAAACGAGGGATTTCTTCAGCTGTGGGAGTCCTCAATAGCATAAGGTTGCTATTGAGGCAGACACAAACATGAACTTTCCATCTCCCCAGCTGCCTGTGGGTCAGTCCAGCCTGGGGTTCACTGGACCTGCTGAAACCAAAGACCATGGGAGTGATGCCCAATGAATGAGTTTTGTCTTTGATGCAAAAATTGAGAGGTTTTACATAAAACACAACTGCTCTGCCTGGGCCAGAAAAATGTTTTTCCGGTTTGCAGAGTGATGTGGTTTTTAAAAAACACTTTGCAGATGTTGATTTCTCTATCTCTTTATTCCACAATGTGCAGATAGGTTTTGGTTCCAAATATCCTGGGAGCAAGACCCCACAGCTCCCATGGGCACTGCCTGTCCTGGGGTCAGCTGCAGATGGGGACAAACGGACCCCCGAGAGCAGCAGGGGCCTGCGGGCTTCCCCGAGAACTCGGGGCTCAAAGTGCTCACACAGGAGGCATCCGGTGAGTTATCTGGAGCGCTGCTCCTTCTCGCTGCCCAGGTGCCCCGCTTGCCAGGGGGTCGCGGCGGGGCCCCAGGCCGGGCTGTCCCCGCGGTGCGGGG
>JAHLSL010000260.1:347017-372191 GCA_025920805.1 Petroica traversi | reverse complement strand
GCTGATGCCCGCTCGCGTCCCGGTGGCTGGAGCGGCTCGGGGGCACGGACAGAGTGCGGTGGGCACGGCGCGGAGATTACCGAGCGGCTGGGAAGGGGCTCCGGCTTTACGTATCTTTCGCCCCGGTCTAAGGGGGCTTTGAATAAAGCACTTTCATCCCCTGCCGTAAGGAAAATCCTTTCGTGGCCATCCTGGAGGAGCAGCCCCGCGTCGGGATCTCGCTGTTCCCGTACGAGCGGCAGCGTGTGCAGTCCGTGTGTCGCTCCCTTCCCGGGACAGCTGGCTGTGTTCCATCCCTCCTGTTTGCTGCCTGCAAACACCTCCTGTTTGTCTTGCTGCTTTCGAAATTCTCATCCTGCTATACAGACTCTCCCCTCTCTCTGTTGAATAGTTTCTTGTCTGCAGGCTGAAAACTGAGGTGTGCCCCGACTATTCCGTTGGTAGTGCCTGTATTCTTTCTGATCCCTGACTGGGTTTGGAGCTCAGTACCAGCTCTGCGGTCCAGTGCTGTTACCCGAACCCTGTTGGGTTTCCTGCTTGTGAGACTCTGCAGCTCTCTCCAGGTATCAGGGCTCTTCCCACCTTTCCAGCACTGCCTGAAGTGGTTCCCAAACAAGAACAGCCACAGTTGGAAGTCCTGCCCAGCTGTGATGACCAGGGAACCCTTAACTGCTGTACACTGTGCAAGTGATTTAAAGAATAAGCTTGTTAAGGAGCCCTAAGGCTGCAGAAGAAGATGATCTTTAATGACAGGATCCCCAAATCTCTCCGTTGAGGCACTGGGTGCCCACCAGTGTGGGGAGTCTGCTGCTCTCCGTTGGCCACACGTAACCAGTCCATGGTCCGTGCTCCTCCCTGGCTGCCGTGTTTTTCTCAGTGATCCCATGTGTGCAGGGAGCCTCCCCCAGAGCTGGGCATGCAGCACCTGCTTGCATCACCCCGCACAGCATTTCCCAACCGCAGCTGCGGGACCATGACCTCGCACTGGCTGCAGCACTGAGCCCTCACCGTCCTCTGATGAAACACATGGCTTTGCCAGGTGGGAGCTGATGTAACTTTTCATGCTGCCGTGGGCTGAAAATACTGGCTTAGCTTGAACTGTGTTAATAAATGACCTGGGATGGAGGGGGGAGGCTGCTTTACGGTGTAGATTTGTTGACACAAATCTTGGGAGAGCAGGTGTCAAGCACCGCGTTCAGATTGGTGAAGCTGAGTTACACCTCTTCTTGTGGTTTCAAGAAAAACAAACTAAATCAATGTCTGTAATACTTTTTCTCCCCTTGCAGAGCAGACCTTGTCACACTGAGCAGTGCCACATCATTGATCTCCTGGCAGTCAAGGAGACTTTACCTGGGTTCTGTGTCTGGAATGCCTCCCTGTTTCTCCATCTGTGTTTCCTTTAGATTTGTTGCATTCTCCCTTCAGCTGGTTGTTGATATATTGGGGCAGATACATCAGTTCTGTCACAGCAAAAACAACATCCAGCTCAAGGCCTCTTGCCCACCTTGCTACCATCCCACTGATTTTCTCTGTCAGTACACTCAGGATACTTTCCCCAAGCATCAACTTCTTTGCATATATTTGACAGGTGATGTTTTAAGGGAATAAGTGCTGCTGAGCTCCTGAAAACATGATCTAATCCATGTCTCTTACTTGCTCTGGACTTGCTAGCAAAGGCTGGACTCCAGCTGGTTTTGAATTGGTGGGTATGGATGATGAGAGAAGGGTCTCTGAGGTGTTGCAGGGAAGCTGTTTGTGTTTAGCCTTGCTAAATGATCACAAATCATTCATGGAAATCTGTGGCACTTGTGCTGCTGACATGAATCTACCCTTGTGTGTGGTGAGTGCAGATCAGTCTTGGCTGATGAATGCTGAACAGAGCAGTGTCTGGACATGAAGCAGTGGAAGAGAACGTTGTTATCCCACAGCTTGTGTTTTGGGCAGAGAAAGGGACATTTTTCCTGAGTTTATCTTCAGAGGTCCCCAGCACTGGTCAGCATTGTAGGTGGTAAACATAGCTGAACAAAAATAAGAGTATTCTGACAGATGGGAGTTTGAATCTGCCTCATTCCTAGGAAACTGGGGAGATTCAGTTCCCCTGGCTCTGTAGTGACAGGAGTCCGTGCCCCTGCTTGGTGTTTGCAGAACAGATGCAGTGAGTTAATGGACCTGCTCTGATCGTGTCTCCCTGGTTGTCAAGGGACCTGCACGAGCACACACAGCCAGGAATTGCTGATGCCCTATGGATTATTTTCCTGCTGATCTCTTAGCTTAACAGTTCAGCAGACTGAAGCAATTGCTTTGTGCTCCCTGTCCCATGAGAAAGGCAGGGCTAGAACATTGGAAAAACTGAGTGAGGGGCATGATTAAAGACTTTCTAATGTTTAGGAAATGTGAAACTCGGGCAGATAAGGTCAGAACAGCCTCCTTTCTGCTGTTCTGTTGCCATGACACAAGGATGTTATTTTTCATCTACTGCTATTGTAAGAATTCTGTAGTTTCCTTTCTTTACCCCAGTAGTGTTACTGCAAAAATGAGGTGATGAAGTTGTGAGGGGAAACCAGGGGAGCAGCAGAATGGAGCAGCATAAAAAGACCAGAAATGGTTCTGAGAGAGGAACAACTCTCTTTTGTGTCCCTCAGGTTTAAGGAATCCCATGTATGTCACTTGTTCCCACCGAGGTTTTTTACAGGACTGTTCTTAATAATACCTGAGGGAGACCTTGGGTCCAGTTTCCTGCAATTGCAGGGTATTCATTGGCATAACCAGCATCAGCCTGAGCTGTTTAATTTGTAAATGTGGACTGGAGTTCTGCAGTGCTGTTCAGAGGTTCTGTGACACCCTGGAGAAATGACAAATACTTAGGTTTTCTAAAGAAATATGTTTGCCATTTTCTTTTACCCATCTGCTTCTGCTGCAGTGAGATATGATGCTGTTTCTCCGGGACAGGCCCTGAACAGATTGTGGAGTTGATGGATTTCAAAGGGATTTGAAGCAGGACTATTGCAGCTTCTTCCCAGGCAGAACAAATGGTTTCTGCAGGTATTGTGGGAGCAGAGTTTGCTCTCAGAAATAGCTGTGCTTAAAGTACAAATTTCAATGGAAAGTTTTGGGCTCTGCAGTACAGATGACCTGTGTGTGGGCAGCTGTGGGGCTGGGCAGTGGGGTGGTGCCTGTAGGAGCTGTCTGTGTGTGTGCCTGCAGGATCAGACCAGGCTGTTGGTTTGGGGTTTGGTTTCCTCTGGCTGCTCACAAGAGCTCCCCTCTTCTCAGGCCACCTTGGCTTTGGCACTGGGCTAATAAACCAACAGGGGCTGTTTCAGAAGGCAGGTAGGGCAAGAGTTTTAGTGACAGGAGTGGGGATTGATTCTGATGAAAGATGGGGCACTGCAGAAACTTTGCCTGGTCGTGTTTTGAAATAGGATTAAATTGGAGGCTGCACTGCAATCGTGTTTAGGTTTTACATCAGAACTCTTTTTAAGTGGGCCTGCTGTTCTTTGTCTTTTGCCCTTGCTGTAGCTTTGCCTTTGTGATTTTTAACCCTGGAATTGCATTTGAAGAGATGTCAGTGGTAAAGCTGACTGCTGGTCCTTAAGCTTAGTTATCAGCCTTCAGTAGTAGCACTCACTCAGTCTGACCTGTTTGCTTCTGGAAACTCAGGGAATGCAACTGCCTCCTACTGACGTTGGGATGGACCGACCTCCTTCTTTCTGCTCTAGGGAGAAAGTTCTTTATTTCTAATTACGGCTATTTAATTGTTGCCTATTCTGTGTTTGCTTATAGGATGAATAGCCCAGCTGATTATTAATGGCAGTTACCCAGAGGGCAACACAAGAAATACCTGGAATTCGTAAACTGTTTCCCTCTGTGGGTCTGAAGTGGGGTATCTGTTTTGTGAGGGCAGGTAGTCTTACTGAGCTGTTCTAATACTTGGCTGTCCAAGATGGAATCTGAACTCCTCTTTTTTGTCTTGGTGCAGCTCTCCTAGAATCCATCCCAAGGGTGCTTTTGCTTCCTGCCACTCTGGCTGTGCTTGGAGAACAGTGGCATGACCCCAGTCACTCAAAATGCAGAAGGAACTGTTGTTTGAGGCTCCCTGTCAGCAGTCTGACCCCCCAGACATACCAAACCTGCCAGCTGATCACAGCACTCAGTTCTGATGTGTGATGCATGCAGACAGTGTCGCTGGGATGAAGTATTCTGTTAAATAAGTGTTTATGGCAACTAAAAATAAATGTATCTTTGACACCTGTGACTTTGTTGCTGCATATCAAAAAGAGTAGTTACACCCTTGAGGTCAGAAATTACTTACATCAGTTATTCTTTACATCAGCTTGGAATATACTCGAAGAGAGAAGAAACCCATCCATAGGAAAGGGACAGGATTAGGAATTTTTCCTAAAAAAACAAACCCCAAACCAAAACAAACTATCTAACCTTAATGTTTGTTGTTATCTTGAGCATCTTATTCCATCAGGTGTAAAGCTCTTTCCAAGAAACCTGGTTCTGAAACAAGAAAAAGCAATGATGTAAACCTATTTTAGTTTTGGTAATCCTGGTAGTCTTTTCTTTTCCCTTTGGAAAAGGGATGGGGATTGCTGACATTCCCACAGTCAGGCTCAACTGGGAATATGGGATGCCTTAGAGAAGTGAGTGGGAGGGAGGGGTTCCCTCCCTGGAAATGCACCAGCAGTGGTAGGGGTTACACCAGGAGCCAACCTGGGGTGCTGTGACATTGGAGAGAGATGAGCACTGCCCTGGACATGAGGGGATGCTCCAGGCTGTGGATTTGGGAAAGGCTTGGTGGTGCTGGATCAAGCTGCAGGAATTCTGCCTTTCCCTGCAGTCAAGGCTGGATGAAAATAGTGTGCATGGCAGGGGAGTGGGGTAGAAGTTTTAAACAACATGAGTAGTTCTTGCGTATCAGGGGAGTTTTATGATCTTATGTGTAACGGGGAGACTTTGGTTTGCCTTGGGTTTGAGCTGAGTGATGTGGAGTCCTTGCCCAGAACAGGGCTCTGTTCCTGATGGATTTTTGGTTTTTCCCCATCCAGACTAGGTAGCCATGTCAGCCAAAGCCATCTCGGAGCAGACGGGGAAGGAGTTCTTGTATAAATACATCTGCACAACCTCTGCCATCCAGAACCGCTTCAAGTATGCACGGGTCACCCCAGCCACGGACTGGGCACGGCTCACCCAGGACCACCCATGGCTCCTGAGTGAGGTAAGGACAGGGACAGCAGGATCTGCCTTCCTGGAGCAGCTCAGCACTGCTCCACATCCCTCCTGAAGGACCAGTCGCTGTTGCTGCTCTGCCACAGTCACTCCCAACTCTGATGAATAAACAAGCCTTGGTTCAAGGCTCAATGGGGGGCTGATTATTCTGTGAAATACAGGAGCAGAGATAGCTGTGAACCAGTTGCTCATAACTGCACACAAGGTAAAGGAGGGTGGTTCAGAGAGATGTCAGTCCCTGTTCTCAAAGCCTTGCTCTCTGAAATCAGGGAGTGCTCTCTCTGGTCCAGCTTTAATGTTGAGTTAGGACACTGCATAGTTTTCTTGAATCCAAGCAAAATGTCAGGGAAAACATCCTTTTTTAAATTTTCAGTACAAAATCATTTATCTCTGTGTCTCATATCCTCACACTTTCTGTAGAGAAAACATACCCAGAACTCATTTTATTAGCTGTCCAAGCTGGCTCCTTTCCAGCAGTTAATTATATTAAGTCACTGGCTGGAGAACGTGAATGTCTCATAGTCCTTGACTGACTGATTGATAGAAGCCCTGCACTAATTAAATGTTCCCTGCTCAAGTGCCTGAATGAACTGCAGGAAGAGATCAACAGTGCTTCTAAAAGCCTTGCAGGAAGCCAGAAGGGAGCAAGGATGCTCTTGGGCCTTTAAGGCAGGTTCTGTAAGGCTGGAAGGGCTTCAGCAGCAAGACCATGCTCAGAGTCCTGTACTGCAAGATGGTGTCTGCTGACTCTTAAGGTGCTGAAGTTCCAGGATATATCAGTGGTACAGGAGAATGGCACCCAGTTCTAGTTTGGTTTTTTAAAAGAGATATTTGCAAGCTAGAGATGTGTGTAACCCAGGAGCAGCCATCCATGGGTATTTTATAAAGAGCCACAGTCAATTGACTGAAATGTGCATGACCCTGGCCCTAGCCAGTCTCATAAGCAAAGTGTAGTGACAGTAGGACCTTTATTTTTTGTAAGCAACTAACTGTGTCTGTCATGACTTTTATTGGGTTTTTTCAGCAAAAGAAGCCAGAATAGACTGTCACCTCAGCCTCTGATGTCTGCTCACAGCTGAGTAGAAACAAGGAGGCTTTTCTCAAAGTACAGTGTAAAAAACCCCAAACCTGCAGGCATGTTGTACCAGGAGCTGGATTTGCCAAGATTAAAGGAATTTTGGAAGGATTTGTGCTGTGCAGAACTGATTCTATCTGCAGAAAACCACTCGACCAAAGTCACTTCCTAATGCTGCTTCCTTTAAATCTCTTGCCCAACCTTTGTAGCGTTTAGTGGTAAAGCCAGATCAGCTCATCAAGAGACGTGGGAAGCTTGGACTGGTTGGGATTAACCTCACTCTGGATCAGGTGAAGGCTTGGCTCAAACAACGCCTGGGCCAGGAAACCACGGTAAGAGCTTTGCTTTTGTTCCCAGGACAGTAAAAAACTGTCAGAAACTGGTCCTCTACTGCAGCCAGCCTGTGAGTTTTGCCTGCTGATTGTTACTTCAGGTCCTCTTTTTAACTCAGAGCTGCCATGTTAGATTTATTTTCCTGGGAATGACAGTGCAGTGCTAATGATAATGAAGTGCCTGCCATCCCTGCTGCTGTGTGGTGGGAGCTGATGGAGTTGTGCTGCCTCAAGGAATTTATGCCTTTGGCCCTGCTGGGATTGATTTGCTGCTGGCTCCAGCTCTGAGCTGGTGCAGCAAGAATTGGCAAACAGCAGGAATGGCATCATGAGTGCTCCCCATTGGGAAAACGATGGGTGTGGAAATTACTCCTTTAGCACAACACAACAACCATATCTAAAGCAAGGACTGGGCCACAGACTTGGGGCCACTGGTGTCCTCAGAAGCAGGGAGTAACCCCCAGTGTCTCTTGAGCCTGGAAACACAGGTTTGGATAACAGGAAAGTGCCTACACAGAACAGTTTCTGGACCTGTAAGAAGAGGCTAAAGGATTCTCTTGCTTTTCTGTGCTCCCTGATACCATTTCAGGGTGAGCACTACTCAGAGGCCTCTGCTCCTGCCACTAGCTCAGGAATTCCTCACTTCTGAATTTTCCACTACTCCAAGAGCAGCTCAAGCCCTTGTGTCTCACTGTGCTGAGCAGGGCCTGGTGACAGTGCTGGCTCTGGGACAGGAGAGAGAGCAGCTGTCCTGGTGTAATTCTGATACCCCTCTGTCCTGTTAGGAGTGGGAAAGGTGACTCCTGTAACCAGATACCCTGGGGAGGAGACAGTGCTGAATGCTGTGCTGGAGAGGGAGGAGTAGTTCCCCAGGAGGCACAGTGGAGAGGGAGCAATTTTAGAGCAGTGCTGATTAATTCTCAAAGCTTTTCTTAAGCTGTCACAAATGTGCTGGACAAGTGGTTACGGGTGTTTATCTTGTTTTCTGTCCCCAGATTGCTAATGCAAAGGGAATCCTAAAGAACTTTCTGATTGAACCCTTCGTCCCTCACAAACAGGTGAGTACACCATTAAAGCAGGCTTTTAAATCTCTTTGGACTTGCTTGTTCAGCTGGATTGGTACAATGGAGAAAGCAGAAGTTTGGGAGTGTGCTGTTGAGCTGACAGTGTTGGTGCACACCCTTAGGCAGTGTCAGGGCCACTCCAGCACTGCTGCTCATTGGGAATTCAGCTGCCCCAATCCCAGCACTGGCACAAGAGCCTCTCCAGGGTCTTCTCTGGGTGTCCCTGGTTAATGCTTGTCCCTGCTCTGTGGCACAGGAGGAAGAGTTCTACGTGTGCATATATGCTGCCCGTGAGGGAGACTATGTGCTCTTCCACCATGAAGGAGGTGTGGATGTGGGAGATGTGGATGCCAAAGCTCAGAAGCTGCTCGTGGCAGTGGATGAGAAGCTCAGTGAATCTGATGTGAAGAAGCATCTCCTGCAGCATGCACCAGCTAACAAGAAGGAGTAAGTAGAGGTGCAGTTCTGGGCAGGACCAGCCATGCAGCAGCAGCTCTCTTTTATCTCAGTGCCACATCTCTGTATTTTGTTCACCCTGAAGCTCAGTCTCCTGCCCTTCTTGCTGCTCTTTAGAATATGCCATGCATCCTGAATCCAAGCTGTCTGACCTTATCTGAGCTGCCTGTAAACCCAAAAATAAAATTTCCTAGTGCTGAGCCTTTACTTGGCAGCAGCACTTGTCAGACTGCTTAGGTCTCAACCTGAGACTGGAGACATGTGCTGAATTCTGATCCTTTGTGCCAGCATAGAAGTTTCTTTTGTTTAGTGGAATGGTGATGAGACGTGGCTCTGACTGCTAATTCAGAACTTCCCTCTGCCTTGCTCTGGCCTGGTCTCCAAAGTTATTCTCCTGTTCTTCCTCCTGCAGGCTCATCTGTAGATCTCAAGGCTTCTGCATCTCCCTCAATTAGATATCCATATCTAGTTATCCTAACATGAGTCATGATTTTTCCAAACACAGCGTAATCCTTGCTGGCATTGTGCAGTACTGAAGGGCTGCAGGAGCCCGTCACTCCATCAGCTCACTGCAGCCTCCTCCCCATCACAGCTAACAAACAAAGCTCAGATCTGACAAAGATGGGTATCAGCAGCGAGGCTACGATGTGCTTCTGTCTTGTGGGGAGATAAATCAGACTGCACAGCTCTGGCAGTTGTGAGCAACTGTGTCCTCAGCAGAGTTTGGTGGAGGGTAATTAAGATGAGTCATCAAGGTCTTCCTTCCCTTGAGTCATCCATCACAGGGGCTCCATCCAGAGAAGATGAATGAGAATGAAAGAAATTGATGCTGGGTAGATTTGCAGATTGCCACTAATACCAACGCACAGAGCAGGCTGTACTTAGATTTGGCTGCTTTCATTAACTTGTGTTATTTTTTTTTCTTTTTTTTACAGCATCTTGGCCAGCTTCATCTGTGGCCTGTTCAACCTTTATGAAGATCTGTATTTTACGTACCTCGAGATCAATCCATTAGGTAATGGATATTTTTGGGAGCAGAACTTTCTGTTCTGAAGTACTGAAATGTGTTCTTGATCCTTCTTCTGGTTCTGTAATTCACCAGGTGCCATGTGCAGGAGTATGGAAGTGGCAGTGAAATGTCTTTGAGCTGTTCATTCAGTGAATTAAAAATGAGGAAATGAAAAATTCCCTTCAAGGCAATTTTTCAAGGCAGAACTGAAGAATGTTTAAATTGCACTGTTAGAATAAAATGGCCCCTGAGACAGAGCCTGGACCATGGCCACAGTTACTGGTTTGTTCCTCAGGGAACTTGCTGGGGCTGGTAGATACTGCCCAGTGCCAGGGGAAAACAGCAGTCACACAGCTTTTGAAATGATGTACCAGATGTTGGAGTAAATCTGTAATGTGTCTCTGTACAACCCAGAGCTAATTGTGATGTTTTTCACTGCAGTGGTGACTAAGGATGGTGTTTACATCCTTGATTTGGCTGCGAAGATTGATGCCACAGCTGACTACATCTGCAAAGTGAAGTGGGGGGATGTGGAGTTCCCTCCTCCTTTTGGCAGAGAAGCTTACCCTGAGGCAAGTGGCAGCTGGAATTCCTTCATTGTGTCCTGAATTCATTACTGCTTGTATGCCCATGGCACTGCTGTTTCCAGTGGTTTCTTTGCTGTGTCTCAAGCAGCTTGGCAGTGCTGCCCGTGATAACCTGTGCACAGGCAGCTGTAGTCCTAGGACTGCTCAGAATCACACTCTGAACTGCAGTTGCTTCCCAGCTCTGTTTGGTCAGTTCTTTAATTCAGAATTGACTTTTTTTAATGGAGGCTGATATTTAACTTTCCTCAGCTTTGTGCCAGAGCTCTGTGCCGAGCTTCCTTCTGTGGTTCCTGCCCACATTGCTCCCCTCAGCATCACTATTTTTCTTGTGAAACAGTGGTTACTGGGAGCCCCGTGGGAGCTGATGCTCCCTCAGTGTCTCAGTGACAATTCTGAGCAGAGCAGGAGCTGTGTGCAAATGCTGCATCCCAGTGTGAATCCAAAGCAAATAATCGCCATCTCTGAAACTTTAGGCCAGCTGTTAATTCATCTGTTTTTCCAAAAAGTGAGGACAAGAAGAGGCCTGCAGGCAGCACTTTCTTGTAAAGCTGGCAGTACCTGTTCCCTCTCCAAATTCCCTGGGCCTGTACTGCTGCATCCATAAGCACTGCTCCAGACACAGTTCCCAGCAGCTTCAGAGGCTATGGAAGTAGAGCTCTTTCCTTAATTATTCTGTTACTTATTTCAGGGGTCTGTTCTTCTCTGTCCAAAAAGATTTCTGTCCTGACTTTTTAATTTTAATAATTATAATTATCCTTCACTTGGAAGGTTTTTGTACTGTGGCCAGGAAATCCATTTAGCTGTTCCTTTCCATGTAGCTTGCTGGATGCCAATACTCAACTCAATTTGCTCTTAAAAGGATTAGTTCAGGTTTTGTCTCTGAATCATCCCTCTCTGAGTCCCTGGGAAGGTTGTTATGGCAGAATCTTTGCTGGGAATGTTAATGAACTCTGATGAAGTGCTGCTCAGCAGCCTGGCACACTGGGCAGCAGGAGCACCACGTTGAGCCAAATTACAGCTCTCAGTGATTATTTTCCTGGCTGCAGCACAGCCAGAGTGGTCACCATGGGTGAGATGATTTTTAGATTTCCTTAGATTTCCTCACTCTCAGACAAGACCAGACAAGTCTTTACAGTTCTGTTCAGGTTTTGTGACTGTTGTGTGATGGAGGGATGGAGCTGGGCCTCTGTCCCTGACAAATGCTGTGTTTGTAGCTCTGCTGTCCCTCAGTTGTAGCAGATGAGATGTGATTGCTCAGTGTGTCCAGATGCACCCAGCACTATGAACCCTTGGGATGGAAAAGGCAGGTGCAAGGGGAAGCTGAGATTGTGCTGCTCTCTCTGCAGGAAGCCTACATTGCTGACCTGGATGCCAAGAGTGGGGCCAGCCTGAAGCTTACAATCCTGAACCCCAAAGGCAGGATCTGGACCATGGTGGCTGGTGGTGGTGCTTCAGTGGTGTACAGGTAATGGAAGCAAGTTTTCCAAAGGGAAGGGTTTCAAGTGCTGGGAGAACATAATTGCTGAAGCCTCTAGAAAGTAGATTCTTCTAAAGCCATTTTTCCCCTACTGTGACTGTTTGGGATCTCCTCAAAATGAAGAGGCTGTACAGATTTCTCACCAGGCTGTGGAACGTAGTGTCCCCTAGGGAATGTAATTTTGGAAGGGTTAGGGTTAGGGTTAGATACAGTTTCTTAGAGAGATACAGTCCCTTTCTGACTTACAAAGAAACAAGCTGGCTGGAGGCTGTTGAGGGTAGTATGATTGCTGGAGTGGTCACTGAGTTTGTATCTGGGGACCATGACAAGATTAATCATAAGTGGCACCAAGAGGAGAGCAGCTTTGTTTTCAGCAGACAGCACTGTCCCTCTGAGTCCCACTTCCCCAGGGATTTGGAATACTTTAGGACTTTTGCAGTGACTCAAATTACCACTAATCTCTTAAATAGCTGTTTTTCTTATTGTTAGTGACACCATTTGTGACCTGGGGGGTGTGAATGAACTGGCAAACTACGGGGAATACTCGGGAGCCCCGAGTGAGCAGCAGACCTACGACTATGCTAAAACCATCCTCTCCCTCATGACCCGAGAGAAGCACCCAGAAGGTGAGGGAGATGCTGCAATTCCAAAGCTGTGAAGCTGTGTCTGGCAGAAAAACCTTGCCAAATCTGGGCTGTTACTATGCTTAGCCCTCTCTGGAAGAGCTTTCAATGTACTGCTGCCTTCTGAAGGAATCAGGGGATGGATTTCTGTCAGCTCTTCCTTCAAAGAGAGGACTTGTAGTTTTCCATGGGGCCTGAGAGATCCTTATCAAACATTCTTGCTTGGTACAAAGCTCTTATCTTCTATGTGCTACTAAACACAACTGCTTTAGGGGTTTTTTTCCTACTGAGCACAAAGGGCTACTCTGCAACTTTGTTTCACTTTATGTATCTTGGAGTACTCTGCTCTTGAAATGGTTTTATTTACCTGTGTTTCTTCCCTCAGGGAAGATTCTCATTATCGGAGGCAGCATCGCAAACTTCACCAATGTAGCAGCCACCTTTAAAGTAAGTGACCTGTCACAAACATCAGCAAACAGTCAGTTGTCAGCCCCCAGCCCTTCTTCCCAATTCCATGTTTGACTGAAGCTCATAGTCCCATCTCTTCCAGCAGTTCCTGAGATGATGGGACAGGATAAATGTCTGGCTGCCTGGGTCACCTGTCCTGTGTGTTTCTTTTAGGGCATTGTGAGAGCAATTAAGGATTACCAAGGTCCTCTGAAGGAGCATGAAGTGAGGATCTTTGTACGAAGAGGAGGCCCAAACTACCAGGAAGGCTTACGTGTCATGGGAGAAGTTGGTAAGGACCTTAAATTTTGTTCTTGCATCTTGTTTCTTCCATTTGCTTTCCACTGAGCCTTCTCAAGGTTAAACGCTTCAGTTCGGCAGAGCATTCTCCTGAGGAGGCTGACTGCTCTTGTGTGTGTCCACAGGGAAGACCACAGGGATCCCCATCCATGTGTTTGGCACGGAGACCCACATGACTGCCATCGTGGGCATGGCCCTGGGCCACCGGCCCATCCCCAACCAGCCGCCCGCCGCAGCCCACACCGCCAACTTCCTGCTCAACGCCAGCGGCAGCCCCTCGGTGAGCTCCTTCCCCCTGTGGAAAGGACATGGCTGAGGAGCCTCCTCAGGCAGCTGCCCCTGTGCAGACAAGCTGGTAACAGATTTTGGCCACTAGTGTATTTGTAGGAAAACAAACATGACTGATGCCTTTTTCCTGGTGTTAGGAAAATGAAACTAGACATGGTTAAAGGGGTTGGGGTCTTTACCTCAGTATTTTAATCAGGATCCTGTTTGATGCATCCACTTCACCCAGGTGACGTGTGGTAAAATGCACACCCCCTGTCAATCACACACACCAGTTATAGACTTTACACGTCAGCATATTTAACAATGAGGTTGGGTGGGCTGACCCCTAGTTTACAGAATCCTCCTGTCAGGAGACCTTGGGTTCCTGAGATTTAGGAATGTTTGGTGTCCCTGGCTCTGCATCTCTGGGCTGTTCAGTCTCAGGGCCTGCAGAACACTTACAGAACACTGAGCACTAAACTAAGTAAAAGGTTGCAAGTGTGCACACTGCTGATACTTGTGGATACAGAGAACTGTGTAAAAGGGATATAAAAGAAAAGACAAAAATCATTCCGGCATCAACTCTACTGTGCAGTTTATCAGGAGAGGCCACCCCGATGCTGTGCAGAAAACATGGCCTCTCAGAGCTGACAATGTCACTGTAGAATCTATTGGGTCGTTCAGTTTTCTGTCTTTTGTCTGAAATGGTCCTATCTGAAAACTCTTTAGTTTTCTTTGTAGTAGACCAGTGTAGACAAAGTGAGGCAACCTCCTCATCTGTGCTCTTGGCCATACCAGGAGCACTGTCCCTCACTGACTTGGCTTCTGAATCTTTCAGACTCCAGCACCGAGCAGAACTGCCTCCTTCTCTGAGTCCAAACCAGATGGTATTGCTCCAGCTAAGAAGGCAAAACCAACAGCACCTCTTGGTAAGTCCAGCCCTGGGACTTCTGCTGGCAATGCTCTGCTGTTTCCAAAGGCAGGATGGGCATGAGACAAACGTTTTTGTTTTTTTTTTTTTCCTGAATATAAAGGGAAGTTGTTTTGTGGTACCTCCCTATCTTTGTCTTGAGTGTAGTTTAGTGGTTTAGCAGCTCAGTTGTGCCATGAGCTCATACACACAGCGAGTCAGAGTTGCCCTGATCTGGGATGTTCAGGAACAGCACATCAAGAGGAAATACAGTGAGAGGGCTCCAGTCTGCTTGTTTTTAATAAGAGCAAACCCAAAATCCCTGAGTGCTGTGGAGAGGAGGACTGCTGCAGCACCTGCCTGGGTGCCTGGCCAGTGGGCTGGCAGCAGCCAGCTCTGTCACACCGTTCCATGAGTGATTCTCTCTTTAACAGATTCAATGCCAGCCTCAAGACCTGGTTCAGGTAGGACCTGTGTGACCAGCTGAATGTGCCTGGCCTTGCTGGCAGCTGACTTTTTTAGTTCTTGGTTTTGTTGCTGTTTTTTCTCTCCAAAAGTTTGCTGTGTTGTCTGGTCCTTCCCTCCTGCCCAGTATATTTAGCTTTCACTGTGTGAACTTCTCATCTGGTTTTTCAAGTGCAGATCATGTATAGCTCTGCACAAATACTTCCTATTTCTGGGGGAGAGAGGGCCAGGTCTCAAACAAACTTTGTTTTTTCTTCCCTTCCCCCCAGCCATCACAGAGAAGAACAGCCTGAGGCACATGGTGAAAAGCTCTGTTCCCTTTGCTTTCCAAAAGGAGGAGTCACTAATTGTGACCAATAACTGGTATCTTGCTTCAAAGGGAATTAACATAGTGCTGGGGGCCCTGGTTATCAGGTTTGGAAAGTACAGGAAAGTCACGAATTAACTAAATGTTGTCTTAACAATCCAGCAAACCATTAAAGCTTGTGCTCAGTGAAGTTATTTTATAGGAACATAAGACTCTATTGGGCTCTGTGCTGGGTGAGAATAAACTGCTGAACTGGGGAGCAAGGCAGAGCTTCAAGTTACCTCCATTATCATGAGGAGGGACAGTAGGAGGGGAATTCTTAGATTATTGCTTGGTGCTCTAAGACAAATAGCATCACCTCTCTGGGTCTGCATTTTGGTGTTTCTGGGAACACTCATGGTACCCCCTTACAGGCACCTGCAAGATAAACAGAATTATCAGGGTAAGCAGTTCCCTAATGACAAGTCATGTTGCAGTGAATCTCAGCTGTGAGTGTGTAGGGCTGGAGAGCAAGAACTGTTCTGTTTTTTTGTTGAAGTCAGAGGAACAGTGTCCTGTTTAACCCCTAATGCTGTTTACCTTTGATCCAAATCCATAAGGAACTCAGCAGTAGCCCAAGTTGGCATCAGCAGGTGGATCAGCTCTGAGATTTTAAAAATTTTGAAGTTAGTTCTGCCTGGAGTCAGAAGGAGGGGCTCAATGTTGTGCTGTGACAAGTGGTGTAAAAAGACCTTAAGCCAACAGTCCATCCTCACTGGCTGAACTGTTGCTTTTCCTGTGACTCTGTCCTGTGAAGCCAAGTTTTGGGCCATATATAAATTCTTGGAGCCATCAAGTTTGTTTTGGATTCTGATCATTAAAAAAACAAAGAAAAGAAAACCCAATTATGTTGAGCTCCTTTACTTTCTTTGTCCCCTCCCCCCTTTTTCTGCCATTTTTTTGTTTTTTAATTTCCTATCATTCTACTTTGGTGTCCTGACCAGCCTCTCATGGTTCACCCAGACTGTGAGCTGCATACAAATAAATAAATTAAATTCAAAGTTCTCTTCAGCTTTGCATAAGAAAACTGAGAGAAAGATGAAAGGCCCATAAGATGAGAGAGAGAGGCAGTTTTTACTTCCCTCCTGTTCCAGGTCCCTCCTGTGATTTCACTTGTCCATTTAGTGAACCCCAAAACCTGGCTGTTGTGTTCAGAATCCAGGGAAGGGTTTGCTGCTTCATCTACAGTTTCTTCCTTAGTTTGAACAGTGTAGCTACTCCATCCTGCAAACTGCAGTTCATCTCCTGGGTTCAGTTTGGAGGGGGGAATATACTCATCCAGGAGCCTTTCAGCAAGCATTTGGCAAAGTTGCAGTTTGTCTTGTTCAGGTGGACAGTTTGAACACAGTTTGGTTTTTCCCCTCTCTCTGAGCAGGTAAAGCCACAACGCTGTTCAGCCGCCACACCAAGGCGATCGTGTGGGGAATGCAGACCCGGGCTGTCCAAGGAATGCTGGATTTTGATTATATTTGCTCTCGGGATGAACCCTCAGTGGCTGCCATGGTTTATCCATTCACGTAGGTACCCTGTGACTGTGTTGCTTTTCTATTTTCTTCTGTGACCTCCTCCTCTCTGTCTCTGCTGTTCTTCAGTGGAGCTCTGCCCTGGTGTCCATCCCTGCTGGAACATCTTCTCCTCTGCTCCCTTCCACCCCTGGGTTGGCTTTGTAGGCTGCTCTGTTTTCTTCAACCATTGATTTTGGGCTGTGCTGTTCAAACACCTTAATGTTCACCACAGAACTGAAGTTCCACTTCATGTGCTTTTAAAAGATAACCGAATTCTGTTCTTCACTCAGTGAGTAAGGCAGGTGTGGCTACCTGGGCTCTCTTTCCAGCCCTCTGGCATAGCAAAGGCAGGCAGGCTGAGTATGCCTTCTTCCCCTCACCTGTTGTTGGCTGTGTGCTTGTCTGAAACACCTTGACTTGTGCCTGCAGCAGCAGAAATTACCCCTCCAAATATTATCTAGAATCATAGCAGCTCTATGTTGACAGACTAAAGCAGGTATGTAGCCAAACAAAATTTAAAAAAAATAAAATCTTGTTTCTACTCTTTCCAATATCAGCAGTGAATACTTAGCAGGCAGGAAGCCTGTGGATTCTTCAGTGGGACAGAGAGTTCCCTCGTGGTGTTCACCCTCTTTTAGTCATCCCTACAGGGATGAGAGGGGCTATTGGGTGTGCATGAGCTGTTTTATTGTCCCTCCTCATTGTGGGGTCTCCCTGTGGGACAGGGCAAGCAGGGAGAAGGGAAACAGCAGCTGTCACTTCCAGTACAGTGAGGTGGGAGCCCAGAGCCAGGCAGGAGTCTTGGTTCATTCCTGTGGTATTTATAGACATCCTGGAGAGCTGATGTCTAATCAACCTCTGTCCTGCAGAGAATTTCTCCTCTTGACAATTAAGACCATGTACTGTTATTCTGCAGCTCTGATGGTAATTGCAGCTCTGTAATAACTTCTCAGCAAGTGCAAACCTCGGGGTACTGAGTGCAGGCACACCCACGTCTGTAGGTGAGTGGCAGCCTCTGGCAGTGCTGCACTTGATTAGGGAAGAAAAAGCAATAGGGATTAAAGTTTAAGGCTACCTGTAATTACCTGATTCTGCTTGACCTTTTGGAGGGAGCCAGGCTGGCAAAACCTGGAATGTTCTGTCACGAGTGTACCGGTATGGGAGCACAGCCAGTACCCACACACTCAAATGACTGCCCAGTCAGACTTCACTGTAGTTCCAGCCAGAGCATCTACTGAGTATGAATTACCTACAGTAAAACCTTCCCAGGTGCTTCCCTTTCAATGTCTGTGGGATGGCAGAATCCCACTGCAGCAGGACTGGGAGGTTCTGGCCCTCCCATTGCTGTCCTGGCTGTTCACCATGGATACTGATTTCTTGTTCCCCAGGCCAGTGTTAGCACTAGCCCAGTGACACAGCTTTGCACGCCTCTCATTCATTACTCTTTCTGTGCCTCATTCTGTCTTCCAGCTTGGAGTAGAGTTAAGGCTCTGGTAACTTCACTGTGGGAGAGCTTATTCATCTTGCTGGATGCCTCTGTCCCCATTAGCCCGTCTCCTTCCATATGCTGCTCTGTCCTATTCTCTGAAGAACCTCCTGCTGTCATTTGGTCCCTCCCCACACACGCTCACGTGCTCGTGAGTGTCTCAGTCAGTCTCGGGGGCTGAGAATAGGGTTTGTAAACTCCTCTGTCTGCATGCACTGTGTCCCTTTGCTTTTCCAGCAGCCTTAAGGTCAGGGCTTTTTCATCTTCTCTTCCACAGTGGTGACCACAGGCAGAAGTTCTACTGGGGCCACAAAGAAATCCTGATCCCAGTGTACAAGAACATGTCAGATGCCATGAGGAAGCACCCAGAGGTGGATGTTCTCATCAACTTTGCATCTCTGCGCTCTGCTTATGACAGCACTGTGGAAACAATGAATTATCCCCAGGTGAGTGCAGGATCCAGAGGAAGCCCAAGAGAATAAGGAAGACCCTGTCAGCAGGGTGCTGGTGTTTCTTAAACCATGATGGCATTAGCAAATTGTGTTGGTCTTCTGACTTAGCAGATAACCCCCAAATCTGACCCTTTACAGAATGTAAGGATGGTGCTGGGGGTCCGTGGCAAATCCTAGCACTGGACTTGCATTTTGTTTAAGAGGAACTTGGTGCTTCTTGGTTACCAGTAACTACTTCAGGCTGACTAAAATACAGTGCTCCTCTGATATGCAAGGGGGAGAAAATTCCCTGACCAGAGCATAGAGCCTGTTGTGAAGATCCTGGCAGACTGCAGGTTTGTGCACTGGCACTTCCTGCATGAGAGTGCAGAGTGACCTCCCAGGGGCCTGCAAGGGGCAGCTCTGTGGGTACCAATGGTTTTTTTCTCTTGCTGCAGATCCGCACCATTGCCATTATTGCTGAGGGCATTCCCGAGGCCCTGACACGCAAACTGATCAAGGCAGCTGATAAAAAGGGAGTCACCATCATTGGGCCTGCAACTGTGAGTACTAATGGCTGCCTTCTCCTGTCTTTAACCTTCAGCTCTCTCTGATGCATGAAGTGTATCCTACAATCCACTTTGTCTTTAGTCGCAGGAAATGCATGTTAGTCTCTCATCTTAAAGTCTTTGCCATCCTCCCTTCTCTGTACACCTGCTCACAAGGCTGCCTTACACAGATGTTCCTCAGTTTCATGCTTTTAAATGGCTTTACACATTTCTCTCATTCTCTTACAGGTTGGTGGGATCAAGCCAGGTTGTTTTAAAATAGGCAACACAGGAGGCATGCTGGATAACATCTTGGCATCAAAGCTGTACCGCCCTGGCAGCGTGGCCTACGTGTCCCGCTCTGGAGGGATGTCCAACGAGCTCAACAACATCATCTCCAGAACCACTGATGGGGTCTATGAGGGGGTGGCCATTGGAGGAGACAGGTATGATTTGGCACCTTCAGCTGACACTGCTTTTCAAGCTGGTCAACAGAAGAGTTGTTGGTAATTTGGAGAAAGAAGAGCAGGTTGGGTGTTAATTTTTCTTTTGGGAAAGTATATGAAATAAATTTTTACTGTTTCCCCTGTATTGCACACAGATATCCTGGTTCAACTTTTATGGATCATGTATTGCGCTATCAGGATACTCCAGGAGTGAAGATGATTGTAGTACTGGGGGAGGTGAGTGAGACCACTTCTCTACCTGAGAAATACCTGTGTGTGGTTTTTGTTTTGGGAGCATCTGACCTGTTTGCAAGGATGCTAAATAGCAGCCACTTTTATTGTTCTTGAATACTCCAAATTTTATTTCTTGCTGCTTTTGTCAAAAGAAATTGAATGTACTCCACAGGCTAGCATAGTCTTCTGAACTTTAAAAAAAAAAAAAAGGAAAAATCAAGAGGCTTTGTTCTGAGATTTCAGCTATTATTCAGTGAAAAAGGATAAAAACTCCCAGCAATGCCTCTGTGTTTCTTGGAAGTGCTTTTATCCAAAGTGCAGCTTGGAACCATCTCTCTCTCCCTGCAGATTGGAGGCACAGAGGAGTACAAGATCTGCAGGGGCATTAAAGAAGGCCGGATCACCAAGCCAGTGGTGTGCTGGTGCATTGGTACCTGTGCCACCATGTTCTCCTCAGAGGTATGTGCAAAAATGGGAGTAAATGTGTAAAATAAGGATATATCCATAAGAGAAAGAAAAACTCAACTTCATTTATTGTACCTAAACCTTCTAGAACTGGCAGTAGTAACTTTAATGTGCAAAAGTTCATCAATATAAATGATAAAGATATCTTGTGCTTCTGTAGTTCTGTCACAGGAAATTTCCAGGGGATTCTGCTTACTTGTGAAGGGAGCCCAAAGAGTGCAGGGAACTCAACAAATTCCAGTAGCTGCCTGTTTCTGGAGTGGGGATGGCTAAGATCTACGTTAAGCTCTAAAATGGGGCAGTTTAGGGAGGCAGAACATGAATAGATGAGCCTGGAGGGATTCCAGATCAGAACATCCCTGTGGTTGCCCTGCTGGCTCTGACTGCAGCCAGGATTTTTGGGAGCTCAGAAGAGGTAGAGGTGCAGTCACTGGTGTTCCCAGTCAGGGCTCTATTCTGTTCCACTCTCTGCAGGTAACAGCCTGTATTCCTTAGTGCTCTCTCTTTTCCTGTTTGTAGGTGCAGTTTGGCCATGCAGGAGCTTGTGCCAACCAGGCCTCTGAAACTGCTGTAGCAAAGAACCAAGCCTTAAAGGAAGCTGGAGTGTTTGTTCCCCGGAGTTTCGATGAGCTGGGAGAGGTCATTCAGTAAGTCACACTCATAGGGCACCTTCAGCAGGAGACCAAAGCAGTCAGGGCACTGATTCTGGCCTGATGGGGAATATATTTCTGCTTAAGGAAAGCAGCTTCTACTTACTGTGGGGTTTTAAGGTTTGGGTTAGATCACCTCATGTTGATCTCTTAGGAGGACCAAAGTTATTGAGTGCATTCTCTCCCTAGGTCTGTGTACCAGGATCTCGTGGCCAAAAGAGTGATTGAACCAGCTGAGGAAGTGCCTCCTCCAACTGTGCCAATGGATTACTCCTGGGCAAGGGTGAGCTGTGCTGGTTTACCTGCTCTTGGGTTTCTTGGAAGCAGACATGGCATTTGCTGTGATTCTGGATGCCATGTTGGGGTTATACCTTGTGCTTTGTAGTGTTACTGGTGAGCTGTGCTGGTTCTGGGCTGTGGAAGCTGCTCTGAGGGCAAGCCTGAGGCATTGTTTGCCTGCTCTGCCCTGTGCTGCTGCTTTCTGCTGGTGTGGGTTGTTTAATGTGCTGTTTCCACACTGCAATTCCAGGAGCTGGGACTGATTCGCAAACCAGCTTCCTTCATGACCAGCATCTGTGACGAGCGAGGACAAGAGCTGATCTATGCTGGGATGCCCATCACTGAGGTCTTCAAAGAGGAGATGGGAATTGGAGGGGTTCTAGGCCTGCTCTGGTTTCAGAGGAGGTGAGGCAACTCTTGTGAAAGCTTGCAGATTCTTTGGAGTTTTTCTTGTTTATTAATAGTCCTTTAAGCAGAAGAAGTAACTCCAGGATTCCTTTGTGAAGGTGGATTCACTGGAATGGTATCTGTATTCCCTTCATGACACCATGTCAGCATTTTGGGCTGCATACAGTGTGTTTTGATCTCAGGATGAAGTTGTCCAAGAGTCTTGTGGCGCATTGAGGGACTTTCTATATTCTAGGCCTGATTCACACTCTCTGACTACTTGTGTCACCTTAGCTCTGGAGAGAGTGGGGGGTTACAAACATTTGCATTTGTGTTCTGCCCTGACTGATGTGGTGCCTCTGCCCAGGTTACCCAGGTATGCCTGCCAGTTCATTGAGATGTGCCTGATGGTGACAGCAGACCACGGGCCAGCCGTGTCTGGAGCCCACAACACCATTGTCTGTGCCAGGGCTGGCAAAGATCTGGTTTCAAGCCTCACTTCAGGCCTTCTTACTATTGTGAGTACCTGATGTCCAGGAGGTTTAGCTTTGTTACTCATTACTCTTCTAGGTTTTATTACTATTAATTTTTGGATTGGCTGCAGAGTCACAGAATGGTGGTGTCTGTATACTCACAGTTTGCATTTCAGCTCTAATAGTTCAGTGCTCCCTGTTTCAAATCTGATCCATTTTTTCAGTAAGCCAGACTAATTTGTCTCCTTTGAGTCTAGAAATATTTTGTAGCAGACAAATTGCTGTCAGTGTTGACTCTGATTGCCTGAACTCTGACAAGTGTTACTAAAACAGACTTTGGATTGCATTTTCCCCCACGTTGTCTCTAGCAGAGATGTACTGGCTCCAAATTGGCATTCGTGTGAGAGATAAGCAGATGCTTTCTCTCAGGTACTTGCCCAGGTCTAATGTCATGAATGCCACAGACACCAGGAGGATGGATGGGGGAGATAATCTTGGGTTTGTATCTTAATTATGGAGGCCTTTGATGTAATTGCTTTTGTGTCCTCCACCCAGGGTGACCGGTTTGGGGGAGCACTTGATGCTGCAGCCAAAATGTTCAGCAAAGCTTTTGACAGTGGGATTATCCCCATGGAGTTTGTGAATAAGATGAAGAAAGAAGGGAAGCTGATCATGGGCATTGGACACCGAGTGAAATCAGTAAGAAAACTGCATTAGACAAACTGGAGGGATTTTGAGGGATGGGTGGGGGAGAGCAAACACAAAGGAAAAAAAATTGGCAAGATTCAGAGGCAGCTATTGGTCAAATTGTCCCAAATCTACAGAGTATCTGTAAGAGGGAACATTGTTGACTGTAACATGCTCTGAACTTGCAGATAAACAATCCTGACATGAGAGTTCAGATTCTCAAGGACTATGTGAAGCAGCACTTCCCAGCCACTCCTCTGCTGGACTACGCACTTGAAGTAGAAAAAATCACAACTTCCAAGGTGAAAGGCACCACCATCAAACTGCTCTGGGCACTGGTTCTCGTGGGAGGGAAAGTAACTGGGGCTTAGCTGCATTTTCAGTGCAGTGCTTTGTAAATTGTAGCTGGGGATTGTGTCTGGGGTAGAGTTGAGGCCAAGTAGAGCTGCAGTTTGGAAAGGCTGAAGGCATTTGGCTACCAGGAAAATGCTGGAAAGCCAAACAATCCATCTGTGTGGCCACTGTCCACGCTGGCATTGCCAGGTGTAAATCTGAGGGTGTTGGCACAAGGGCTGGCCCATGACAGGGACCCTCTAGGGCTTGACCCAACGGACCCCTTGTTTGGGGCTGGTTTTACAGCATTCCCATCAAGTGTGACTCTTGCTCAGGCTGCTGAGCTCTCTATTGCTGGGCTGGTGTGTCCTCAGCTACAGGCAGCATTCAAACCACTATGGAAGGTGCCAGGTGAACACCATTTGTACTGTTGACATCTTTGTTGGGGTGTGTTTTATTTCCTGCAGAAACCAAACCTTATCCTGAATGTAGACGGCTTTATTGGAGTGGCCTTTGTTGATGTGCTCAGGAATTGTGGCTCTTTCACAAGGTGAGTGAGGGGGACTGCTCTTGGATCATGTCCTTTGAAGCTGCACTGCCAGCTCCTGAGGGGCAGAATTCCACAATACTGGGAAGGAAACATAGGCTGGACTGGCTTTTGAGGGAGAAAGCTGTCAGGGGAATTTGTGTGGCTTCTGGCAATTTAGAGCAGGTGCCAGCCTGGTTTGATTTTGATTCCTTAAGTAGACCATTACCAGGAGCCATTTATTTTCCTTTCTTTTGCAGGGAAGAAGCAGATGAATATATTGATATAGGAGCTCTCAATGGCATCTTTGTGCTGGGCAGGAGTATGGGATTCATTGGTGAGTTTTCCACATCCTCCCTGCCCCTTTCCTCCTCCTGGGGCTACCCTGCCCCAGGAACACCAGACAAATGTGAAACCAGAACTCCAACTCAAGACAAAGACTAGGAGGAAGGATGGGAATTTTATAACATAAACCACTCTCCTTTCAGGACACTACCTGGACCAGAAGAGGTTGAAGCAGGGTCTGTACCGTCACCCCTGGGATGACATATCCTATGTGCTACCAGAGCACATGACCATGTGAGAAGCTGGTGTTGCCCTGGGATGCACCAGGACAGGAGCCTGTCCAGGGGACAGCCACAGTGGGACTGTGATGTATAAAGACCATTACTGGGACAGAGACGTCAAGCTGCCTGGTCAAACTGTGCAAAGCGACTGTTTTATAAAGGATAGAAACTTAATCTAATAAAACCAAAACTTGTGCTATTCCCTGTTACCTGCTGTATTTAATACTGTCTCTCACCCTTTTATTTTTTCTATTCTCATTTTGTCTCCAGAAGAGATCTAGGGCTTGGGGGGTAGAGTTTGGCTCATAGGTATGCCTTACTGAACATAACTCTGGTAACAAGCTGTACCTTTCCCATGAGGGGAACGTGCCTGTCATTCCCATAAGCCATTACTTTGAGGTTTTTTTTTTGTTGTGTTGGTTGTTTTTCAATTTGTTTACCGTGTTCTTATCCTTGGTCTGACTGTACCTGAATCCTGGGACCACTGCTGATGTATAACCAATGTAACTCAAGCTGGTGTAGTAATTTAAAGTGTAAAGTTGTAACATAATGCTGTGAAAACTGAAATCCCTGTACTCCAGTGTCTGTATTTATGCAAACAACCTCTCCTTTCCTCTGATTGCTGCTCTGTGCACTGTCACTCATGTAATCTGCAGCTGCAAAAATATCTTGGTAATAATTTGTGTCCTCCTTGTCTGTGTATTGTAACCAAATGCAAATAAATACACAATACTAATTTACTCTTTCTCCATGTGTGGCTTCTGCAAGTTGTCCCTAAACAGTGTCTAAGGGAATGTGTGACAAGCTGTCATTTAACAAAATAACAACCTTCAACTTGATTACTCCTCAGGGTCTGTTTCAGGTGATTTAAAAGGGGAGAAGTAAAAATCAAACTGCATACAGGCTTCACCTTACCTGTTTCAGTGTCGGTCAAAAAGATAAAATTTAGCAAAGTAGAGAATAAACAGGACAGAAACTAGGTATGACTGATATAGCATTACCCAAGGTTAGGGAACTGCCCTGTGTGTACAGCAACCATGAAATAACCAACACCAGCTCCCTTCATTGTAATTAACAACCCTGTGTACCTTAGTTGGAGTGAGAGAATTCCTGACTCCTCAGGTGCAGCCTGGGAGGGCACGGAGGAGAAGCAGCAAATGCTGAGGATTACCTGAGGCTCCGGGTGGAACGGGGACCGGGTCTGGTCCGGGGCACCGAACTCCCCCGTGGCACACGAGGCACCGGGAGCACCGGGGAAGCCGAGGAGGCGCCGGGGTCCCGAGGGCTCCGGGCTGAGGGGACGGAGACCCGGGGCTGTCCCGGCCTGGGGGGACGGGGGGTACAGGGAACTCCAGAGGGCTCGGGGCTGAGGGGACGGAGATCCGGGGGGGAACAGGGAAGTCCCGAGGGGTCCGGGCTGAGGGGACGGAGATCCGGGGCTGTCCCGGCCTGAGGGGACGGGGGGTACAGGGAGCTCCCGAGGAGTCCGGGCTGAGGGAGCGCGGTGTCCCGGGGCTCCCGGACTGAGGGGATGGGCATCTTTAGGGACCCCGAGTTAGTGGGAC
>JAHLSL010000260.1:336064-346617 GCA_025920805.1 Petroica traversi | reverse complement strand
CGCGGAGTCGCGCTCGGGCCGCGTGGAGCTGCAGAAGTGGAGCTCGGAGGGCGGCCCCGACCCCGACACGGTGGAGGCCGTTATCGGTTTCATGTACACCGGCACCATCCGCGTGAGCCCCGGCAACGTCCATGAGGTGCTGGAGATGGCGGACAGGTGAGTGCGGCCGGGGCGGGGCTGGCGGGGACCCGTCCATGCCATGACAGGATCACAGACTGGTTTGGGTTGGAAGGGACCTTAGAAGTTCATATTATTTCACCCCCTGCCGTGGGTATGGAGACCTTTCACTATCCCAGGTTGCTCCAAGCCCTGTCCAACCTGGTCTTGAAGGCTTCCAGGGATGTATAGCTCCCTTGTTTGTCCTGCAGGTTTCTGCTGACCCGGTTAAAGGACTTCTGTGGAGAGTTTCTAAAGAAGAAACTGAACCTCTCCAACTGTGTGGCGGTTCACAGCTTGGCCCACATGTATTCCCTGAATCAGCTGGCCCTCAAAGCACAGGATATGATCAGGAGAAACTTCCACAAAGTCATCCAAGATGAGGAGTTCTACACTTTGCCATTTCACCTTGTCCGGGACTGGCTCTCAGACTCAGAGATCACTGTAGACTCAGAAGAAATCCTCTTCGAGACTATTTTGAAGTGGGTTCAGAAAAATCCTGAGGAAAGAGAGAGGTACTTTGAAGATCTCTTTAAGCTGCTGCGATTGTCTCAGATGAAACCCACATACCTGACTCGCCACGTCAAATCTGAGCGGCTGGTGTCGAGCAACGAGGCCTGTGTGAAGTTGGTGTCTGAGGCTGTGGAGAGCCATGCCCTGCGCTCTGAGAACCTGCAGTCAGGGAACCTGCAGCACTCTGCCTGCCCCACTGCTCTGCTGCCACGCTTTGGCCAGAACATGGACGTCATCATGGTCATTGGTGGTGTGTCCGAGGGTGGTGACTACCTGAGTGAGTGTGTGGGCTACTTCATCGATGAGGACAGGTGGGTCAACCTGCCTCACATCCACAACCACCTGGATGGTCACGCCGTGGCAGTGACAGAGTCCTATGTGTATGTGGCTGGCTCCATGGAACCAGGGTTTGCCAAGACTGTGGAAAGGTACAATCCAAACAGAAATATTTGGGAGCAGGTGTCAAATCTCATCACCAGGAAGCATTCCTTTGGCCTTACTGAAGTGAAAGGCAACTTGTACAGTATCGGTGGACACGGCAATTTCAGTCCAGGCTTTAAAGATGTGGCCATTTATAATCCTGAGCAGGACAAATGGCTGAACCTGGAGTCAGCACCAAAGATCCTGCGGGATGTCAAAGCTGTCTCCGTGGAGGACAGGTTTGTGTACGTGGCCGCCCGCACCCCGGTTGACAGCGACAGCGAGGATGGGCTGAGGGCTGTTATCATCAGATACGATGCTGAAACCAGGCAGTGGCAGGACGTGGAGTCCCTGCCCCTCATCGACAACTACTGCTCCTTCCAGATGTCTGTTGCCAACACCAACTTCTACCACACGGCATCGTGCTGCCCCAAGAGCTACCCCATAGACAATGAGGAGGCCAAGGGAAAGATCTCCAGCAGGGCCTCGGATGAAATCCTGGAATCCTTGCCCCCCCGAGGTGCTGAGCATTGAAGGAGCAGCTATTTGTTACTACAAAGATGACGTGTTCATCATCGGGGGGTGGAAGAACAGCGATGACATTGACAAGCAGTACAGGAAGGAGGCCTATCGCTACTGCGCCGAGCGGAAGCGCTGGATGCTCCTGCCCCCAATGCCACAGCCCCGCTGCAGAGCCACTGCCTGCCATGTGAGAATCCCCTTCAGGTGCCTGCAGGGAACACAGAGGTACCCCATGCCACAAAATCTCATGTGGCAAAAAGATAGAATAAGGCAGATGCAGGAGAGGCAGATGCAGGAGATACACCGATACTCCCTGAGCTTACGGAGGATGCCACGCTCCCAGATCGAGTGCTAGTGTCTGCAATATCACTCCTGATGAGCCTAGGAAATAAACCCGTTTGTTAGGCTTGATGTGTCTTTATAAGACATGAGGGTGTGGATTGGATTTGATGCATAAAACCAGCATCTGTTGTGTACTGAAAATTCAGAGGCTCAGAAGTTGAGGGTGGGTGGGAATTGAGACACTCCATGAATCCAACAGTATTCCTTAATGATGCCCTGGGAAAAGCTGTAGCCTGTATCGGGCTGTGAAATGTCTCCGGCAGCATTAAGCCTGTTACTTCTCTCCTCAGATCTTTGGTTCCAAGGGTTTCTGTAGAGTTAGTCTCTGACAGTTCTGCTTGGAAAATCAAAGATCTGTCTCTTAATAATTTAGTGGTTACATTTGTGTGTGCTTGAAAGCACCTGTTTCATTTGCACTTATCTCTTGACATTCCTTTGATTCTCTCCTCAGTGACTAAACTTCACAAGATTGGTGTTGGTGTACTTGGCTTTCCCAAGCAGGAGGCAAGTGCAATAGTTCTGTATGAAACAAAAGCACAATCTTTCTTTATTAAATACTTCAGGATGTTTCTATGTGTATTAAATATTTTGTATCTGTGTGTTACAGAGAGGCTGCTGCAGAGTTTGTTTATAAATGGATGATTGGTTGGACACAAGACACTTGCTAAAAGAGAGCTTGAGGCAGTGGATTTTTTTTCAGGTGTATTTGCAGGTTTGAGTCTGACTCAAATGTAAGAACCTGGGTCAACAGGCCTGAGCAAAGGAGTGACAACCAGCAATGAGCCACCCACCCACACTGGTAGTTCAGTTCTGTCAGAGTGGATCAGTGAGAGTGGGATTATTTCACGGGACTGTAGTGAAACCTGAGCTACTCATAGGTGTTTTCTTAAATGTTGCACATGTTTTAATTCTAGTGAAAAGTGATGGAAGAGCCCCTGCTGTTCCCAGTCTGTCTTTGACAATCAGAAGCCTTTGCCCTCCTGTGCTGTGCCAAGCTGTGCTGCAGCTCTGTACCAAGCTGGCACGTGTGCTCCTGCAGGGGGGACAGCTGGGCTTTCAGAGTCTCCAAGTATCTGAATTTCCCCTCTTGCTGTGGGAGTGAGATTTAAGCTCGTGTAAACACCTTTTGGCATTCTGAGGTGGCTGTACATGCCAGTGCTCTGGTTTTCTCTGGATTGCTTCCCACTGCACTTCCAGGGAACAGAACCTGGGATATTCCCTTTGGAGTATCCCTGCCTCTCAGTTACCTGTCCCACTGAGCACTCCTTCTCCCCAGTCCAAGAAGCTCCAGGACCCTTTCACTTACCAACAGTTCAGTGCATACTTCCTACCTCCTTTTCTCCCCATCCTTCCCTTCATTTGAATGTTCCAGGTTTTTCCATGCATTCTTACTCAGGATCTCAGGGAAGGGGATGGGAGGAGTAAACTGGGTATTACAAAATTTGTGTAGACAAACCTTTCTGGAAAATCTGTTACTGTTCTTGGTTAATTGATGATTTGCTGGTGGTTTTGATCTGGGTGACTACTTTGCAAAGAACTTCTAACGAGTTTGGGATTTGTTTTGGTTTTAATTTTTTGCTTCCTGAGCTGCTCCTTCTCCTTTTGCAGTTCAACGGGCAGCCCAGATCATATCTGAAACTTGGGGTAAGTCTTTCCACCACTCAGTGTGTAAAGGTTTCTCAGATGTGTTCATCCCTTAATGCTCCACTTTGTGGTTCAGGGCCACTTTGATATCAATAACTTGTCTGTTTGTGACAGAGTCTCCAGCCTTAGGTAGAAAAACTACCAAACTTGAACAGTTTGTCTCACTTTACTCCTCTATGGTAACCATGTTGTATTTTCTTTGCCTGTTGGGTTGTTGGGGCAGGTGAAGTTTCTGCTACTGGCTTCATGCAAGAGGAAATAGGTGAGTTTAAAGTGATGTTTGCAGGTGACTCTTCCCAAACAGCTGCTGCAGGCCTGTAAGCTGGGGGTTTATCCATGGAGTCTTGGTCATGGACTTTTGATCTGGCTGGAGTAGGTGCAGAACTGCTGCTCCTGCAGCAGTTTGTGATGAAGTATGCAAATGCCTCTAGTGCTGAATCCATCAATGGAACAGCAATTTGTGGGAGCTGATTTTAAGATATTCTCCCAGACTTTGCACCAAAGCAATGGAGAGGAGTTCACGTCCTCCACTCCAGGTGGAGGGATTTAAGAGGCAGTTGGAGAGTGGTAGGTCACCACCACTGCTCTCTCAAAGCTCTCTTGTAGTCTATCATCAAATACAGATAATTTGTAGGGAGAAACACTAAGATGGTTCTTTCAGTTGGAATAGGAGCTGAATATTTAATGCATGGCACTGTGCAACAAAGAGGCAAGAACAAACCTTGCAGTATTGCTTATTCTAAAGCAGAATTGATATTGCACTTCCCAGGAGGACTTTGGGCTGACGGACAAGCTGTGGCATTTACTAAAAGCACTCCACTCAGAGACAGTGTGAGCCCAGCCCCATCCCTGGACAGGTAACCTGTGTGTGCCACCTGCATGCCACGTGTGCTGTGCTGTCCCTCCGTGTGCTCTGGGGGGGGCTGGCAGCAGCACAGGCTGCTCTTAATGTTTGCTGTGCCAGTTCTGGGATAGTTTTAAGCAGATGAGGTTTTTTTAGCCTTGAATTCCAGTGGCACTGATGTGGTTTGTGACTGATAGGTCAAATGATCCATTGCACCACGTGAGGTGTTGGGAGGATTGCATTCCTGGCTCTGGTTGCAGTTTAGCCCACAGGCCTGTGAATCCATAACAATTCCTTGTGGACCTTGACTAACATAGCTTGCTGGGTGTTTATCAAATGATCCCATAAACAAAAGCCTGGGAATCCTTCCCGTGTGTTTCTAGAGGCTGGTCAGCTGTCAGCAGGATCCCAGTGTGTGTTCAGTAAGGGTGAGAAGGCTGACTCCTGGCCTCACTGAGGGCAGAGAACACTGGGGGGGAGTTTTCCTCCTCCTTAGGACAATCACACCTCTACACCTGTCCTGAAACCTGCCAAAAACACACGTATCATGTCCTGGCTTTCTGCTCAAAGTACCAGTGGCACCTGCCAGGTGCTGGTGGTCACTGTAGTAACTCCCAGGGGCCATATGTGTACATAATACTTTGCAACTACCTGAATACTCCATTAGTAGCCAGGGTTGTGTGTCTTTTTAATGTCTCCTTTGCACATAGTGGGAGACCACTCCAGAGATAAAGCAAACAGCCCAATGTTACATGTGCTGTGAACAACTGTGCCCAGCATTCTCCTTGACTATTGCAATGGCATTTTTTTCCACTACAGTAAATATTAGAATCCAAACTCTTGGCTCATCTTGTGTATTGTGTCCCAAGGAATTAGAACTTTTTATGTTCTTAACACAGCCTTGCAACATGTTGCAACATCCAATGGGCTTTGAAAAGCAAGCGTAAAGAAAGTGGTTTGTGGCTTGAATTTATTTTCAGCTCTGTCCACCTTAGGTTGGGGTACAAGCCATCCATCTCCTGTTTGACAGTCCTGGGTGGAATCTGATAAAACAGGTGCTCTTGAGGATCTAACCTTGTTACTAATATGAATGTAGAGTGTGGAACTAACGAGCTGTTTGATGACCATTAATAGTCAAATTCTCCTCGTGGGTCCATGTCACTGTGGGTTGCAGCAGCTCTGCTCTCCTGGCATATTAACAGGGACAGCAGTTTCCTGGGGAGCAGCACTCCTGTCCTTACCTGTGAGGTAAAGTAGTGTGTGTCATAGGCCCTTTGAAACATCCTGCTGTCCTGTTCTTGACCTTAAATACACTGTACTGAAGTTTATTGTAAGAGGTGAATTAATGAAAATAAACCTTTTATTTCTCTAGCATTCTGTTGTGGTTTTGATTTTTAAGTTAATATATAGGGTGTGGCTGATGCTCACATTGGATAGTGCTTTTGAGTGAAAGTTTTCAATCCTAATGAGCCTTTTGGCCTATTACAATTGTTTCTATTTTATAACAAGAGAACATACTCCCTTGCTGTCACGGGGACTTTATTACCTAAAGAGAACTATTTACACAGGCATCCAGTGATGGGATGCTCAGAAGACTTTATTAGATACGCAGAACTATTTACACAAGCATCCAGTGATGGCTGATCACAACACTCCTACCTAAGGGGAACTATTTACAACGGCGAGCTCCGAGTTGAACTGGTGAACAAGATGTCCATGGAGGAGCTGTGCTGGTAGTAGTGTTGCCTGGCGATGTATTCCATGACGTTGGAGAGCCCTGGCACTACGCAGCAGCTGACGGCACTGCGGGTGATGCCCATGCTGTGGGCATCATACCACTCATTGGTGTCCTCCTCGTAGCACTCGGTGGCAACGGTGGTGCTGAACCCATTAAAGCCCCCGACCACGAATAACAGGCCGTCCATCACCTCAATGCCAAAGTTGCTGCGTGGGTTTAGCATGGAGGGCACGGCGTGCCAGGCGTTGGCGATAGGGTTGTACGCTTCCACGCTCTGGAGTCGGCTGTTCCCGTCAAACCCTCCAACCTGGGAACGTCAAAGGGACAGAGCTGAAAGGGGCCGGTCCTCAGCCAGATGCTGGCATGCACAGTGAGATGGGAGCTGCTCCTGCCTCCCTGGCTGCAGTCTGAGCATGGCAGAGAGCACGAGGTCTCAGACCATGACTCTTGCTTATTGCAGTCTGCTCCCTGCTCTCTGAGGAGCTTTCTAAAGCATGTTATGCAACTGTCAATTTTGACAGTTCTCCAAAGGTTGGATGCAGTCCATGGAAAGCATAAACAATGAATGAACAGGCCCGAGCCCCTGCTCTGTGCTGCTGTTGCTGTTGGCAGTGGCAGAAATTATGTTCTTTGCTGCAGCTGCTTAAACATTGCCAAACACCATTTTCATACCCAAAAGCGTGTGACGGGTGATAACATTTTCAGGAAGTGCATCAACCGTTCTGGCTCTGACTTCCCTAAACCTCACGTGAACACATGGCCACCCTGGAGGTCTGGGAGCTGCAGACCCCAAGGATTGTTGGCCCTTACCGCGTACACCTGGTTCCCGTACGCCATCACCCCAACTCCGCTTCTCCTGCTGCTCATTGGGGCGATCAGGGACCACTGGTTTGTGGTGGGGTTGAACACTTCAGCTGAGCTGAGGCACTGATCGCCATCAAACCCACCACAGATGTACACCTGGGGACAGGAGAGGTGGGAAAGTGTGAGTGGTGGGGTGGTTACACTCTTGGTCAGGAAACATATTGAGGAGAAAATGAATGGTGTGGCTGGATTTTTGGGGTGTTTTGTTTTAAAATGAGAATGGTTTTGTCATCCTGGGTTTGAAGTAGCAGCAGTGCAACGAGTTGATGCCAGTAAGATTTTGACTCTATTTTCCAAGCTGCATGAAGCAGACAGGCCTGGTATTACACCTAAGGCCAGGAAAAGGGCTGACGGGCACCAGGTGGGCAGTAGCTCTGGAAGAGTTTTTGTACATCTCTGCCACAGCAAGCAGGCTGCTTTATACCTGCAGCTCCAGGATTTGATGAATTGTTATGAATTTAAGAGTTACAAATTTAGCGAAGGTTTACATGAACTTTCTTCATTCTGCAACCCCACCTGCTCTTAGCTGGGGTTACTTTACCTTTCCATTCAGCGTGGTTGCACTGGCGTCGCTCCTCTGCTCGTGCATGGGGGTGATCAGGGTCCACTGGTTGGTGTCTGGGTCATACCGCTCTGCCGTGTTGAGCCGCATGTACCCATCAAACCCTCCCATGGCATAGATGAAGTTGTCCACAACGGTGACACTGACATAGCAGCGCCGTGAGTGCATGGGTGCTACTTGCTGCCATGTCTTCTGCAGTGGGTCGAACCGTTTGACGATGTTGAAATAATCTGTGCCATCGAATCCACCGATAACGTAGACGTGGCCTTTCAAATAAGCTGAGCCATGATAGGCAACGGGGCTCTCTTGCTCCCAGGGGATGTTCAGCCACTTGTCGGTGCGGCCGTCGTAGGTCTCGATGGCGCTGGTGGCGCCGCCCCCGCTCCAGCCCCCGATGGCAAAGAGGATGGCATAGGGCAGGCGTGGCCGGGTGAGTGGGTTGGCATTGACTGAGGAACTCTGGCCGTAGGAGTTCAGGTCGTAGATTTCAGACAGGGCACTGATGATGAGATCTTTGCAGTTGGCGTTGTCCTTCACGTATTCGTGAGCTTTGACGTTGTTCATGAAGTAGTCAGATTGTAGGAGTGCCAGTCGAACCTGAAACATGCAAGGAGGAGGTTGGGGTGCTAACACTGGTGGTTTCCCCCTCGGTAGCCTTTGGGGACAGCTCCAAAGCTGCACCCACCTTGCTGAGCAAGCAGGCGATGTGCTGCCTCCTGTTCTGCGGGTCGTGAGAGATCCACCTCAGCACAGCCTCAAACACGGCTTCTTCTCGCCGCACGTTAAGCTCATCCTTCTCAATGATGTGTGCCAGCTCCTCGGCAGAGAGGTCTAGGAACTCCTCGGACACCTGGGACACCTCCTCGAAGTGATGCAGGATGTACACGCAGGCAGCTGCGCGCAGGTCGGGGCAGTGGTAATAGTCAGTGAGTCTGCAAATGCCAATGCAATTCTCAAAGCACAGCCTGGAACTGAGGAACTCACAGCACAGGCTGACAATGCCCATGACATTGAACTGATCTGCTGCAGCCAGCAAACTCTCAACGTTGTCCTCTGTGATCGGTACTGTCCCGGTGTAGGCATAATTGATGATGAGACCCATCATTTCAGCTGAAATGCCAGGGATTTGATAGACCATCTTGTCTGCGCTGTCCCAGTTGGTAAACAGAGTCCTGAAAACATGGTGTTGCTGTGTTAAACCCTCCTCCTGGATCCCCTGTGCTCCCCTGCCTCCAGGGCACCAGTTTTGGCACTGGTAGGAGACATTCTGGGAGGTTTACTGATTAATGTTTTACTTGCTCGTTGTTTGAAAAAGGAGACACAGCCTCTGGAGCATTCCACAACTGCAGGCAGCAGGTCAGGGGGTTTCATCTGAGAGGAGCAGAGGGGCAGAATCCCCCCATCTCCTGCTGCCCACACCGTGGGAATGAGCCCAGGACAATGGGGGGTTTCTGGGTGCCAGTGCACACAGCCAGGGCATGTTCAGCCTCTCACCCAACAGCACCCCAAGTCCTTCTCCCCAGAGCTGCTATCAATCCGTTCATCCCTCAGCCTGGATTGATACTGGGGTGGGGTTGCCTCAACCCAGGTGCACCACCAATGTTTTATCATGAACCCCAGAGAGTCACAGGATGGGGGGAAAGCAAAGCAGCCCTGTGGCAGCTGGGCCAGACTGGACAGGCTACAGCCCTGAGCTGGTTTGGGGCTCCTCTGACACCACTGCCAAGAGTCACTGATATGTGCTGGGCTGTGTTTTAATCCTGATGTCCAGGGAGGTGTGAGGACCACGGGAAATCACTTGAGGAGATGTTCAGTGCAGGTGGAAGTCCTGGAGATGTCCTGAGGCAGCGTGACCTTAATCAGGGAATACTGTTTGATCCCATCCCCTTGTGTTTCAACTACTGACCTGAAGTATATACTGCAGCAAGAGAGGATGAGCTTGTGAGCCTTGAATTCCACCCCTTCTACACTGATGATCACATCACAGAATCTCCCTTCCAGGCGGAGCTCATTGGAGATGCTGCAACTCCTATCGCTCATCTTCCTCTCCATACTGGAGGATGAATATTTGGTGGGTCAGAAGCTATTCCCCGCGTTGGAGCCAGAGGCAGTGGACCTTGCTGAGGTGTGTGGAGCGCTCTGGTGTTGTCCCCAATCATCCAGCACTGGACCCGCTTGCTGGTGCTTGGTTGTGCCCCATAATGACATCACAGATGCAGGGCTGACCCAGGCCCAGCATTCTGTGGTTGCCCCCAGCCTTTGCTTCCCTGCAGCCCAGATTGTGCTGGGTCCAGGACCTACACGGTGCTGATGACTGCTTGGAGCAAAGCCAGCCACATGATCGATCCTCTGGCAACCCTTCAGTAATATTTCACTGGGGTATAACAGCCCCCAAATGTGCCACTGCTGGAGTGCCCTGTGCCACCTCGCCCGGGAGGAAGCTCAGGTACAGTCCAGCTCATGCCAGTGTTGTCACACACACTGCCCCTGCTGCTTTGTCACTGAAGTTGCGCCAAAGGAGGTTTAGGTTGGAATTTTTTTCCCCGATGTGGCTGTCCAGCCCTGGCACAGGCTGCCGAGGGCAGCAGTGGTGGATCCTCATCCCTGGAGAGGTTTAAAACCCTTGTGGATGTGGCACTTAGAGACATGGGTTAGTGGTGGCCTTGGCAATGCTGGGGAACGGTTCTTTGAGGGCTTCTCCCCCCACCAGTGTTCCGTAACTCAGCGTTCTCAGTGTTCCCGGGGCTGCGGAGTGGCTCAGTACCGGGAGCCCTGCGGGCACGAACGACTCAGCCAGCGACTTTTTATTTTTCTTTTTTTCTCTCTCTCCCTCTTTTTTTTTTTTCTTTTAATCTATCTTTCGCCTCGCCGCGAGTGACACGCAACCGTCGGTGGAGGATCCTCCGGCCCCAGCAACCACCGAACGCGCCCCGAGCACCACCGTCGAC
>JAHLSL010000260.1:188362-247707 GCA_025920805.1 Petroica traversi | reverse complement strand
CCTGGAGGGCGAGGACGCCCAGTGCGTGAGGGGCTTTGCTGGGAGGGTGGGTGGGAGGAGATGGGTGATAGACACAAAATGCCAGGGGCCTCAGTCCATTCATAGTGTTCGGGACTGGTTTCTGTGTTCACACAAGCTGTGGATGCCCAGTGCTCTGTCCCTGGTTTCTGACAGTAGTGGATGCTGCACTTGGTCCCTTTCCCTGCTGGAAAGGGCCGTGGTTCCTCCGTCCCTTGGGAGAGACCAAGTGGAGCAACACTTTTATCTCCATGAGCATTCTCTGTTTTTTTCCTGCCTGAACACAGAGCCTGTGTAGCAGCAACAACCAATGTTTGTCCCTAACATCTCTTTGGTTTTGTGCTTCTCTTGCAGCATCTCCTCCCAGTACTCCTCCGCCATGTCCTCACACTCTGGCAGAGATGGTAAGAACCCACCTTTCCCCTCAGCCTTGTTCTTTCCCCTACCCAGGGTTGTTTAAAACAGCATTTTCCAGACCCTTGTGAAATTTCCACCAGCTCCTGAAGAATGTGCAATATCTGATAATGTGCTAAGAAATTTCTCTTTGCTGCCGTGAATAATTGTGCCCCTTTCCTTTGCAGTCATGACATCGTCCCGCCAGGTGCGCACGATCGTCGAGGAGGTGCAGGATGGGAAGGTGGTCTCCTCCAGAGAGCAGGTCGCACTCACCACTCGCTAGGACAGCCCCTGGCTCAGGAGAGCTGTGAACTGAGCCAAGCAGTGCCTGAGGCCATGCATGGTCAGGTTCTGTCCTAGAACGCTCCCTTCACCTCCTGCTCCTGCCTGTGTTGCCCTCATTCCATGCAGGTGTCCCTGGACACACTTAATAAAGCTTTTTCTCCTTGCTCGTGCAACTGCAGACTTGTCTGTCACTGACACGTGATCCCTCAAAGCCTCAGGGTTCTCTGTTCATGCCAGGGAAAGTCCTAAGAAACCACAAAAAGCCAATGAGAGGAGGGGAATAGAGGGACATGGGTTCCACTTGGAGGGACAGGGGGTTCTGCCTGGGACAAACATAATTGGAGTAATCTTTTTCTAATGAATTCAGTGTTTGTAAACAATGGGACTGGCTAAGACAAAAACTGTGAGTAAAATAAAATGAAGGCAATTATGAAAAGATGAGGTTTGAGGTCAATGTGCCACACAGCTGATAATTAATGCCAAGAAAATAAAGCTCAGCCCTCTAACTCTTTGGGTCATAAAAAGGTCACTTTTCCCTGTAAGCTGAACTTAGGTGGCTTCGGCAAGACTGCTGGTGTCAGGTGCTCTCTCGGAGACATGAGCGTCCACGTGGATGGCAAACCTCAACCTCACAGGCCTGCTGTCTTTAAGTCACACTATCAGGCACAAAAACTTTTTACAGGGCTATTCATGCTGCCCCAGGGCTGCACTATAGAGGAACTAAAGTAACCATTGCTTAATCCGCACAGGGATCAGTAGCAATAATTTTTATCGCTGTCGTGTGTAGCAGATCACTGCTAAAACTTCCTGAAACACACAAGGTAGAAATGATGCCTGAGGCTGAGCTGCCACTCAGGATTAGTGACGCAGCGGGGCAGCAGCAGGTTCTGCTGTGCCTGTGCCCATTCGCCTGCTGGAGAGTAACTGAGGGAGGGTCAGAGAGGAGAGGAAATTGGTTTAGATCCAAAAGCCTGATGGAATCGCTTTGATCCATCTTCATGCTTTCGAGTTCATGGTAGCTGGGTGATGCCGGAATGATTTTTGTCTTTTCTTTTATATACCTCTTACACAGTTCTCTGTATCCACAAGTATTAGCAGTGTGCACACTTGCAACCTTTTACTTAGTTTAGTGCTCAGTGTTCTGTAAGTGTTCTGCAGGCCTGAGACTGAACAGCCCAGAGCTGCAGAGCCAGGGACACCAAACATTCCCACTGTCTCAGGAACCCAAGGTCTCCTGACAGGAGGATTCTGTAAACTGGGGGTTAGCCCAGCCCAACCTCATTATTGGGCCCCCTTGTTAGATCTGCTGATGTGTAAAGTCTAGAACTGGTGTGTGTGATTGATGGGGGTGTATTTTGCCACACTCCACCTGGGTGAAGTGGATGCACCAAACAGGATCCTGATTAAAATACTGAGGTAAAGACCCCAACCCTCTTAACTGTGTCTGGCTTCATTTTCCTAACACAGGGAAAAGGCATCATGGGAACGCTGTCCATCGTTTTATGTTCATCCCACACCTCAAGGACACAGATTTGAGGCTCAGCCCAAAGGGAGAGGGAACAGTTTGCGTTAAATCAGCTTCCCTTAAACAACAGACAAGAGGCTCCTGCAGCTGAGGCTCAGCTCACTTGTCCTCTGAGTGATCAGGGGTTCATTCATTCTTCCTCAGTCTCCCCACAGCACTACAGTCCCACTGAGCACTCCATGGGTGCTCCCTGGCCCCAGCAGGTTTGGAAAGAGCTGATGATGTCACGCTGGGCATGACAGGACAGGAAAACGAGAGGAAAGGAGATCGAAGAAGTGGGGAACCTGCCAGGTCTTTCCAGAGAAGGGAGTGTGAGATATTATCATTCTGAATCATCATTCAGCAATTACAGAAAAGGGCAGGAAAGAAACACAACAGAGTGCAGAGTTCATGGCCTATATTGTGCTTCTCCCTTTGCTGGAATGACAGACCTTTCTCGGAGAAAGTCTTCCAAGCCAAGCAAACCAGAGCTATCTCAAAAAAGAAAACCAGATCAAGCGAAAATGTACCTGAGCCTCAAGCTGTCTCAGACTCTCTGGCAGCAGGCAAGGCTACAGGCTGGAAATCCTGAACAAAATGCTCATGTGCTCTTTTTTTTTTTGTCATCAAAAGAAAGTAGTTCTAATTTAGCTATTAATGGCTTTTTAGTCTTGAACCATCTGCAGAATGCTGCAAGTGTATGAATACAGAAAATCTTCCGGATTAAATATAACTGATTAAATATAAGTAAGAGGCTAAAAGAAGACGTCAGTCCAAGAGTAATTGGCTCTGCTGGCAGCACAGAGAGACATGGCCCCTTCTGCAGCCAAAAGGGCACAGGGGAGAGATTGATCCAGCAGAACACTCTGTCATCTCTGGCATTCGTCATGCTGAGATATTTACATGGTGTCAGATATTTACATCTCAGGAACAGCCTGAGATGAAGTCCTGAGGAGAGATGGGAGAACAGCTGGGAGAGCTGATGGAAGTGCCTGGTTTGTAATCAGTGGATTCAGTTCCTCTGGGAGGATCTTATCAGAGAGTATTCATCAACATATATTTGCATCAATGAAAGAGGCTTTAGTTCTGCATACAGCTCAGTGCAACCCTGTTATCACAGGCAAGAGCAAAGTCCAAGCTCAGCACAAGTGATCCCTGAGTGACATCACAGTCCTCTGAAGAAGGAAAGTACCACAGAACAATATAATGCTTGTTATTTGCTCTTTGCTACAGACATTTGTGTCTGTGAAACATGGACAAATTGACTCTCCAAGAGATGGACAAACACTGGTTTTGGAGAGTATTTTTCAGATTTGCTGCAAGCTGCAAGGACAAGAAGAAAAACATCATTAGGATTCAGCTGGGAGTTACAGAGCAAAGTCCTCAGTGAATGATGGCGAAACTTTAATGGACAACTAAATGAAAATGGAAACTATAAATGTCCTTGAAAAGTATTTCATGACTGAGACACAGAGAGAAATCTATGACCTGTGTCAAGAGTAATACAAAATAGCAAGAACACTGACAATGAATAATACTGAAATAAGTATCATCTTTCCAATCTCTAAAGCCCCATGTGCTCCTCAGACAGTTGTTTTTACAATGCCCTCGAGGACGAGGATTGTTGTTATTATTGTTTCCATCCTACAAAGCATGAAATTGAGATTTGGAGGAGCTGGACGATTTGCCTGGAGTGACTTGCAAAGCTGGGATCAGACCCTGGAGCACCCGTGTCACCAGCGAGATGGAGATCAGTGTCAGTACAGCCAATAACAGGCTGACAGAAAGTGGTGTGATGGGTACATCACCAGCCAGATAAGCAAATACTTTGTAAATACTTTGTAAATTGAGAACACTAGGATTTTCCATAGATGTAACACGGAAATTCAGCTGACAGTGATCAGACAGGAGCTCGGGCTGCCTCCGGATGAGCCTCTCCCTGCCCAGGCTGGCGAGTGCTGGCAGTACCTGGCTCCAGCTCCTCTCCTGGCTCTCCCTGTGCCTGAGCACCAGCAGGGACTCGGGCTTTGGTGTCTTGTCTGAGTCACTGAGTGCCCAAGGAAGTTCTCTTGGACATGAAAACAGCTGGTGATTCAGGGAGTATTTGTAACAACATGAAATGCTGGATCTCCTTCTTGGGGGCACATTAAACTTCATCTGCATTAGCCTGAGAAACAGTCTTAAGCCTTAAAAAAATATCCTGAGACACCCAAAGGATTTCCCTCTAGGGAAAGCTAATCTTTCTCATTTCCATTGCCCCATTGAGTCTGATAATTCTGCCACAGAACACTCTTGGGAATGACTCCAGCATGTCCATCCTCTGCCACCACCCCACTCTCCATCACACAGCCCAGGACGCCGATGGAAACTTGAAGTATAATCCCTTCCTTTCTATTTTTTACAAAGCTCATTAGATGGGAGCAACACCTTCGCCTGGGGGTGGCTCTTCTGCTCATTTGTTACTTGAAGTAGTAATTTTTCCTGGTCAGACCTGCGCTGCTGTTCCTGAAATGCCCATGGGAGATCCTCGTGCGCTGCCATTCCTCTGCTCCCCTGTCATTCCTCTGCTCCCCTGTCATTCCTCTGCTCCTCTTCCTCCCTTGGGGTGCAGCATTGCCTGCGAGGGGCTCCCAAGTCAGCCAAGGACAGAGCATCAGAGCATCGCCCCTGGCTGCCTGCAAGGATGTGGGGAGCAAATTTCCGTCTGCAGACTCCAGCCAGGAAGTCAATCAAAGCTAATTCTGGAAAGAGCCTTCCATTAGGCATGGAGATGCCATCATTAGCAGATGTCCTCATCACAAAGTGAAAATCGCTTTGGTAAAATGAGGGCTGTGACTGCTGGCAGGGCTTGAGGTTTGCTCTCATGTAAAAGCAGAAGCTGGTTTTAAAAAAATTTTGAATTTTGGAAAGAAAAAATGTTGCCATGAAGAACACACAAATCCGAGAAAATCATGAGTGAAATTACTGTTCTCCTTTAAAAACGTTACAGAAATTCAAATCCCTTTTGGTAAAGTGTGAAGTACCAAAAGTAAGAAACATGGACATCTCTGCTTAGTTTGCAGTAACTGGAAAAACCCCTCTACTCATTTTGGGTTTTTTCCTCATTGAAACAATCACAGTCACAGGATGGTTTGGGTTGGAGGGACCTTAAAACTATCTCATTCTACCCCCCTGCCGTGGGCAGGGACACCTCCCACAAGACCAGGCTCCTCCAAGCCCTATCCAACCTGGCCTTTAAAAATGAAGAATCATATAAATCTCAATTAAATGAAATTTAATGTTTGCTCAGCAGTACTTTTATAATTCTTTGATGGAAAAAAGACCAACTGTGATCAGGCTGCAGGTGGGCTCCAGGCAGCCCTGCCTGACCCTGTTCCCTGCTCCAGGCAGGGCCTGGCCATCACTGTGGCACCAGAGCACCCTGGCACCAGCACCGCTTCCTTATGACAGCTCTAACAAAGGATGGGCACCCACAGAACCACCCCACAATTCAGGAGTGCTGGATTTGCAGTGTCAAGATAAAATCAAACTTAATGAACTTGCCCAAATGGCAGAAGCAATATTTGTGAGCCAGGCTGCACCCGACACATTCTTTATGCCACGTGTCCAGGTGACCTGGATGCCAAACCCAAAGCTGAACCACACGTGGGTGAGAGCCAGCCAATATTAGCATTGCTATATTAATGTTATTAATAAAATGGAAGATTCAGATGACAAAACATTTTAATTATTTCCCTTCTTCCTCAATTCAGCATTCCAGGACTAAAATGTAAGTTTAATAAACTCTTTAAAAGATCTTTTCTATTGTCCTTTCTAAATTTAACACCTAGATTGTATTTGGAGAGTTTTTGTGGTGCTGGCTGGAACTCGATCAAACCTCAATATAGTCACACATCTCCTGAAATTCTCCACATTACTGTTTATGAAACATCCTGTGTGGCAGTGAATATTCAGGGAAATGCATGTTTGGTGTCCAGGAAATACCCTTTTGTATTCTGGATAAATATTTGACTATTTTGTCTACCCTTGAAAGGAGCAAAACAACCCAGACCTCTGCAAGGGGATGTCTGAAGGATGTAGAATAAAGAGAAGGGCCAAACCAGCCCTGGTGCATTCCAGTGCAATATTCCTCGGTGCTCTCCTAGAGCATTTGAGGTCTAATGACCCAGACCAGGGGCTCACTCCACTGATGGTGGAATGGAACAGATCCTCGCTGCATGGCCCAGGGTAGTCTCCTGGCCTTGGTCCCAGGGACAGAGGCCAGTTGAGTGAGGGGACACCCTCACTTCTGGTCACAAAGAGGTCGAACAGGCTCCATCAGATAGGATGCCTTTCCCACAGCTTTCACTTTCCGGGTAGACTCGCCCACGCCAGGGATGGATAATTGCTGTGGTGTTTCATTCCCCGGGCACTCTTGGGTATCGTCGGGTTTTTGTGTCACTGTTGTTGAGTTGTCATCACAAGTCAGACCTGATGATTCAGGAAGTAACATTTTTGATGTAGTTTTGAAACACGCTTCTGTTAACCAAAGCATCTTTCTGTTGTGGGATTTCTGGAGACAAACGCCTTTGGGGAATTATTTCCGGCTGAAAAAAAAAGAAAACACCTCCTAGCCAGGTCACAAGGAGGAAGAATAAACAACCCTTCTCCAGTGGCACGATCCACAGGGACTGGTATAAATAGAGGACCAGGGGACAGAGGGATCACAGTCAGATCCTGCAGCGACCTGAGCACTTGCCTTGGGCTCTGTCGGCTCCGCACCCACACCATGAGCTGTGCTGTCAGGCAGGTCGTCACCACCTGCGCCCAGGGCAGGGGCAGCACGGGCAGCAACACGGCTGGCACTGTCAGGAGGGTCTCCTCTGCCTCCTCAGGGAGACACGCTGCCTATGACTTGGGTGCTGTGGTTGGCAGCTTCTCCGGTGGCAGCGTAAACGAGGGATTACTTGGGAAGCAGCTGAGCACTGGCAGCGCGGCTGGTGGGAGCTTCGGAGCCACCCAGAGGGCTTGTTCTGCCCTGGGATTCAGCGGCGGAGGCATCTGCACTCGAGGTGCTGGTGGCTTCCCCAGGGCTGGCGCTGGCTGTGGGGATGGGATCCTGTTTGCTAACAACGAGAAGGCGACGATGCAGAACCTCAACGACCGCTTGGCCTCATACCTGGACAAGGTGCGGCTCCTGGAGGGGGACAATGCCGACCTGGAGTGCAAGATCAGGGAGTGGTATGCCAAGGTAGGGCCCAGCTGCGAGCCACGGGACTACAGCTGCTACCACAAGGAAATTGAGGACCTTCAGAACCAGGTAAACCCTTGTTTTTCAAGAAAATCCTAATATTTCTTTGGGCTTTGCTTTCACATGTGCACAGAGCCCTGTCAAAGGGCAGAGGCAATGGCTCTGGAGGGGCAGGTGAAGCAATGGTTTATATGAAATGAAGGTCTGTGGCGGGGGATTCTGCATTTACTGAGCACTGAAGCTTCAGCAAGGCCGGGTCCACATAGCTGGCACATGGGTTTCCAGGCTGTGATGCCACATAACTGATTAATAACCCCAGTATATGGAATGATTATAAAATACCCCAGGTAGGTGTTTCCTCCAGGGTCTTCTGAAGGCAGAGGAAGCTGCAAGCCCACTTATTCTTCTTACGTGTTCTTTTCCAGATCTTGTGTGCAGCCATGGAGACTAACAAAATCCTTCTGAACATTGATAACAACAGGATGACTGCTGATGACTTCAGAGTGAAGTGAGTACAGACCCCTGCTGACCCATGGAAGGGCAGGTGAGGGGTGATGATGGGGAAATCTAACCCTCTGCCTGGCACACTGCATGCTACAACAGATCTCTAATACCACTGGCAATGTTCATAGCCTGCATGTCCAAAGCAGAAGAACTTGATCTTAAATTTTTCCCCCCAACCTCAACTGAAGGCCTTGCCCTGCTTTGCAGAAATACTGACCTTTATTTTCTGCTTGTGGTTTAAGGTACGAGACCGAGTGTGGTCTCCGGCAGAACGTGGATGCCGACATTTGCAACCTGCGGCCCGTCCTGGACCAGCTGGCCAGCTGCAAGACCGACCTGCAGCTGCAGTGTGAGGCTCTGACAGAGGAGATGTGCTGCCTGAAGACCAACCATGAGGAGGTCAGCTCTCTCAGGGAATTAAGAAGAAGGAAATCCCCCCAAGGGTAGATGGATATTACTGATGCAGTCTCATATTCCCTGCAGGAAATGAGCTGTCTGAGAAAACAGGCGACTGGGGATGTGAGTGTGGAGGTCAATGCCTGCCCTGGCCCAGACCTGAGGAAGATCCTGGAGGATCTGCGGTGCCAGTACGAGACGCTGATGGAGCGCAACCGCAAAGAGACAGAGCAGTGGTACGCCTGCAAGGTACCGTGACACACAGAGAGGGACCCAGCTCTGCCCCTCAGGGGAAAGGGGAAAATGAGGGATTAGGAGGTGTCCTCATAACAGCAAATGTGTCACAGATGTGCTCAGATTTAACTGTACTGCTCGATTTCTGTGTTCTGTCCTTGGCAGAGGGGCCACCATATGGTGGCCTTGGACATGCTCAGGGCGCTGGGTGGTGTGGGGAGGTCCTGGCCATGATGAGATGCAGTGGGGAGGTGAGGAAAGGGCTGTTCTGTTCTGACCTTGCAGGTGGAGGAGGTGAATCTGGAGGTGGTCACAAGCAGCCAGGAGATCGAGTCAAGCAACAAGCAGGTCACTGAGCTGAGACGTCAGCTGCAGGCCCTGGAAATCAATGTACAAGCCCAGCTCACCATGGTAGGTGATGCCCCAACGATTCACAGCTCCAGCTCTCACGACCACGGTTGTACCTGTGGCAAACCCAGGTACCTGTGTGTTTGTTCTATTCTCAGAAAGAAAACCTTGAATCCTCTTTGACGGAGACCGAATGTCGCTACAACAAATACCTGGCTGAGCTGCAGAACCAGATCTCCTGCGTGGAGCAGCGGCTGGCTGAGATCCGAGCGGAAATGGAGTGCCAGAACCAGGAATACAAGACCCTCCTAGACGTCAAGTGTCGCTTGGAGCAGGAGATCCAGACCTACCACTGCCTGCTGGAGGGTGGCCAGCACGACATCATGTATGCAAATAGAGCCGGGCACCCCAAAATCTCTGTGCTTTGCCTTACAGGGATATGAAAATTTGTGATTCTGGTAGTAAAAGTAACACTGTGGTGAGGCACCAGTGCTGACCTGTTACCAGGCAGGGCCAATTAGAAAACCATGAGGCATCTGAGAATTTGGCTCTGATAAATTCCTGGGAGCATGCTAAAGACTATTCATGGGCCAGGGAAGGGGCTGGGAGAGCCCCCAGAGATGTCCCAACCCCTGGCACAGTTCAGCAGCTCTTTAAGGGCAGTTTCACCAGGAGCTGGGCAAGGCCTCCTACAAACTGTCATGTAACTGAGTTTTATTGGCTTGCCAGATGAGATGGGATTAGGGACTAGCAGCTAAATTAACTGAAACAGTAAATTACCTAAACATTTTCAGTTTCACCCAACAATTTAATTAAAGTTTTGGAAAATTTAATTTGTATGCAAAGCAGCTGGCTCTGCCCTGCCTTCCATTGACTGACGTTTTGAAACAGCCAGGCTGTTAATCCCAGACGTGGCTGCACACATAAAAAACTGCCCTGAGCACCCACCTACTCCTTTTGTTTTGTAGGAAAAGGAGGCTTTGGAATGGTGGTGCCCTGACATGGGCTCCTCTCGACTCTCCAGTCCTAAATTAGTTACGTGAAAAGTCAGTTTTTGTTCCAAAATGCCTATTGCAAGGGCTGAAGTGACACTGTTAGTGCTTGCCCGGGGTAATCCCGAGTGCCAGATGGAAAAGCACCATCTGCCAGAAGACAGAAGGGAGGGGGGTGGATGTGGCTGCTGCTGACCCTCGGAGCTGGGAGGGGGCACGGCAGCTGTGGCTGAAGAGCCGGAGCTAAAGCCACTGAGCCGGGCAGGGGGAGGTCTCCGGGGTGGCAGTGCCGGAGGGCCGAGCGTGCAGAGCCTTTCTTTCCGCAGAGGCTCGGCGGGGAGAGCAGTCGGTGCCACATCAGCTGGGAGAAGCGCGGGGCTGAAAGCCAGCCTGTGCCAGCCCTGCCTGCCCTGAGCCCCGCGCCGGCCACGCTCTGTCAGGTGGGACCAGGAGCTGCCTCTTTAGCGCTGGGTACCTGGGAACAGGAGGATGAGAGGTCTCCAGGCTTTTCTGGGAGATGAAGAGCGGATGGAGGGGCTTTTCCGTGGAGAGGGGCTGGGCTGGAGCCAGACACTCGGGATCACAGCTGTGACTGTTGGTAGAAGAGCACTGGGATTAACTGGGCTGTAGTGGGAAGCAGTGGTAAGGGATGCAGCTATGGGATATTTATTTATAAACCTCAGTGCAGAAATTACGTTTGACACTGGGGGGTGCCCAGCGGTAAAAGTGTGTTCAAACGAGACTTTGAGCACAACATGGGAATGGGGAACTGGCAGGGTAATCAGTCAGTCACAAATTTTTCAACAAGTAAAAAAATTTAGCAAAGCTGGAGAGAAGAGAGGAAGAGAAATGTCAGTAGAAAAGCAAAGGGGTGTTAGAGAAAGGCACAGGATGTAGACACCCCTGAAAAAGTGATTCTTCTACTCTCCTTCAGGTCACTGCAGACCACAGAGTCTCTGCCAGCCCACTGCACATCCCCTGAGGAGCTTTCTGAAGAAAAAGTCTTTTGGAAAACAAGGCAAAAATAACCTGGGAGTTCTCAGTGGTGCTCCAGCAGCAGTCAGAGGGACTCTGCAGGATGGCACCTCCTGCCACCCCCTCTGATCCCACCACTGCCCCTCACTCAGGCTCCCCTGGGTTGTGGCAGTTCTCTAACAGCGACCAAGGCTTGTCTCCAATAAAACTTTGCTCCTGCTGACACAGCCTTGAACCTGAGAAATAATTTCTACAAGTAAATCAATATACAAGTATTTAAAAAAATTATTATGAGTCCTCCTTCAATCTCCATGCACACAGCAATCACTACAGGGAAAAAGGAAAATAAGCCATGTTCCCATCAGTGCTCCAGCTGAACTCAGAGGCGGAGGATGGGGATGGAGGGTGGAGGAGAAGGACCAGCTGAAGTTGTGGAAAGGGATATTTCTACCAGAGGAGGAAGCATGAGCCAAACATGAAGCAGAAGGTGGTGAGGAAAGAAATATCCAGGGAGGCTGGGGAGGGCAGGGAGGGAGTCTCAGGGCTGTCTGAGTGACAGTCTGCTACCGAGAGAGACCTTGGAAAGAAAAGGTAGTCTTCAGTAAAGCAGACATATGCTAATATAGTATAATATAATATATCACATAGTATAATGTAATATGCAGCACCTTTGAGTTATTACAGATGTGCACTAAGAGGATAAAATCAAGAACAACAAGTTTTCTCAAATAATACCAAAGCAGGAATTTTGAAAGCCAGGCTCTGCTGGACTCTCCACACCCTTCTGGTGAAGGAAAGCAATTCCCAGAGAAAACACTAAATAAAGAACCTCTAAATGGATTTGTAAAAAAGGCAAACAGGAAGAACCAGCTGGCAACAAGTGGGAAGATAAAAGGGTGAGACAAATTAATATGTGGGAGAGAATTTTTTTTAAAGTGAGACACAATAAACAGCCAGAAAAAAAAAAGCTGCTGGTGTTTTATTAGCCCAGAGAAAGGAATGACAAACATATTTAGGAGCACGACTGCATTTTGCTGCGTGTGCAAGCCAAGACTCAGGATCCAGCCTGTCCCTCCTCGCTGGCAGCAGCGTCTGAGCGATGGGTTGGATGGGCTGGGAGTGGTGGCACAACCCTTGTTCATCGTGGGGCTCTGGCAGCCTTTCTCTCCTGAAATGTTGGATGAGGTTTGATGGCTAACCTTAGACAGAGGCCTGACACGAAGGCTTCTAACAATAAGGTTTTAGGGGATTTGATGGGTCTGAATTAGTGCCTGTTTCTAAAGAGAGAAGCAGCTCAGATAGTTCTGGAATGGCCTCTTTCTGGGCTCTGTCCAGGACACTTGTTAGCTTTGTGGAATAATTGCTCTAATGAGCTCCTGGACAAGCTCTGTGTTACTTTCCCTGCTCAGTTCTGCATCTCCTATTCCTGCAGCACTAATTACACTGAGCGTTTCGGGGTGATTTAACCCTCCTCAGTGCTGACACAGCACCTCTGAGGTCACTGTGCTGCATCTGTGCAGAAATACAATGCTGCCTTCCCTGCCCAGTGTTTGTAACATGGACAGCGATGGGAAATGGTGTCGGCTGTGGGGACAGCACAGGAACAGACAGGGAAGGGAAGATAAAGAAATGGAGAGGACATGGTGCATGGAACAACAGGAGAGGAGTGACGTGGGGCCTGGACTGCACAGCAGCTCATGGCTTGTGCGGCTCAGAGGAGCTCGTTCTGCCCTCCTATAACACACAAATCTTGTAAAGCAAGAACAAACAAGTATGTCCAAGACAGAGGCTTGGGCTAAGGGTACAGGACAGAGAGAGGAACCCAAGGATACAAAAAGCAAGGGTGGGTGCCCCTGGGAGAGGCAGCGGTGATATCAGCACTCGGGCTGGTAAACAGACAATGAAATGCACTATGAGATCTCCAGATGTGTCTGTGTTGAACAGAGGGCAGGAACATGGGAATTACACCACCATAAGCAAAAATCCCTGAGGAGTTAACACATTAGAGGTTTAAGGGATCAGTGAAGAAATGGGAAGAAAACAACTAGTTTTGCAAATTACCAATGCTGGAAATCAGCCACGAGTTCCAGACTGCACAGCACAGGCAATTATCTCTGATTACAGGCACGGTGCGTTTGGAAAAGCAGGCCATATTCTGGGGTGATGCATAAACTATAATTTCTCTACAAAAGTCTATTTTATACAGTATGTGGACAGGAACAGTCTAACACCCACAGTAACTATTTGTGGGGTTTGGATTCTTGTTTATTGGCTTGTGTAACATTTATAAAGAATTACAAGAGAAAAGCAAATTGCTGCTGTAACACAACAGGAGGTTCCTCAGCTCAGTGCCCTGAATAACATAATCTAAACTGCCAGTATGAGCCACATATTGAAAATGTATTGAAATTAGGAGACTTTGTAGTACAAGTATGATACAAAGATAAAAGAAGACAGTCTGGGGAGTTCTGGCTGCCCTGCACCTTTGTCTGCCTGGCTCTGTTGCCCCACTGGACAGTGCCTGAGTGCAGGAAGCACTCGAACACTCCAGGCTGTCTGGCTGTGTCCTGGTGCTGTGGCTCTGCAGCAGAGAGCACAGGGTGAAACCTTGGTTTCCCACCCACCCTGTGCCACGCTCAACTCTCTGTGCAGAGTGGAATTGCTGCAGTTCCATCACCCATCATTATTCCCATCTGTCTTAAGAAATTCTCCAGGACTCTCCTCTGCTATGATAATCTGCAGGGCCACCAGAGATGCACTCACTGGAGGCCTGACTGCACTGTCAGCACCTGGCAGGTCCTGGAAGGATCTAACACCCTTCATCAAGTGAATCAGGGGAGACTGAACTTCAATAGGAAGAAACCCAGTTGTGTCCACCTCCATGTCCTGCTGAACTTCTCCTTCAGCACTGCAGATGCTCAGAGTCTGCAGATGTGAACACTCAGCAAGAAAGAAACTGAAGTAGAGTCATTCTCTCGGTCTCCGAGGCGTATTTAAGCCTGTGCTGTTACTAAACCCACTGTGGTAATTATTGCAGTTGCCTTACAGGATTTGGCTAAACATGGTGGTATAAACCAATGAGTCACTAGCCAGGAAAAAGTCGTGGTCTGCATTTGAAAGATGGGAGTATGGGGCCTGGAGCCGGCTCAGTATCACATCAAAGAAGTGTTTAATAAGTGATGCCTAATGGCCATTATGCAAATTATTAATGGTAATTACAAGTGACAAGATAAAATCATATTCCAGTGTGGTTGCACAAACATCACTGAGGCAATGCTTATGAAAGCAAAGTTCTGTCGAACCAGACACACCTTTCTTGTAGTTGACACAAGAAAACATTATCAGCTTTGATAAGCAAAGCAAGGTGAGCATGTGGAGCCGGGCTGGGCACAGCGGCAGCCACAGCTCCCACAGGACCAGACTGTCCTGCCCACAGCACCCCTTGGGAATGTGGCATCCTCCTGCCCCCTCCATCCCTGTGCACCAATATTCACCCTTATCCCCTCTTCCTCCCTTTCACCCTCCCTTCTTGTCAATCAAGCCCACAAGGCTCAGCAGCACTGGCACTGACATTGTGTGCGACCACTGCTGCTCGTCCTGGCCGAGGGCCTGTTGTGGCTTCCTGCACCTGAAACCATTTGTCTTCTCCAGTCCTACACTGAGCTTGTGAATCCTTTTGGGACACGTTTATGTCTTAGACTTGCACAGTCCCTTCCCTGTGTTCTGCCCCAAAGCTCTGTCCCAAGGCTATAGGAACAAAAGTGGAGGTAAAGAAATCAGTTTAGTGGGGAAAGAAGCCAGTACTGAGGGAACACAGCCTCTGCCTGTCTCGCTGCTGAGCCCTGGAGCCCTGACATGGCCATGAGGAACGGGACAACCCCACCAAGTGTTTTTAAGATAAGACCAGGTTAGCCTGGGACCAGCTTCTGGGTGCATGTGCTGTATCAGGCACATGTTCCATGTCCCAGTGAAATTGGCAGGAGCCCAGAAAAACTCCAAAGAATGCAACTGCATCCCAAATGAGTTCTTCAGAAGAATTGCATGGTCATGTCTGATCTTCACTGGTAAACTGGGATTTGGGAATCTGTGGAGCGTTCCACCAGGACATGAGTAAAAGGTTGAGCAGTGCTGCTGCTGTTTGTTTTGTGGAGCAAGACCTGCTCCTTCTTCCCATCAGAGAACTGCTGAAGGGAGCAGGGGTGGGTGCTTCATGCCCACCTGTAGAGAAATGCCCAACATCTGCAGTGTCTCCTCCTAAACCCCACATTCTGCAAGGGAAGAAAGGCACCCCCAGCCCCATCTCTGCAGGTTGCTCTTGGGTAACTCCTGAAAATCTCCCCAGCAGAAGCGAAGCTCCAAGCAAGCATTATATTAATTTCTGTCGGCTCCAACAGCCACACCCTGTCTTCAATTATATTCCTCAAAATGACGGATGAAAGCCAGATTTGCTCCCTCTCCTCCTTTTTGCTCATGATTTTCCTGACTGTGAGTCTAGTCTATGTGGGGAGCACCGGGGCTGTGTCTAGGGGGAGGATGGACTTGAATTTCAGGCACTGCAGTCTCAGCGAGGAATCTGAGCTCTGACAGACTCCAGGTCTGTCCTTAAGCAAGTTATTTCCCTGCACCATATGAATAATGAATATTCCTGGATGCCGCCAGCCTTGGGTAGGCGGCTTTTTATCATTTTTGATCTAAGTAAAGAAATAAATTATCCCAGTGGAGAGTGGAAAGCTTTAACTCATGCTGGTGTGAAGATGATCCTATCTAAACATGCTTGGGACACTCTCCTACCATAGTGACAGCAGTCACCAACTTCCCACCAGTAAAGAGGTGGCTGAGCATATGAGCATGGGTTTTCTCTGCTTCTCCTCCCAGAGGTGACGCTGCTCTCAGAGCTCCTTGACTGTCACTGTCATTGCCAACAGGGATCTATCACAACTGCTCCTGTACATATGGACATCCTCGAGTCAAAGGCTGCTTTGTGAGTAAGAGTTGCATGGAAATTCCACGCTGTAGGGAACAGAAGCTGTCGTCCCCCGGAGAGCAGAATATCCTCTCATTACAGAGTCGGCTGGAGAAGGACACTGGCACTGGTGGAGCCAGTTCTCCAAATTCTCCCTTGGCTGTTCCTGCCTGGGTGGGAGGTTGCATTCCTCTGACCAGCCAGGCTTTGCTGACGCCTGCTACTGCTCTGACAAACTCAATAAGAAATGCAAAAAGCTTTTCTCCTTCTTATTTGATGTGCAGCACAATCTTCGTAATGGCAAAGACCTGCGGGGTCGCATCTGAGTCCAGAGATCTGGATATATCGCCCGTGGATACTCCCTTTCCTGTCACCTCTCTCTTTATCTACCATCACCATAAACTTAGAAAGCATGGACAGCAATTAAAGCAATTGAAAAATAACTTCAGCAGGGTCCTTCTTACACTGCAGGTGACATCAACCCATGTGTCACCCATGCACAGGAGACACTGAGCAGGCCTGAGCTCTGCAGTGTGAGCAACTTGATTTCTTGTGTTTGCATGACTAAAGAAATTTAAGCCATGAATAAGGAACTAAACTGATGGGGGATTTACCTCTGTGATTTTGGAAATCTCACAGTAAAGCAGGTATTAGAGCTGTACCAGGTGACCAGCATTCACACCATTCAGACCAGTCCCTGGTCTGTTCACTGCTCTGGTCACAACCATTCACACTTTTCAAAAGTTAAAAATTCTACTAGTTTCCCATTTTTTGTTTCACAAGCTGTACCATAGCATGTGATATAAATTATTTGACTAAGAATAAAATAAATACAAATTAATAAAAGATAAAAGGCACTTTGATGTTATAAATACCAATGTTTCTTCTTTGTACATAATCTAGGGCAACTTTTTTTCTTGACTTGTTGCAAAGTTTGCATCATACAAAAAGCTGATGACTCATAAAACACTATTTTACTTTTTGGAATAAGCTGCTGACATGTAAAGTATCTTCCTTGTGAACTGGGATTTCTAGAGGGAAACTGCCTATGGGCTATTTAATCTTGGCATAAACAGCCAGACTAGCCAGCCCCGTGGGAAGAAGAAACACCCCACAGGTGACACCCCCTTTGGAAGGTATAAATGGAGACCTGCAGCAGCCTCCAGCCTGCAGTCGGACTCAGTATCACGCTCTGCATCTTGCTTTGGGCTGTGGGTTGGCGCTGCAGCTGGGCCTCACCATGAGCTGTAGTATTAAGCAGACAACTGGCTCTCTCAGGGGCAGGACCAGCGGTGGCAGCTGTGTGATTGGTGGTGGTGGTGGTGGAGCGCGGATCTCCTCGGTCTCCTCTGGAAGATACACGACCTGCGGGATAGGCGGTAGCCGAGGGTTTTCTGGGAGAAGCTACTGTGGTGGTGTGAATTACGGAGGAGGACTGAGCACCGGCAGTTTGGTCGGTGGAAACTATGGAGGTGGCTTAGGAGCCGCTGTCCTCGGAGGATGTCCAGGCATGGGATTCAGTGGTGGCAGCGCTCGCTTTGGCGGTGGCATGGGAGGTGGCATGGGGATGGGTCTTGGTGGAGGTGGTTTTGCTGGTGATGGAATTCTTCTTTCTGGTGATGAGAAGGTCACCATGCAAAACCTGAATGACCGCCTGGCTTCTTACCTGGACAAGGTGAGATGCCTGGAACAAGAGAATGCTGACCTGGAGTGCAGGATCAGGGAGTGGTACGCCAAGCAGGGCCCTTTTTGTGAGCCACGGGACTACAGCTGCTATTACAAGGAAATAGAAGATCTTCAGAACCAGGTAACATCCCCTCCCAGCTGCTTTCTCCCTTGCAAGGCTCTCTCTGGTGCTGGTTCATAACTCGGTCCATTATTGGGACTAACAAATCATTGTTGTAAAATGCTTTTTGCAAACAGCCATTACAACTTCTGCCTGTGCAAAGCCCAGGGCTCAGAAGTAAAACTGGAGGGTCTGAGCTGTTCCTGTTGCTTCTATTCAGCAGACATATTGAAGGGGAAAATATTACTATATGAAATGCATTTGGATGGGCTCAGTAGTCTTTTTGAATTCAGTTTGTGCCAAGGTGCTCAAATAGAGAGATGGCAATAAATGAACTAAAAGATAAATAAATAATGAGTCACATTAATTTGCCTGAATTTATATCATTGTCATCAGTCTTGCAGAATTCCAGTTGAACTTTATTTCCTTTTTCTTATTAGTTTACTCTTTCATGTAGAATTGGTAAATATAGGACATCTAATTAAAACTAAGAAAAAAGAGAACATTGCCATTTAGAATCAGCAATTTAAAATTCAAAACATTTGCACAGTGTTTGGCAAAAATCTGGGATGTCAATGCACAAAGAATAAAGAGAAAACAATCCAGGAAAGGGGCAGAATAACATAGGCTCATTATTAATTCTTGAAATAAAACTTTAAATCTTGTAAGATTTAGATTTAAGAGGCTGAGGTGGATTGTGGCAGGTGCTGGACAGTAATTACACCTCCCAGACTCTCTGCACCTGAACCATGAATTTTGTAATTGCAATGTCTTCATGGCCCTTCCCTGAACATCCCAGTGAGAACTGCACCCCTCAGGTCCCCATCCCTGATACCCAGGATTTTTAAAAATGAGAGGGAGAAACAGGGTTTGGTTGCACCAGACAAGGAGTGCCTTGAGCCCAAGGACGTGGAGCAGAGACCAGGAACAAATGTTCTTTTTCCAGATTGTCTGTGCAACCATAGACAACAACAAGATCATTCTGAACATCGATAACAGCAGGATGACAGCTGATGACTTCCGAGTGAAGTGAGTACCTGGGGTTGTCCCCTCCTCTGTCACTGCCCTCAGGGCTCTCAGCTGCTGTCCTGTGACCCAGGACAAGATGGAGGCTGTGCAGAAGAACTCTCTTATCCACTGTCTCTAGAGCTGCCCTAATTAGGGGCAATTCCAGAAGGGGAAGATTGGGATGCCAAGCTGGTTTTGAGTAGAGATTAAAGGAAGCAGAAGGGATCTGCAGACTGGGAGCAGTGAGGGCTCAGCCGAGCTGCTGCTGTTCCAGCTTGTGCTCTTTCAGAGGGAAAGGTTTTGGTTTCTCCTGTCGGAGCTCAGAAACGCTGGTGGTGTCAGACGCTGACTGCTCTTTCTTTCTTGTTTCCTCCCTCGCAGGTACGAGACGGAGCTGGCGCTGCGCCAGAGCGTGGAGGCCGACATCAACGGGCTGCGCCAGGTGCTGGACCAGCTGACGCTGTGCAGGTCTGACCTGGAGGCACAGCTGGAGTCGCTGCGGGAGGAGCTCTGCTGCCTGAAGAAGAACCATGAGGAGGTAGGTCCTGCCCTCTCCTGTACAAAGCATTGGCTCCTGTGGGATCCACCACCCCACGGTGCTGCTGCAGAGGGAAGGGGTTGATGGGCCATCAGGGCGCCCAGGAGCTGTGAAGGTCCGTCAGAGAGGGGCTCTGCAGAGCTCTGCTCCCTGTGAGGGAACTTGGCTCCCTCAATTCTTTCCTTCATTTTAAACCTGACCTGATCTGCATGGTGTTTGCAGGAAATGTGCTGTCTGAGGAAGCAATCGACTGGAGATGTGAGTGTGGAGGTCAATGCCTGCCCTGGCCCAGACCTCAGGAAGATCCTGGAGGAGATGAGGTGCCAGTATGAGACGCTGATTGAACGCAACCGCAAAGAAGTTGAGGATTGGTACGAGTGCAAGGTGAGTAAATTCCCACAGCTCTGACTTTCCCTGGCAAACACCCAGGCAGTGGCTCCACAGGGATTTGTTGCATGTAAAAAACCACATAAAGGACTGTAAGAACATTTAGCATAGGTTCACACTGACCAAGTGACACAAGGGAGGGGCACTGCCACCCTGTGTCCTTGTCATGGGCTGAGGGAAGCACTGCATATTGGTGGGACTTGAGGCAGGAATTCTCTACAAAGCAGTAAGTGGTGAGAAGAACTGGAAGCACCACTATTAGAAGAGAAAGAGGAATGACCAGCCAGGTTTATACTATCACTAATCCTAATGATATGAATGAGAGTTTTCACCCAAACCTTTCTCATTTCATGTCTTTGCTAATTTCTCTGCTCTTTCTTTAATACTTGATCCAACTTATATTGCACATTCCCTAAAACTCTTTATCCTGGATTGGTGATTTCAGATTGAGGAAGTGAATCGGGAGGTTATTACAAGCGGTCAGGAGGTGGAGACGTGCAACAACCAGGTGACTGAACTGAGACGCCAATTGCAAGCCCTGGAAATCGATCTCCAAGCTCAGCTCAGCCAGGTGGGTGATGAACTGGTGCAAACCTCATCCATCTCACAGAAGTTGTAGCTAAATGCAGTGTTTGTCCTGCCTGTATTTATCTTATGTCCCATGTCACCCCTCAGAGAGACAACCTGGAGTCCTCGCTGGCAGAGACAGAGTGTCGCTACAACAACCACCTTGCTGAGCTGCAGAGCCAGATCACCTGTGTGGAGCAGCAGCTGGCTGACCTGCGGACAGAGATGGAGTGCCAGAACCAAGAGTACAAGATCCTGCTGGACGTCAAGTGCCGCCTGGAGCAGGAGATCCACACGTACCGCTGCCTGCTGGAGGGCGGCCAGCAGGACCTTATGTAAGTGGGCTTGAGAAACACCAAAAAAATACAATAAAATACCTATGTCCTGGTAATTTCGACATAAGACCAAAGTGAAGCACCTTCCCAGCTCCTTCTCCCTTACTGGCCGATTTGGGCAGCCTGGTGTCATGGTAGTGACCTGCTTCCTCCCCTGTGCCAATTGCTGCCACAAGGAGAATGGTCACTGCAACATTCTGCCAATTTTCTGCCTAAAAGGGAAACAGACTGAGAGCAGCAGGGGCACTGAAAATCTGTATCTCTAGTTTATCTGTCATTTCCCTCACTAAAATGTTATTTTCCTGTCTCCTCAGTCAGCAAGGAGGAATTGGTCAGTCTTCAGGTCTAGGAGGAGGAGTTGCAAGAAGCAGTGGGATAGGAGGAGGAGGCATCATTAGGACAAGCCACACTTACACTTCGTCTGCCCAGATCCCATCCTGTGCAGCTGCGGAGATCCAAGGTAAGAACTGTCCCACTCAACATTTCCACAGTCTTCTCTGTTCTAATGCAACACTGATAGGCTGGAAGAAAGATCTTTCCCACATAGCTTACAGGTGCTGCTTGAGAGGTTTATTGTGGGGCCCCTGGGAAATACAGGACAGGAGCCACAGAGGAGTGGCTGAGAGCTTTTGGGAGCTGGGACTCTGCTGGGACATGTGAGAATTGCCAAAGGGAAGAGGGATAGAAGGGAGAGGGACAAAGCCAGCAGGCAGGCAAGCCATGGAGAACATGGAGAAAGGACTGATGTGAAATGTGGGACAAAGGAAAGAGCAGGAGAAAGAAAAATACTCAGAAATGAGGTGGGCAAAGAAAAAGCAGGAATCATGGGAATACTGGCAGATAACTACTAGTCCTAATTCAAGGGGAAACTTCAAGCCAAACTGAAACGGAAAGAAAGAAATATAATGACAGTTGGTCCAGGAGAATGATGTGAGCAGAGGCATTGATCTGGCATGGACCCCAATGCCATTCCCTCATCCAGATTGCTGCTGGAGCAGTGTCTGCAGCTTCCACCTTTTGGCATTTTGATGCAGCCCGTGCTGCAGCCAGTGACAGATCCATCTGCCTGGCTGGCAGGAGCCATCAGATCTTCCCAGGAAGGGGCAGTATTTATCTGAAATTCTAATTGAATTGGCTTGTGAAACAATCACGTGTAGGGAATGACAGTGTGGGAAAGAATCTATTTTTGCTATAAACACAGTAATGTTTCCTTTGATCTCTCCAGTGCCTTGCCGAAGGATTTGTGATTAAGCAGAGAAATGAGAATATCCAACAAGAGAAGCCTGAAGCAGAGCTACTGATGAAGAGAGAGAATATTTACTGCATGTGTCTACAGAGAGCACGGAGCGTGCTCGTCTGTGTCGCTCAGCCATGCTAAGCAATGTGTCAGAGGAATGAGCAGAGCATTGGGCCACATTCTGCTTTATTTTGCTATTTGCTTTTCCAGTCTGTGTTGCTGTGTGTGGCCCTGCACCACAACTGTTGCTGTAGTCAGCCAGGGCTATGATCACTTATGTACCTGCTGGTGAAAAATGTCTCTAATAAAACTTTGCTTCTGCCTGATGCAATCAAGAACCTGTGTCTGAAACAGTTCCTTTCCAACACCAGGTGCTGATCTGTGAACAAGGGGCACCTAAACTGGTCAGGTTCATCCTGTACTGGGAACAAAGCTGCTTTGCCAGCAGGAGCCAGTGAGTGGCCTTGCTGACCTGGCAGGTCTTGTCCAGTTCCTCCCAGTTGTCACAGCCTGAGGCAGATGTTGCCTGTTTCTGTGGGACACCTGCCCTGACCCTAATGGACAGGCAGGTGAGGCAGAGGCCTGTGTCCTTCCCACACAGCAGTGGGCTAAAACACTGTTTTAGAAGAGTTCTGAAAGTCAATCATGGAACATCTGGAGACAGTTTGCCTTGGCCCCAGTCTAGTGCTGACACATCTGGGCTGAGCCCTCTCATGCTCCATCCCCCTGCCTGGGAACTGTTCAGGATGAAATCTTGGTCTCCACAACTGATCAATTTTCTGCTGACATGGCTTATATACCAACCTACCCCTTTCATTTTATAGGAATCTTCACATTGGGAAAAGGACTGGAGGCAAAAGGTTTATCTCCTCTCTTTTCACATGGTGACTGAGTCATTTACTGGTCATCCTCTGATTGCCAAGAGTTTCAGCCTGAACATCAGGAGTGGCTGAAAGATCATCTTTGCGTTAAACACACCTTGTCTGGGGAGCCGTGGAGGGCAGGGTGGGAGCTGAAAAAGTGCAGCTTAACAGAGAACAGAAGGGAGAAAAAAGCCAGGTAGAGCCTTTGGACACCCAGAACCACCCAGTTGTCACAGGCCAGGCAGGTCAGTCCCTCCTTGGCCTTGACCAGCAGCTGTGCAGCTGGTGCTGAGCTGATTTTGTCCTGGCTCTGACCTGCCACAGCAGCCGTGGGCCGTGGTGAGCTGGCAGAGTCACTGTGGGTTTGGAGAACTGGCAGTTCAAAGTATTATTAGGGTGTTTTGAGGATTAAATTGTTGGTCCAGAAAACCAAGCAGTGGTGGTTTTGACAGTGGTGTGGCTTTTACAGAGTCACATTCACCTGTGAGATGACCCAGTAAAGCAAAACTCCTGGTTATTCCTTTTCCATCAAAAGCTGGAGGTTATGGAACAGCCAGACTCAGGACAGGAGAACAGGTACAAAGACAAAACTACTTCAGGACTGGACATACAGCATAGTGTGGCACACTTTTCTATTGCCGGTTCTTTTATAGAGATATCAGCTTCTCTGATGATACAGAAATAAACATAATATGGTAGCAAGTTCCTGAAGAAGTTCAACCACTAATGTCTCAGGGAGCAGGTGAAAGTGTCGTTCTCCTGTTGTGAGAAACCACAGAGAGAAGATGTCTCAGTGATATTTTTTAATTTAATCTACCAGACACTAAGTTTAATAGTATCCATGGGCATTGGAACACCGGCAATGATCCAGAAGAGTGGCCAAGGGTAGAAGTTTTTAATTGAAGACTAAATTAAGCCTTATTTAAAGTTCAGTTCCAGCCCTATAGGAAGTCCCAGACTTGATGAAGAATTCTTTCAGTAGACATGTAAAGCCAGTACTTCACAAGAGATCAAAAGAAATACATGTTGTGGCTATAATGGCAAATTTCCTTTTGCTTGACTCCAATGCATATCTCAGTTGTTCTCAGAGCTCTGGCTGAGAGGTTGAAAATCAAATCTTTCCCTTTTCCATTCCCATTGTCTCCTCCTGCCTTGTTCAGTGCAAAGACTCTGTCTTTGTGAGACAACCCACTCTTGCCCTTTTTGGCCTCAGTCCTTCCCAATCGACGAGTCCTCACACTCTTGTTTCTAAAAATATAAAAACACTGCACTGAGACTCTTCCAGTTTCCAGTCTTCTGGAAACTCTTGACTATCTATGGTGCATAAAAACTTCCCAGTCTCTCCTGGCAGCCCCAGCTGATTCCCACCAGCTGTGGGCTGGTTCCTCCTCTTGCGAACTGCTACTGACATCTAGCTGCTCCTCCAGATTCCCTGAGCTCATATCAAAGACCTTTCCACGCTTCCCACCACGTCCAGCAGGTCCAAAGCGTGCACTTTCACAAAGGAGCTGTCCTGAATTCCTGAGAGGTGAAAGAGACCTAATGACATGGCCAGAAAGACTCTAATGATCCAGAAATTATGAATATGCCTCTGGAAAGCCCCTGGGGGGTTCAGCCTCAGCTCCTGGGACGCTGTGATGTTGTTTGTGGACCTACAAGTTGGGATGAGTCTGGAAGGCAGCTCAGGAGAGGCAGGTTGTGATTAACAGTTCCCCAGCAGAAAACACCCTGGAAATACTTCATTTATTAAAGACCTGCAAATTATGGAGCTGCAAACCTTGGAAACTACATTTCCATAAGATTTCCCTGTTTCTTTGTGCTGATGAGACAGACCCAGGAAGCTTATGAGTTCAAGTAACTGAATGAAAACATGAGGGAAAGCTTAATTATTTTTTTAACGTCTCAGAACAATTACTTAGTTTTGTCTTAGTTTAACTAGTGCCCTCATTTCCTGGAGACAAACAGGAAAAATAGCAAGACAGAGGGAAGTGTGTGTGGAGCGAGGCTCCTGGGCACAGGTGGCTGCTGCAGGCACACAGGGCTGTGAGGGGCAGAGGGGACAGAGGTGTCTTGGAGGAGCAGGAGCGTCCCCAGAGTGTAGACACCCTCCACTCCCACGGAGTACAAGTCATGCTGTGTTTCTGCCTGTGCTACACTGATGTGCCTGTGTGATAACTGCGGGGCCGGGGAAGGAATGTGTGCTCACTCAGGAGAGATCCTTGCTGCAGACAGCTGTTGGGAAACTCCTGAGGAATCATCCACAGACCAATGAAGCTTCCAGCAATGCAGCTTTCAGCAGTTTCGGTTCGCTCCTGCCACCACACCCTGACTCCCAATTATGTTCTCCAGTCCTAGGAATGAAATCCGGTGATTCCTTCCTGTACACAATAACTTTATTAGAGCTTTTACCTATTCTGAGCTTTGTTTCTGTGTGTTTTGGGCCAGAGGAAGGCCCAGTGTGTCAGGCAGGGCAGGCTGACAGGCAGGCACCAGCTGCAGCTCAGCCAGTGGCGAGTGCTTTGTCTGGAGTAAATCACTTTGGGAAGCTTCTCCAAACCCGTCTCTAGCCTGCTGGAGACATCACCAGAATGCTTCTGCCTTTCATGGCTTGAATAAGGAACATCAAAAGAGGCAAAGAAAAGGAGAGACATCTTTTCAACAGAAGTAAGAATAAGAACAATAAAATGATGAGTAAATCCATGAATATTGGGATAATTCAGTCCTTAAGCAAATAGGATAATTTATGTGCCATAACAATAGCTATTCCAGTCCATAATCCTGACACTGAGTGAGGATTTCAGGAAGAGTTTGAACTCACTTTTCCCTGGTGAAAGAGATTTGGAGAATTTCTTACAAGGAACAGTTGGGTTCAGAAAACCATGGAATGCCTGTCCCTTGCTCCATGGCCACTAGAAAGGGGCTCCCTAGGGAGAAGACCAGTGCTCTAGAGTCTCAGAAAAACATTGCATGAAAGGAAGCTCAGCTTGAATTTTGATGACAAAAGTGTGAAAGGATTCTTACTTTTTATTTTCCTTGCTTAGTTAAGATTTTGGAAACATTATTGACAGAGAGCCTCTGGTTTGTACCAAATCCAGCTTCTCCAGTCCAGGTAGAACTGCACAGAGCAGAGGCTCCTCTGCAGCTCTGTCAGCAATTCTGTCTTTATATCTCCCCGGACAGCAATCCCAAAGCTCTGATTAAAATGCAGCACATATTGACAGAGAAATTGGCCATAGGATGTTTCCACTCCCATCCACTGTTTCAAAACCACCCTTTCCCAGCAACAATTACAATCCATAATGAGGAGAAGTGCAGAAATTATCTTTCACTGAACAACAGGAAATATTTAATGCACTTTTACCTTCCTTTACACTCTCCACATAATGAAACAAATCCTTTGTGAATTACTGGAGAGCCACAATCATGTATGAAGGACCTTTCATCCGCGTGCATTAAGAGATCCCTCCTTGGTCTCACTTGTCTTGCAGCAGAGAGTTTCAGATTTGTCATTTTGCCAGTGGAGAGATATAAAGGTTAATCTCTGTGTCTCTGATCTTTCCAGAGTTCTTACATCATTCTTCATACATCATTCGAAAAGCAAACTTAGTATTTCTCCTTTCTTTTTCATCTTACGTATTCCAACCTCAGCACCTTGCATGAAAACTGCTTATTCAACTCAAAATAAAATGAAAATAAATTAATGAGAGATAAAGAGCTCTTTGATGCAATAACCTTTAATGATTTCTTCCTGGTATGTAATTTAGGACAGTGTTTTTCCTGGCTTAATGCTGTAAGTTTGCATCATAAACAAAAAGCTGATGATTCATAAAACATTATTGCTAATGTATTTTTGAAATTAGCAAGAGACATGTAAAGTATCTTCCTTGTCTACCAGGCTTCTTGAAAGGAAACTTCCCTTTGAGAAATTATTCTTGGCACTAATGGCTGGAGTAGCCAGCCTTATGGGAAGAAGAAGCAGTGGTGACACCCACTGTGGAAGGTATAAATAGGGATCGGCGGCCACGGACAGCTCGCAGTCTGATTTTGTATCAAGCTGTGCATCTTGCTTTGGGCTTCTGCTTGCGTTTCCCACCGCTGTCGCCATGAGTTGCAACATTAAGGAGACTATTACTATGTCTAGCAAAGGCAGGAGCAGCGGTGGCAGCTGTATCATTGGTGGTGGTGGTGGAGCACGGATTTCTTCCTATGGCATAGGCAGTGGCAGAGGGTTCTCTGGAAGGAGTTTCTGCGGTGGAGTGAATTATGGAGGGGGACTGAGTGTTGGTAGCTTGGCTGGTGGGAGCTATGGAGGTGGCAACTGCTATGGCAATGGCCTCGGGTTTGGCCTTGGAGGTGGTGTGGTTGTTGGTGGTCTTGGTGGCGACTGCTTGCTTTCATCCTGCGATGAGAAGGTCACCATGCAAAACCTCAATGACCGCCTGGCTTCCTACCTGGACAAGGTGAAGTGCTTGGAGAAGGAGAATGCTGAGCTGGAGTGCAGGATCAGAGAGTGGTACGCAACACAGGGCCTCTCCTGCGAGCCCCGCGACTACAGCTGCTACTACAAAGAGATTGAAGATCTTCAGAACCAGGTAATCTCCCCTTCAGAAATTTCTGGGCTGTTCCTTCCCTTTAGAAAGCTTACTGCTGAATTTCTGGGTTGTTCCTCCCCTATTGAAAGCTTAATGCTGAATTTCTGGGTTGTTCCTTCACTTTTGAAAGCTTACTGCTGAATTTGTGGGTTGTTCCTCCCCTTTTCGAAAGCTTATTGCTGAATTTGTATTTAGAACCTACTACAGTTGTTGGAGGGAACTGTGGTGCTTCTGAATGTCTTTGCAAACAGAAATTTTGGCAAATTCCCCTATGGCATTGCTGAGTGTGTGGGCACATCAAGGATGGGTGGTGCAGGTGGTATAGGTGGGAGAACACTCTAAAAGAGGAAAAGGATGCTTTGGTACATTGTATTTGACTATTCAACTGTAAATGTGATATTACAAATATACTCTGAGAAAACGTAGTGGTGTCAGCTCCACAGGAAAGGCAAACTATGGAACAATCAAAAACATACACATTAAATGCTTTATCAAATGAAACGTTATAAATTCTAGGTGAGAAAAGCTGAGAATTTAAATTGATTGTCACAGTGGCACAACCAGCCTGATGTTAATAAGTCCATATTGAAAGTTAAGGCTGATCCTAAAGCTTAAAGACACCTTCTCACCATCTTGCCTGAAAGTCTTTAAGTCTGAAGCACAGAACATGCCAGCTTGACTATCAGCTGAGATTTAGTGTCTTAAGGAAGGTTCATTTTTTGAAGCATCTTTGGAACTTGCCTTCAGATCTTGAAACTGGGAAGTCCCATCCCAAAAATCTTTAATTCCCAGCTCTATGTGGTTGATATATTTTCTTCTGTGAATAAAGGAGGCAGACCCACCTCCTTAAACTTCTCTGATGAAGGGACAAGGTTACTTAAGTAAGAAGGTAACAGAAAAAGGGAACTGTGAAAAGTTGCTACTTAATTGCAATGCAGAAAGACCTATAGAGAAGAACAGGAAAGAGGAGACATCTCTCACGATTTGCTGTTTTCCAGATTGTCTGCGCAACCATTGATAACAACAAGATAATCCTGGACATTGATAACAGCAGGATGGCTGCTGACGACTTCCGTGTGAAGTGAGTGCCCCTCTATGACCCTGCTGCCTCCCCCCTGCTCCTTTCCACCTCCCTGGAAGGCTCAGCACTAATTACAGAGGCTCCAGACACGTCTCCCCACACCACTGCGGTAGGGCAGGATGATGAAAGGCATTTTGCTCCTGGTCACCAGCCCTCCCTTAATTAGTGTTCTTGGGTAAAACATTTAGCAACGGCGTTTGTGGTCAGGCTGGGGACGGGCACCTCAGGGAGCGGCCCATTTTCACCCCAGACCAATGCAGATGGGATCAGCAAAGCAGAAATGCAGCTAAATAAGTGATACCAAATATACAGTGAGCAGGAGCGGGGAAAAAAACATGATGAAGAAAAGCTTTCACATAACAGGCATGAAGTGGTGCAGAAACCCAAGGCATGGTGCATTCAACTTGGACAGAAAAATGCAGGTCAAAGCAGGGGCTGGGGAAGGAGACCCTGGCACAAACAGAGCCCATGTGGGACATCCTCATCCTGAATCTTTGCTTTCTGACACAACCCAGGTACGAGACGGAGCTGGCGCTGCGCCAGAGCGTGGAGGCCGACATCAACGGGCTGCGCCAGGTGCTGGACCAGCTGACGCTGTGCAGGTCTGACCTGGAGGCACAGCTGGAGTCGCTGCGGGAGGAGCTCTGCTGCCTGAAGAAGAACCATGAGGAGGTAGGTCCTGCCCTGATCCTACGAGCACCATGGCCCTGGCAGAAACTTTGGCACTGTGCTTGGAATATAAAAGTTTATTCACTTTTAGGCTACAGCTTTCTGACCAAACTTCCCAGGGCTCAGATCCCTCTGTCTCAGAAGGAAAGGGAGCTCTGGCAGGGGCAGCTCATTATGGGAGTGCCAGAGGGGGAAAAGCTGCTGCTGACTCTGGTGGATGAAGAAAGGAATTAGCCAACAGATTTCTTGGGAAAAGACTTGCACCATCCTCCAGTGCCTTTCACAGCCACAGCCAGGAGGAATGTTTCAGAGGGAGGGCAGTTCTTGGCCACTGAGCTTTGCTCTTCTGTGCTGCCTTCCAAAAGCCAGTATAAGCTGATCTGGGATTTATTTCCAGGAGATGAGTTGCCTGAGGAAACAATCAACTGGAGACGTGAGTGTGGAGGTCAATGCCTGCCCAGGACCAGATCTCAGGCAAATCTTGGAGGATTTGAGATGCCAGTATGAAACACTGATAGCGCGCAACCGCAAGGAAGTCGAGGATTGGTACGAGTGCAAGGTAAGTGACACATTTGTGCTGCAAACCAGACTGACACACACAGCCCCGGGCCCAGGAGCCTTTCAGAGGCCATACATGGAGACAATAAGCAGTTCTTCCTTCCCAGTGAACCCCAAGAACAGCACTCATTATACCCAGTGTTCCACAGGAGCCACAGGCCTGTCTGACCAGTTTGTTATGTCCCATCTGGAACAGCAGCATTTGCCACAAGGCCTTGTGGGGTGTTGTTGGAACAGAGACATTCTACATTTGGATTAAAGAGATTTCATAGCCACGAGGTTACTGGGATTTGTAAAACGAACAAGCGGGGGAGCTGGTAGGGAACACCCTATGCACAGAGAACCTGCCCTGCTCCCTGTTATCTTTTGCTGAACACTCACCGTGTTCTGCTCCTCTAAAAGCAATTCCAGTGTATCCAGATATTCCCTGACGCTCTTTATGCTGGATTGGTGATTTCAGATTGAGGAAGTGAATCGGGAGGTTATTACAAGCGGTCAGGAGGTGGAGACGTGCAACAACCAGGTGACTGAACTGAGACGCCAATTGCAAACCCTGGAAATCGATCTCCAAGCTCAGCTCAGCCAGGTGGGTGATGAGCTGATTCACAGCTCTGACTGGTCACTGCTGGGTTTCTTAGCATGAGCAGCCAGATCCACCAACCAGCACGATGGTGGTGAATGGGTCGTTCATTTTGGGATTGGAGATAACAAAGTCCAGGATGACACTTAAATGATTGTTGTTTTTTGCTTATCAGAGAAACAACTTGGAATCATCTCTGGCTGAAACTGAGTGCCAGTACAACACCCTCCTCGGTGAGCTACAGAACCAGATCACGTGCGTGGAGCAGCAGTTGGCTGAAATAAGAGCAGAAATCGAATGCCAGAACCAAGAGTACAAGACCTTACTGGACGTCAAGTGCCGCCTGGAGCAGGAGATCCAGACCTACCGGTGCTTGTTGGAAGGAGGACAGCAGGACCTCATGTGAGTACCTCTCTAGATCCACTAGAAAATACATGGAAATATTAAGGATCTGTATTACAGATTGGGTATCCAACCTGATCTTTAGTCCTTCTTAAGGCTTTCTCTGAGGTGAAAAGTTGCCTCATTAACGACTTCCTTGTGATGAACATTCCATTGAGTCCTCAGGATCTGCAAAGCAGAACACAAATCTGTTAACTGCTGGTGACAACACTGTCACTCCTGGCATTATGTCAGCATTGGTGACAGTCCCTTTTTTGTAGTGGGATGGGTGAGAACTCTCCATGCCAAGGGGGAGCACAAATGCAAAGCAACTCTGAAAGTGAAAGAAAATGTAATGTAAAATACTGTCTCTCTGATAAAGGCCATCGCTTGAGACTTTGTGTCATGTAGTCAGTCAGCAGTGACATGTAAAGTTCTAAAATTCCTTATTTCTCTCACCAAATTTTTCCCACTAGTCACGGAGGAGGAATCGGAACTGGTGGAGGGGTCATTAGGACAAGCCACACCTACACAACAACTACAGCTGCCCACTGCCAGCCCCAGGTCCCACCCTGCAAGACTGGAGACATACAAGGTAAGGGCTCTGTTTCCACAAAAGGAAAACTGGCTTTGTTCATTTCCTTGTGCAATAAGGCCAGGAGACAGCACATTCCTAGGACATGTCACTGGCATCCTCTCAGAGTCACTGTGCTGCAGGGGGGATTTGTTACAGTGGTGGTGTCACTGAGAAATGGGTCTAAAGAGAGCTTGGACTGAACATGGGGTGCAGGAAGCAAATGGGAGACAAGAAGGAGCATTAGAATGCAGAGGAAAAGGCCAGGGAAACTATGGAGGGAAGATCTGGAAGAAGCAGTAAAGAAGACAACAGCCAAAGCTTAGCAAAAGAGTCTGGAAAGAGTGAAAAGAAGAGTACATCTATAACTTTACAAGTGAAAATTTCCATTAAAGCAAACTATTTAGGGAATTTCTGGAGCTCTCTGGGTTGCTGCCAACTGCTCCAGCATAGCAGTGCATTCCAGAAACAAGGGCACCATCCAGATCCAATTTCTGTTATTTGAAGGATTTCTTATCAAATAATGCTGCTGTGTTTTCTCTCCAGTGACCTGCAGGAGAATTTGTGATTAAGGAGAAACAGACTGGAAGGTGACAGGGAAACCCACAGACAATCCGGGAACACTCCATGTTCACTGCACCCTCTGTGCAGAGAAAGTAGAAGTAACTCAGCGACGCTTGGCCACGTAGCTAAAGGGGGTGTCAGGAGCCACCTCCTCTGTTCTGCTCTTCTGTTCTGCAATGCTCTAGAAGTTACCTGAGTTAGTCAGGTCACTTATGTACCTGCTGGTGAAAAATGTCTCTAATAAAACTTTGCTTCTGCCTGATGCAATCAAGAACCTGTGTCTGAAACAGTTCCTTTCCAACACCAGGTGCTGATCTGTGAACAAGGGGCACCTAAACTGGTCAGGTTCATCCTGTACTGGGAACCAAGCTGCTTTGCCAGCAGGAGCCAGTGAGTGGCCTTGCTGACCTGGCAGGTCTTGTCCAGCTCCTCCCAGTTGTCACAGCCTGAGGCAGATGTTGCCTGTTCCTGTGTGACACAGGGGGAGTCATCAATGAAAGAACAGTGATAGAAAATCCCAAGGCTCAGGCAGGTGTGTGCCACACACAGGTACCACCTTAGCAGCCCCCTCTGGAGCACATCTCCAGCTGCTCTCCAGATGTGTCAGGTGCTAAACTGGGACATGTGGGTGTGCTGGGAAGCACAGTGTCTGTCACACAGGTCTCAGCAGGTGGCTTCTGGCCCTGCCTGTCTCATAGACTTGTGCAGTGTGACCATATCCGAGTGTGCAAGTGGTGCTGCCCCTCGGCAGAGTGAATCCCACCTCCTCTGTGTCAAACCCCTCCCCGGGCAGGAGGACCCTGCGAGGACAGTGCCCCTTCTCCTGGGTGTCTGTCAGCACAGCAGCAAGTGCTGAGATGGCAAATGTTCTCAGCAACCACCTCTGCTCTTCAGACAGCCAAGGGATGGTTGGACATCCACTGCTGTGCAGAGACACCCACAGGACGGGAAAAGCTGATGGCTTGGAAGCCGTTTTTGCACCTTATGTGACACAGTACAAAGAAATCTCACACGTAAACACGTGTCAAATATTTTGGACTCCTTTGCCGAGAACTTAAAAAACATTTGAAACATAAAAGCAAGTTCATTTCCCCAAACCCCGCTCCTGACTGTGACACACGTGTGTAAAAGAGCATTTCTGCCTCTGCTCTGGCCGCTTCCTGAGCTGCAATAGCCGAGAGCCGGGACGAGGCAAAGGGAAGGCAGGATTTTGGCTGTGAGGGAGTGGAGAAGGCACAAGAGTGATCCCTGGCGGCCGGGAGGCGGCGGGGACAGGCGCTCCCGGGACCGGCGATGCTGATCCCGACAGCGGGGAGGAACCGGCGGTTCCTGCCGGCAGCACCTCACCTTCGTGGGGCCGGGTCAGGGTCTCTCCCTGGCTCTTCCCAGACTCGAATTTTTCCCTGCAGGTGCCCAAACACTTGAACAAAGCCCCAAAGCTGCTGCTCGCTCCTCCCAGCAGAACAGCGTGAATCAGATCCTCCAGCAGATGCTCATTGAAATCCTGGAAATTTGGCATTTGACTTTTCCCCTTCTGCTCCATCGGCACTGCCCTTCTTGTACCACAGAATGAAATGGCAACCTGAAGCACCTGTGAAAATATTTATACTGGGTTGAGTTTGGTTGGTTTTCCCAGAGGAGAGAGAAATTTAAAATACTTATACTGGGTTGATTTAGTTTTATTTTGGTTTTGTTTTTTGTTTTTTGGTTTTTTATTTTCATTTGAGGACAGAGATATTGAGCATACCTGAGAACACAGGGCAAAAGTGGCCAATCCAAAAACTGTCCAGTTTGGACAGAGCCTGAAGCAGAGGTTTGCCATTAGCGCGTATTTCTGTATTTAAAGTCACACAAAAGTTTAAGAGTATCTGGAATGATCAATAATCCTGACTGATGGGCAAATCTTTCTTGTGCTGAAGAACAAGAAAAAAGTGCCTGGGAAATCCTGGCACTTTCCTGCTCTCCCCATCAGGTGTCAGCTGTTCCCAGCTGGCAGATCCAAAGGAAACACTGACCTTTCAGTGTCCTGGTCCCGAGCTCCTGTCCTGGCCCCGGCCTGTCCAGCCCCTGCTCTGCCCCAGGAGTGCAAACACCTGAGGGCAAGGTCAAGGTCTGAGACTCTGCTTGAAGCAGAATTCACATTTTCCTAAGAGGCCCAGAGACGCCAAGTTAATGGAGACGCGAATCCTGACTGTGGCTAAGTGGAAGTAATTGCTGTTAGCCCATCCAACCGAAGTGCAATAATACGTGATTAAAATGATATAAAAATACATTGATCCACAATCTGCATAAATTTCAGCCCTGTCCAGCCCCTCTGCCCTGTAGTGGGGTGGGCAGCGCTCCCTCTGTGCCCCCGAGCCCTGTGTCCACCATGCCGAGGATCCCGGCACATTCTGCGTTCCACCACACGGGACATTTGGAGATCATTTGGAGATGCAAGAGCTGAATGATCACCGGGCCTGGGCTGCAGGCGCTCTCTAGAGGGCACTCGGCTCCCACCGAGCTGCCGAAAGGCGCCCGCGGCGGAGGCGAGCGGCAAAGCCGGCGCTGGGGGCTTGGCTCATCCCCTCCCAGCAGAGCCAGCAGGCGAACTGGTGTCTGCGGGATGCGCCGGGGACATCCCAGTGCCGCAAAACACGGAACGCGCTACCAGCCCTGGCACTTTGCTCCAGCTCCTCCGGTATTTAATGCTCACACTCGTAGTGAGGCAGACATGACCCGGTTCCCTGTGACTGTTCAGGGACGGTGCAGGTGTCCCCCTGCCTCCTGCACATCGCAGGTGTTCTCCCGTGTGGGGTGCGTGGGACGGGCGCCAGGCTGAAACTCACTCCCCAATTTGCTAATACCTCTTTGTTTTCCAAACGGCACTGGAGTATTTTGCATTGCGTTGTTAGGTGGGAGCACAGTGAAACCCAGGGTCTCTCAAGGGTTGTAAATGTGCTGTAATGACCCTTTGCTAATGAGGGTCTTGCCGATGGAGCAGCAGCAGAGACCCCAAAGAGTCAGCTGGGCCAGGGGTTGTTTAGACCCACAATGAAGCAGCTCCAAACCAAAGGGTTTGTGCTCTGAAAGTCTCTTATGGCTCTGACTCACCTAATTACTGCTCCTATCACAACCACCATCGCTCTGTTGGGTGGTGGAGCTTTTGAAGGTGCTCTTTAATGTTTCATCACTACCGGGCTCTGCAATAGCAAATGAGTAACAGATCAGGTAGAATGTAGGCAGGAATTTGGCTTTTCCTAAAGGAGGGATGTTTGCAGGGTTGGACACTCCTGACTGTCCTTCCCAGGAGGGCAGCAGGTCACCTGCCTGGGCCAAATCCAGCTTTAACTGACCAGTGGGACCTGCTGCATTAGGAGCATTGGACACAACAGGGATATTGGACATTCCAGGGATATTCCCTGTGGCCACACACCTTGGGCTGTGGGTGGACGCCAAGATTACACCCTGTCTTGCAGAATAGTTCAGGAGAGGCGGAGACTTTCTCACTTCAAAACAGATATTTTAAAACCCTTCACTTAAAAAAAGCCTAAATAGTTTTTGGCATAAGGGAGTCACAGAACCATTTAGGTTGGAAAATCCCTCTGAGATTCTCGAGGCCAGCCCTTCACCCAGCACTGCCAAGGCCACCACTTGCAGATGATTTTCACAGAATATCACTGAAATCTAAAACTATCCTATGTGTTTTGGGTTGTGGGAATGAACCCAAGCACACTGGTGAGGGGCCACGTCTGAAGAAGAACGGGGCACCATCTTTTGGCAGAATTATTTCTAACTTAAAAAATACATTTATAGAAAATCACACATTTCACTGGAAATTGTTGCAACTGACAACGTTTTGAACCTCAAATATTTCTGGATGGACTTGCTGCCAGGCACCCACAATTGTTTTACTGTGGGGGAAAAAAAGATTCCATACACACTGTGCCCTCACTACAGAGTGAAAAATTATGAATCATTGGGTAGGAATTACTTTTTGCTTAGAACTTTCAATTAATCCACTATTAAAAAAATAAACATGATTGAGGTCTAATACCTTATAACTGATCTAAATCAGAATTTTCAGTTTTCAAACATCTGGCTTTTTATTGGATAAGAAAAAGATCTTCATAATTTAAATTTTAATGGAGAAGAGAATAGCTTCATGCTAAGTGTCAGGCAGCTGAACCTCACTGGAATGAAGAGCAGAGTACAAACAAGAATGATGTTCACCCTCCAACACAGTCACACTGCAGGGCCTTGCTTTCTTTTCTACTATGGAGAAATCCTATTGGATTATCTGGTGTTAATAAAACTGCCTGATGAGCATATAATGGGAGTTAGTTTATAACATATAATTATGAGAATGAGTCATATTCCCCAGGTAGATATTTCCTAGTTTTTCTCTGCATAGCAACACACAAGAATTGAGTTTTCCTGACAAGACCTGACCAGAGGAAGGATGGAAAAGAATCCCAGTGAAGCACCAAACACGCGGACAACACTCCAGTTGTGGCCTTACAAATGTGCTCAGCAGCCTTGGCAGTTTCTCCCAAACACAACAGTGTGGGGAAGGTGTGGAGCTGGGAAAGGTGCTGGGGGCTGAGAGGAGCTGGCAAGTGCTCACCCAAATCCCCAGCCTGAGCTGTGCCCCAGCCCCTTCCTGCTGCCACTCTCCCAAAGGAAAAGGGCTTTTCTCTGCAGCCTCTGCTACAGCCAACACACATCCAGGTAGTGCAGAGCACACGGGAACCCTGCACTGAAATGCTGAGTGAATTCCTGCCCATCCTGGGAGAATTCCTGCCACTGCCGGGTGAGCCGTTCAGGCTTAAATAGTCCTCCCTCGTCTTTGGGCAGGAGCTCGTAACAGTTTCATCACAGGAAAAGGGAGAGGCCTTATTGCAAACAATTGTTTCTCCTCCTCCTCCTCTTTCTCTCTCCCCCAGTTTGGCTCTGCCCAGTTTTTGGCTCTGCTTCAGGGAGCAGCACCAGCCTCAGATTCTGTGATGTTTCACTGTACCATTTCACAGGTACCACTGGGGACCCTTTCAGATCCTGCAGAGTTTATTGCAATCACTTCTATGTGAAGGTTTCCCAGCCCTTCAGCTGCACTTCAGCAGCATCTCTGGATTTTGCTGGAAACATTATCTAAGATCATTCAGGAAGCTCAGTGTGTTGCAAGGGCCTGGACAATACTATGAGACAGAACTGCAGAGAAAATTACCACCTCATAAAACAGCTTCCTCCTTACAGCAGCTCTGAAATAAAACATTCCTTTCAGGAATCATTTGTTCTGTAACTTGTATCTCTGATCCTGGCCAGGATTTTCAGACATGATGAATCTGTTAGGCTTTTTCAGTTTAAAGGAGCTAAGTTTCACTCTGGAAGTGCGCTGCCTGCACAAGTTCTATGGAAAAAATGGCATTAACTCTTCCTTTCATGTATTAAAAATTAAGCTATTAAGTTGCACTCAAGCTTCCTCACTGATATTCAAGCCATCCAAAAATGTTCTTCTGTTAAGGGAAGACAGGAATGTTGATCTTCCTAAAACGAATGACTGATGCAGAAAGTGTAATAAACATCTTTCCAGGGGGAAAAAAACCCCAAAAAACAGCAAAACCTTTCTGCAGAATTATACAGAACAACATAAATTTGCTCCCATGTCCTTGTATCAGGGGTGTCAAAGCAACAGTTAAATGGGACATAACCCAGCTGCATCTTCAGCCAAAGTAGCTAAAAGTATAGAAGACAATTTCATTCACTTCAGGAAAAAATGATTTCTCACTGGACAAAATTGTCCCCCAAACTCCACCGAGGGTTGTGGTGAACCATTTAAATTCCTACAATGCAGAGGAGGCCTTACTCCCTCAATAGTTTCAGAGATGAAGTGGAGCAGCAGGTGGAACGTGAGGCATGTCCTCTGCGTGGGCCAGGCTGTGCTGGGAGGGGCCTCTACCAAAAGCTATTTCCACAAACAATTGCTGTAACAAACAAAACTTAATTAGCAACAATCACCACCACAAAGGCTGAGTGAGAAAACAGCAATATCCCAAATCAATATAGGAAATTGGGTGTCACGTGAGTTCCACCTACAAGGTGTGACAGGTAACAGACTGGGATTTGCTGAGGATCATGTGCCCGGGAAGGAGGAAAGGGGTGAGAGGCACCCAGGGGAGAAATGTTACAGTCTGAGGCTCAGGGTTCTGTGAGGGCTCACAGGGCAGATGTGCAGCTGAACTTTCACTGCATGGGGCAAAGATAGGATCTTAGGAGAAGAAAATGGAAGATGCAAATATTTTCTACTTTTGGTCATGCTGTGTCTGTGAATGGAAAACAAATCTGAAGGAAAAACGCTATTTTGATGCAGTTTATTGAGTTAATACCCAATCCAGGAACTTTGCCTTTCTCCTCCAAGTATTGCATTTGTATTGCATAGGGAAAACATCCTAATAAAATTCTGAATCCACTTCAGGAACGTGACCAATGACCCTCCCAGGCATGTCAGGAGAGACCAGCCCCAAGCCTCAGCCCAGGTCTCTCAACCATCCTGTACCTGCATTGGTCCAAGCACGTGAAGGGTTTTTCCCTGCAACAACCTGCCACACTTCCTTTCCTCAGCCTGACACAGAGCTGTTCTGCAGTTCTTGTAACATCATTTTTCATAATTAATTTTTTATTTATAAAACATAATTATAGAGGTGTGATTGGAATAATTGTTGACACGTGGTATTTGTCATGGTTCACTGAGTTTTTATGAGATATTACAAAGAAGTCAGAGTGGTTCTGTGTACCTACAACGTGCATCCTGCAATGGGCTATCCAAAGGCATAAACCAATAAAGGACTAAAAATAAGGAGCACACAGCATAGGATAACCATAAACCTATGAAAATATCAGATAGTTATAAAAATTTCAGGCAGAATTCCTTGACAAATATCTGAGCAACAGAAGGGAGATAGGAACATCCATTGCTGTCCTGTATTGTGGCAGTGTGTTGTTGTGCTGGGAGGGCTGTGACCAGGACGAGGTGAGTGGGATGAGTTTGTTTCGGGTGACTGTAGGCAGTGCACTAGATCTCAACAGAGATCTCCCTAATTCAGAGCCACCCAACAGAAATTACATGTTTTGTGTTAATAAACAAATGGTCACAAACACTCAGAGGAAGGGTTAAGCTTCCTGCCACTGCCAAGCATCTCCTTTTGGCAAATTAGAGCTTGCAACCACACATGGAAAGTGGGTACTCCCTTCCACGGCGACACCCACTGTCTCAGGTATAAATGCAGAGGAGGCCAGCTGGAACTTGGAGCTATGATTCCAGAACAACTGTAAGACCAGCTTTGAGTTTTCACCTGAGTTATTTGCTGCTGCCACTATGAGCTGTGGCTCCAAGCAGCCCCTGAAGAGCTGCCTGCGAGGGAGCAGCGGTGGAGGGGGTGGAGGGAGCAGCTCACATTCCTCGGCCTCCTCGAGGACGGTCACTTCCAGGACAAGTGGTGGTGGCAGTGGTGGCAGTGGTGGCAGGTTTTCTGGCAGCAGTTGTGGAGGAGGAAGCTCCAGGAGCAGCTATGGTGGGGGAGGTGGGGCTTATGGCAGGTGCAGTAGCTATGGAGGAGGAATGAGCAGCAGCAGCTGTGGAGGAAGGCTGGGTGGTGGATGTTATGGAGGGGGAATGGGCTACAGCAGCATGGGAACGGGCTTCAGGTCAGGTGGGGGCAGCTATGGAGGAGGCTTTGGTGGAGGTGGTGCTGGTTTCAGTGGTGGCAGCTTTGGCAGTGGTGGCTTTTACGGAGGGAATGTGGGAATTCTCTCCAATGATGAGAAGCTGACCATGCAGAGCCTTAATGAACGCCTGGCTTCCTACATGGAGACAGTCAGGAATTTAGAAAAGGAAAATGCTCAGCTTGAACAGTTAATCAGGGAGTGGTACCAGAAGCAAGGTTCCATTGGCCCAAAGGACTATAGCCACTATTACGGACAAATTGAAGAACTTCAGAAACAGGTAGGATGTTCTTTGCCAGAGAACTTTAAGCACTGACAGACTCAGAGATTCATAGGGAATGTTTTCCTAACATGTTGTGTCTCTTCTAGATTGTGGCTGCAGCTGTGGACACCCACAAGGTACTTTTGGACCTGGATAACACAAAGATGACTGCAGAAGACTTTAGAATAAAGTAAATATATATTGCTCTTTTCCAGGCACTTACTTCCTTCCTCCTGCTTTCCTGAACTTAGTTTCATAGATTCATTCCGTAAACAAATACCAATTCACAGGGGCTTGGCTTCCTGCTGCTTCCATGGCAGTGCAACTGAAGCTTCAAATTGAAACTTCAAATTTTTCAGTATTTCTAGAGTGATCTTTGATGGGAATGCTGCCTATGGCTGCAGAGGCAGAGCTTACAAAAAGTTTTATTTTAAGAATATAAAAATTGGGATTTTCTGTCACTGAGTCAGGTTAACCAGATAGATGGAACCTGTGCAAAATTGCAATATGAAGAGATGATGAAAGAGACCCCATTTTAATATTAAAGTTTGATATTAATATTAAACTTTACATTTACTTAGTATAAAGAATAATAACTTTATGTTGTTAAGTAATATTAATAGCAAACTAATGATTTCCTAACTGGTGGCTGAGAGATGCTGCATGCTCCAAATTACAGACACAAAAGCAGACACTGATATTGGAATAGATGAACTTTCCCATAAACAATGTCAGTAGGAGGAGGACTGAGGTGCCAGGAGCTGGGCTAACCTCTGTGCACTGTCCCTGGCAGGTATGAGATGGAGAGTGGGCTCCGGCAGAACGTGGAGGGCGACCTGAACAGCCTGAGGCCCTTGCTGGATAACCTGACCCTGACCAGGTCCGACCTGGAAATGCAGTTTGAGTCTCTGAAGCAGGAGATCCTCGACCTCAAGAAGAACCACGAGGAGGTAAGAGCCAGCTCCTTGAATCACACACTGGAGATGTGGGAAGCTGACATCCTGTGCTCAAAACACCAACAAAGGGGCAGGGCCAGGCTGCTCCTGGGTGCCCCTGAGCTTGGCCCCCTCAACAAGCAATGACTGGAAAGTCAAGGCCAAATAATTGCAACACAACCCCCCCAAATATATCTATATCTATATCTATATCTATATCTATATCTATATCTATATCTATATCTATATCTATATCTATATCTATATCTATATCTATATCTATATCTATATCTATATCTATATCTATATCTATCTATATCTATATCTATATCTAATCATCATCTATGTTGTTGCAAGGCTCCATCTGTGTTCATTGTCCTTGGGCTTGGGTTTTCTCTGCAGGAAATGAAGCTCCTGCAATCCCAGTCCAATGGGGATGTGGATGTGAAGATGAACGCTGCTCCAGGAGAGGATCTGCTGAAAAAGCTGAATGAGATGAGGCAAGAATACGAAGCAATTATTCAGAAAAACCGTGCAGAGGTTGAAAAGTGGTATGAAAGCAAGGTAAATGGTGACATCTCTTGGAAAGAACTTCTTGTAGAGGAATGACACAACATCCATTCCTTTTCCAAAATAATGGTAGAGTCCCTTTGGACAAAATGAAATAAATCACAAGTGGGCTTGAATTGCTCTGGCAGAGCCACACAAGCAAGTTTAACAGCCCCATTCTATCAGTGTCCCTTCTGCAAATTCTTGTGTTGATGGTCCCATGACAAACTGCCATGTTGGGACTGTAAGTAAAACCCAGAAACTCCTATTCCATACATTGCTTTTTCAGATGGAGGAAGTGAGTCAGCAAGTCCATTCAAGCACACAGGAAATGGAAGCAAGCAACCATCAGATCTCTGTGCTGAGACGTGAATTTCAGAGCCTGGAAATTGAGCTGCAGTCACAGATCAGTCAGGTAGGTAGCAACTGATAAGCAAAGAACTCAGGAGCTGCTGGAGTGCCAGGAGATCAGTGGTGATAATCAGAGAGAATCCCTGGTGCATCTGACACCATGTGGGATTTTTCCCATGAATTATCTCATCGTGCCACATTCCCATAAACTCTGCATTTTGTTTTCCCTCTGCAGATAGACTCTCTGCAGTCCAACCTGGAAGACACGGAACGCCGCTATAACATGCAGCTGCAGCAGATCCAGGGCATGATCGGGCCCTTGGAGGAGGAGCTGGCCAGCATCCGCTGTGAGATGGAGAGCCAGAACGAGGAGTACAAGATGCTCCTGGGCATCAAGACCCGCCTGGAGCAGGAGATCCAGCAGTACCGGGCACTGCTGCAGGAGGGGCAGCAGGGCATTAGGTACAGGCATCGATTAATTGACTTTTCATCCATGCAATCAGGGAAAGAGGGCAGCAGCAGTATTTGTATTAGGAACTGGGGCACGAGAATAATTAACATATTTGCCACAAGCACAAGAATTCACATGGCATCTAAATCTTAGCTGGCAGCATGCAAAGCTGTATTTTTACAGAAGTATTTAGAATTGTAATTTGCCTTTTTTCCTCTAAGTACCATTTGGGACTGCCGTTATTCAGGAAAAGGAAAGGTAAGAAAGAAGTAACACACCCCTTCCTGCTTACAGCACTTCACAGGGAGGAGCTGGTGGTGGATCTTCAGGAGGAGGAGGTCATGGAGGAAGTAGTGGAAGAGGAAGCTGTTGGTCCTCAGGTGGAGGAAGCAGTGGAGGAAAATCCGGAGGATCCTATGGAAGATCTTCCTCTTCTGAAAGTGGAGGAGGAGGGAGTGGAGGAAGAACAGGAGGTGGAACCTGTGGCAAAACTTCAGGTGGAGGAGGTGGCAGCAGTGGAGGAGGAGGGGGTAAATCCTGCCTCTTCCGCTCCTCATCTTCCCAGTCCCAGCCTGACGACTCTTGTGAAAGCCCAGGTAAAAATGGAATTTAAAAATACATCCTGCCATTCACAATTCTCTCTGAATAGCAGGAAAGGATATAACAACTTCCTTCCCAGAAATATTTTTGCTATTTTTTTCCCAATCTTGTTTTAAAACCACTGGGACATTTGTTCTTAGACAGGGACAAATCAACATGAGCAGCATGAAGGATTGTGTCACAGGATGGGTGAAAAGAAGAAATGGAGAAGGGAAAGGGAAAATGGTGGCAAATCCAAAGTATGCAGTGAATTACGGAAGTCTGAAGTTCAAGATGTGACTGGCATTAATCAGGGGTTGTTTGAGCAGGGCAGAATAGTTGGAACACTCCAGACATTTAAAATATAAGGGGCATTGGATGCAAAATACTGAAGTAGCGAAAGATGGAGAGTGACCAAAGGGTCTGATTCGTATCTGATTTCCTGGCTGTGGTTCCAGGAAGTGCTGAAAATATGAAGCCCTGCCTGGAAGGAAACAAAACACTGGAGAGAGGAGCAACCATGGAGGAAGTGTCTCAAGCCATAAAACAGATGAGACTGGGTAAGGCCCCAGTCCTGGCAGCACCTCAGGCAAAAGCCTGAAAATTGTGAAAATGAGCAGGAAGATGTAATTTTTAGAAAGATTCAGTTCCACTTTTGATTTTTTTATGAAAAGATGGAAAATGGTCCTGCTTTGAGGTTTCCATTTATTCCTTATAATGACCAGGTTCAGTAAGGCTCTGTCCCAAACAGAGTTTCTGTTTCCCTTGCAGAATCACTGTCAGTCCTGCCATAAGAGTTGGCTCTGGCCCAAAGGGCCTAAAGCCATCAGTGCAGGCTGTAGGAACACTGCACAGACACTTCTGGTGCTGAAAGCAAGGCAGTGAATTCAGGAGGATTTTGTGTCATGAGGAAGATTATTTGGTAAAATTTGGTGCAGATGAGCTCTAGTTTTTAAAAAATTCCTACATAGGCTTAATTTGTAAAAATTTACTCCTCTCAAAAAAAATCCCCTCTGCCCTGCAACACTCCAACATATATTAAGGCTTGTTTGGCAAGATTAAAATGTATTATATACCATCTATCTTTAACTTATAAAAATCTACTGTAAATATCTGTGCACACATAAATGCAAATTCTAAATTCATGTGTATTTGGGTTGCACTGCTGCAGCCACTCTAAATGAAAAGTGATTTGCACTCCCATGGCTGAGAACAGAAGCAGATCCATGTAGTTAATTGCTTAATCTGCACACCCACTGCACAAACTCAGGTCTGACACTGTCTGGACTTTTCCAGAAGGCTGAGAACTGCTGCACTGAGAACTGCACAGGTGGCACTTAGGAAGTAACATAAAGTTAAAAATGCTGAATTCTTCAAAGAAAGTCTTGCTTTCCTCTGTCTTTCAATAGGGAGTTATAGAAAGGTTGAGGAGTGATCAGCAAGACCAGCATCTTCCACTGCACCACCTCCCAGTGAGGCCTTTGGATCAAGCAAGACTCCACTGAGCATGGCTGAACACGCCCTGCCACAAGCAGGAGCGGGCACTTTGTCCACCTTATTCAAGATTGCTCACTCCAGGGGCTCCTCAGAGCTCTCTGGATGTCCTGTCTGCTCCTTCCATCTGTGTTTCTGTTCTGAATCACTGTTACCTGAGTTAATCTCTACCGTGATTGGTGTTCCTGTGGAATAAATGCTAATAAATCTTTGCTTCTCTCTGATGCAACCAGGTAACTGTGTCTGGTCCAAGTTCCTTTAGCAGAGATTTTTGTTTGAATCAGTTACAAATATCAAGTACAAATAAACAAATACCCGTGGAATACATAATGATGTGCCAGATTACCCAAAAGACCCAAAGGTTTCAGTGACATATTTATCCCTTAAGACTCACTGGGCAAAACTTTGCAGTCTGCACTGCCAGGGACAATGCTCTGCTGGTCCCAGTAATGGGAAAACACAGTCAAAACCCTTCTGCTATTGATTTGTATCAGGGGCAAGAGGGTGGGTTAAAGGAACTGACTATTCCTTACAAAACCTCTTTAAAATATGAGCTCTGTTGGGAATTTCACTTGAAAAAAACCAAGAGAGTTTCTCACATGACACCTGCTCACAGGTACATCCTTTCCCCTGTGCACTTCTCCTCTCACCTGCTTAAGCCCGAACAGAACTATCACACTTTGAGTCTTCCTCTCTCAGTTTTACAACCATCAGGTTTGTTTTCTCCCTCTGAGGAAGGCATCATCCATGGAGAATGTTGGGAAACACAGACTGAGTGGGAGACCGTGGGAACGGGAATCCTGAACGCCTGAGTTCCAGGCAGATCTGTGTGAGTGATTCACGGTGTTGCCTTATGCCGGGCTCTCAGCCATGAATTAGTATTGGAAAACAAAAAAAAAAATCTAATTTTTCTTCCTGACCAGTGTCTCTCTGGGGGCTGGGGGAACCAGCTCACCTGCATGAAGAACCCCTGCACACACAAGGACATGCTGATATGCCTGGCCTGACATCACAGCGATGGTGGTGGTTGTTTGCCAGGATACCCCCAACTCCCACCTGTTGCAAAATCACCTTCTTCATTTTTAACCCCTTTCCAGCATCACATCACACTTGTCTCCGTTTTGCTACCTGTCCCCTGAGCCTGTTTTCTCCAATTGCTCTGCTCGTTTTCCACCTCTGGCAGGTGGTGACAGCTATTTCTCAGACCTGCCTATTCAGGGTACTCAGCTAGCAGCCCAAATTAAGGAATACTCCCAATCCAGGAGCCCTGCTTCTCATACCTCTCCTAGGAGCCTGCCAGATTAACCTCAAAAATGTACCTGCTCAGTGACTGTTTCCTGGCTGTCCCAGGATGACTTATGGGCCTCTGGCATCACACTGACACCTAGGAGGCTGTTGGGGTGGTTGGATGTAATTTACTCATAGGAGCAGCCTGTCCATGCTGGAGTTCACTGTTCTCTGCAGCACCAGTGATACCTCTTGCTCCTGCCCTTCTTTCCAAAAATATAACTTACTTTTTATTTTACTGCCAGTCATCTAATTCTCAGGCGTCTCTGCATCCTGAATCAAACCCTGGGGAGCAAAGCAGAAACTGGAATTTGGAGTGTGGGAAGGCAGTGAGGCAGTTCAGGGGCTGAGAATCCAGCGCTGAGCACAGACACGTACGAGGGTGCAGCATGTTGCAATACTCAGTGCAGTTCTGCTGCTGATTTAAATGCTTATTTTGATCTGGTTTTAGTGACAATTTCTGAGCCATTAGGATAAATAATCTACTACTATTACTACTTTTGCTGCTCAGCATTAATTGTACTGTCTTTTTCCTTACATAAGATCTGTGGTTTTATTAATAAGATGTTTTTATAATGTTTATACATTTAATGAGTCTGCATCTACAATGTAAATCAGGTTCGTAATAGGGTTTATTGCATGTGTGTGACAAAAGAAATACAAACCACCAATAAACTAAAAAAACCCCCTACTTAATCCTGGCCTTAGCACTCATTACAGACAAAAAGCAAACTAAAATGATGTTTTCTTATCAGACCTAGGAAGAAAATGTCAGTTTTAAGGACTCTTACCTTTTTACATTTTGCATTACAAAATCTGCGCCTAGTTATCACTGTCACTTGCTTACTGAGAAGATGGGCTTAAATGGAGGAACAGAGCTAGAAAACTCAAACCAGTGCAAAGCAGGAGTAAGAAATACAAATTCTGTAGTGTCAGGTGTCAAAGCTTAGGGCAGGCTCAAAGTGGGGCAGCAGCAATACTGAGGAGTGAGGAGAACTTTGCACTTTTTATTTGCATGCATCTCGTTAGTCATTAATCAGCATAATAAGCTTTAATTTTATGAGCACAAAGTGTTGCAATTCGGATACTTATCTGGTGTTCCTATTAGTGCTCTGAGCAGGTAATTGGGGTACGTGTTGGAACAAGACCTTCAGAGCAACCTTAGGCAAAAGGCAATGTGCAAACACTCCTGCGTGTTTGGCTTCAGAGCTCCTAAGTAATCTATGTGTTCATTTGAAGGCACAGACGTAATTTCCAAATTGCCTGTGTATATACTGTGCTGATGTCTCTTTTGCTGAGCATTCATTGTCAACCCTGTTAAATGCCAAATGCTACCTGGGCCACCCTCATGGGCCACGGAATGCGTACAGCAAGAACATCATGTCACTGTGCTGGGGGGGATGGCAGAGCCCACCTGGGCTGCTCCTGAGTGTGTAAATCCTCCACGGAGCTCATTGCAGCAGGACCTTCCTCCCTGGGCCACGCTGCAAGGAGAGCAGATGCCATGGATGTTCCTCCTTCCCCAGCCCACATGAGCTGCAGTAGCAGAATGTCACAGCAAAGTCTCGGCAGGGAGACAGGGATCCCGCTCTTCAAGTGCCATCTCACGGGACACTGCACTGACCAGGGGCACACAGGTGTGGGTGACCACAGCTCTGAGGGGCTCTGAGGCTGCACAGTCCAAATGGACTGAAGTACCTGAACCTTGGAGAGGGGCAGAAACCTCGGCAGGTGTTCTGACCGTGCCATCCAACTGTTCTGTTTTGGTACCAACAAGAAGAATTATTCCAATCTAATTGCCTCCACTCTCTAGGGGAAATGACAGTGGGACCACTCTGATTGTGGTTCAGAAACTGCCAGAAACTCTGATAGCTGACAGTAGGGAATTAGCAGCCTGCAAAGAGTCCCCAGCTGTGGAGACATCCTGACCCCCAGTTCTCACAGCTAAGACGCAAAGCCCATGTGTGCGTTTATAGGATCTGTGGAACAGCTGTTCCACCCATCAGCCTCCTTGTATGGAAGGTCCAGGTTATCCTGCACAAAAGGTTGTGCTGGAAGAATGCTGAAGGACTTAAATTTCACAGGCCACGCCACTGATGCCTTAGGAGTCCTTGTTTGCTTTGCTGGCTCTAACCTAAATTTCTTTAGAAATTACAGTGATTTCACTAGAACATTCTGAGCTGAAGCAGGAATGAGGAGTGAGCACCGTCTCCGAGGTGAAAACAGACCCTCTCTTTTTACAAAAGCTTATGGTAAGAGTGATGGGAAGAGGTCATTAAATAGATGAAAAGAATAAACTCCAGCAGTTGCCTGAGGCATCAGAAAGACACTGAATTAAGGGGAAATGTTTCAGTTTTTCAGCACACAACCACAAAAGAGAGAAGACATTTTCTCCAGGTCTGTTTGGAATGCAGCAGCTCCAGCCTGTTGGAAAAGCCTCCCAGTTTTGCAGCATGGGCTGCTCCCAGGGTTTGTCATCACTCTGGTGATTGGGAGTCGCTTCTTTTGATACCGATCATGGAGACCTGATTAAAAGGAAAACAACAACAGAGCAAGAGTGAAGGAACGTCGGCTGGGCTGGAGCGCGGTGTGCGCTGAGCGCGAGCAGGAGCCGCACGCGGAGTCGGAACATTCCGGCACTCTGCAGGCTGGGCACTGCTGGTGGCTGGAGTAACAAAGGTCCTTACCCTGCTCCCCTTGGCAAACAGCAATGTTATGTAAGGTATGGGTGCTGTATCAACACAGAAACATTAATGATTCAACTGTGCACCATGTATGGGAAAGAGATGAGAGACGGTCCTAAACCTGATGGTTTGTTTTTGGATAATTCCATAAATTCACATCATCCATATAATATATTAGAGAAAAGCATCAAAGAACAAAAATCTTTAAAGGCTTTTTTAATGAGTTCAGAAATGAAAAATTCATCCTGTCCACAGAACAGATCTTCTCTGGTTTATAAGTATTTTCACAGTCAAATATTTAATAATAAAAAAAAATTTAAATATCAGCCAGAAGGGAATTCAGTGTGTGCAACTTTACAGAAGGATAAGTATTCGCAGTTCACCTGTATTTTTCAGGCACTTCAGAGTCCTGCTGCAAAGAGACACACAGTGACTATGACAGAAACCAAACATCCCAAGGGCAGTTCTCAGCTTCAGGTATACACAGAATTATGGCTCAGCCTCACGGCCAGCAGGGTTCCTATGAAATCACCAAGGTGGAACTGCTAACAAAAATGAAATAGCAGCAATGCTAAAGACAAAATGGGAACATCCTATGAGCATGTCACTATAAAGTTACCTTAGATACATAGGCAAAATCTGCAATTTATTATTCTCTTTTATACATATGTAGTGGTAACAATGGAAAGCTAAAATGAAATGATGAGGTGAGTGAAAGTTCCCCACCCTTAGTGGTTTGAATCCTTCTTTTCTTTAATTGCTTTTATTTTCAAAGTATTTTTCAAGCCTGCAATAAGATTTGCCCTTATCAGAAGAACTCTCCAGTAGGGACAAATCCCTGCTGTGAATAGTTACACATGAAAAAAGACACCAGTAAATAAAATAGGAAATAATGTGGGTTCTCAGAAGTTACACAAACAGATTAAGAGATTCTTTTGGCAATGTTTTTACTCTTTCTTTAATCATTCCAGGGAATTTTGTGCTCACTATCACTAAAAAACCCACAAATCTTCTACCTTGGCTATGAAAAGCATCTCTAAGGAATTTGAACATGAAAATCAACTTTACTCACCACAGCAGTTTGTGATAAAGGGCCCCACTGACCAAAATGGCATTACCCCAATCTAGAGGCAAAAGAGCACAAAAAAAGAAAAAACATTTTGCCTATACCAAGCTCCATCTTTCTGCACCAGTAACAGACCATGCTAAAGCCCAGAAACTGTTTATGCTGCTGAGGTGTCACTACCAGCCTCCAGCTGAGAATCAGGAGAAATTATTCCATCACCAAACTGCTTGGAATCTTTCATCATCTTTCAGCCATTGAGAGATCAAATAGCAAGATAAAATCGGGAGGTTTTGAAAGCAATTGAGTAAGCAGCAATAAAGCAATGCCGGCACAGGCATGGCACAAAGGCCAGGACAATGCATGCGGTCAGGAAATGTTAAATAACCCTGAATTTACAATCAATAGCCCACCTAGGCAGCCTTTGTAAAGCAAGGACTGTGCTGCATTGTCATCTCCAAGAGGTCTTGGTGGGGAGATGGACAGCAGAGCACACACGGCAGTTCCTCAGGCGAGCCCTCTGCTCCTGCCCCTGAGGTTTAGAGGAGATTGCTACATTTCATAACTCCCTACAGCCATTAAAGGCTCCATAACCCTGCAGAGAGGAGGGCATGCAATGAAGACATTTCAGAGAGAACAGAACTGTCACTGGGAAACTGTGCCCGTTCTCCCGGGCAAACTGGGGCAGTTTGGGTCCACCTATAGCAAGACACAAATGCTGCTGTTGTGCTGTTATTTGTACATCTGCCTTCAGACACTCGGCTTTGGCATCCAACCTAGTGAGGATGGAAATCCTTCCATCCAATCCTTCCATCCTTCCATGTTGGTCAGCTTCTGGCCAACATGGAAGTATGGGATCATTTTTTCGTGATCTCAACAGTCTGATTTCTACTGATTTGTGTAAAAGGTCTTTCAGCTTTTATCTCAGGATGCTATTTTAATCTCAAGGCTCTTTGCTTTAAGAACAGTGGATATAATTACTTTATCACCTACAATATATGACACATTAACAATAGAGAGAGGGAGCTGCTTTATAATAAATGATAAAAAGTCTTCCCACACACTAGTTTTTAAATCATTGTCTGCAATAAAACAACTTCCAATTGGGATTCAATTGACTTTATAATTAACACATCCTTGATCTTCCTTCTATTTTAGATCAACAGTGCTTTGGTGAAAAAAGTCCAATATTATTTTTCTCTCTGAATTCCAGGAGTTGGCTATGTGCTGCCCTAGCGCTTTCTTCACAAAGGAGGGATTTTGATTTTTAAACAAGAATCCCTCTACATTGCTTGAAATAGCCTGTTCATATTAAATAAAGTGTTCTCTAAGTGCTGGCAGGGATACACGAGTCGGACAATCTTTACAGACAATCACGCAGGTCACACAATCCTATTAATAAAACTCTTGTTCTAGCACGTATGGTGAGAAATGGAACATAAGCTGTGTAGAAAATCTGAAATGCACAAAATTGGAAAAAGCAAAAGAGATCAAACAACAGTCTTTAACAATAGCAGCTACAGAACCTTAGCAAAGGAAGCACCTATTCCAGAAACCACTAAATGAAAAGAATGCTGCCCAAAAGAAGTGAGATGTTCAACCTTAACCAAACCTCAGAAGCCCAGCTGTGGGCTGATTTGCCTGAGATAGCTGCACAAAAATACTGTTCAGCAAATTATTCTTGGCACAAACAAGAAGTTTGGTAAATGCCCTGGGAGAAGGAAACACCCTGATGGTGACACCCAGTGTCAAATGCATAAATAGAGAGAGCTGGGGATGAAATTTTGCAGTCCTGAAGCTTATCAGGCTGTGAAGCTAAATTTGGGGTTGCGGTTTGACTCTTGCCTGCTGTCACCATGAGCTGTGGCACAAAATCTTCGACCAGTACTATTAGAATTAGCAGTGGAGGGGGAGGAGGTGGTGGTGGAAGATGCAGTGGTGGAGGTGGTGGAGGGAGTAGGTCTGGTGGATACTCCTCAGTGTCCTCAAGAAGATACACCTCTTCTGGAGGCGGTGGGGGCTTTTCTGGGAGAAGCTTTGGTGGAGGAGGCTCCAGGAGCAGCTATGGAGGGGGCTTTAGCAGTGGCAGCTGTGGCAGGATCAGCCGTAGTAGCTATGGGGGGAGAATGAGTGGTGGTAGTTATGGAGGAGGAATGAGCTGTGGAAGTATGGGAGGAGGATTTGGATCAGGAGGGGGTGGATTTGGGGGTATGGGAGGTGGTTATGGAGGTGGTGGGTACAGTGGAGGTGGAGGATATAGCGGAGGTGGATTTAGTGGCTTCGGGGGTAGTGGTGGCTTTGGTGGTGGTGGCAGCTATGGTGGAGGCAGTTTTGGAGGGATGGGCTTTGGGGACGATTCTGGCTTGCTCTCCACAAACGAGAAGTTGACCATGCAGAACCTCAATGATCGCCTGGCGTCGTACATGGATAAAGTGCGACGCTTGGAGGAAGAAAATTCCCAACTTGAGCAGCTGATCAGGGAGTGGTACAAAAATCAAGCTCCCTCTCAGAGCAAGGATTACAGCCAATATTACAGGACAATTGAAGAGCTGCAAAACCAGGTATGATGCACTTTGACTATCTTGGAACAGGTTCTTATTGGAATGGCACTTTCTTCATGCAGCACAAGGTCCTCATTTGGGGTGATATTCCCCTTTCTGTGCTTCAGTCAGGAAGCAGAGTGGTGTGGGGACCAGCTTCTGTCTGTGTGTTCTGGCACACGTGTATTTGGCTCAGGAGGATTGCTGGGTGCAATGGCAGATCAGCACCAGTGCCCCATCACACAGCCTGTGCCATGCTTCCTTCAGTGCTGGGCTGCTGCTCGCTCGTTCTTCACTCTTGAACAGCAGATTTAATCCTTGCTACTGTTGTGCTATTACTGCCATATTAATTGGATATTTTTGTGAATATACAGGATGAGCCAGCATGTGCAGTTAGTCTCATTCCAGCCCTCAGCCATTTAACAGTCATGAACAGGGCTGTTCTCAAAAGTAATGGAAATTTTGCCTTCCCACTGGTTTTTGTTGATTGGGCTGGGGTTTTATGTTTGTTTGCTATTTTCATTTTTGAGTATGAGGAGTTAATTTAGTTATTCTTTCCAACAAGGTATTTTTAATGGATATTTGCAAACCAAAATTGAGAGTAAAGGCACTATATTTTATCTGAAAGCAATAAACTCGTCTCTCTCAGTATCTCTTGCAGCTCTAGTCAGGGTTAACATTGCCATAAACACCTTCTGCAAGGTGTTTGTGAATAGGTGTTTCTTCTCTCTGTTGTCAGACTGAAAAGACAACTGACTGAATAACACCTGCCCCCTCCCTTTCAGATTGTTGGTGCAAATGTGGACCTGAACAGGATGCTTCTTGACATGGACAACACCAGAATGACTGTGGATGACTTCAGACTGAAGTGAGTCACTCCCTTTCTGCTCTGTCCACTTTGCCTCCTTTTATCCCCAAGAGTTTCCATTACCAATTAATCTCTGTAGAAGCTGGAGACTTTGGGCTCCAATCACAGAGTAGAGAATTGTTGGGAAAAGCATTCTGAAAAGCATTGCTTTGGGTTTTCATTATTATTTTTCTCCAGGCCAGCTCTTGAAGACACATTTAAGGAACTTCATTCTTGAAGTTTCTCCATCCTTTGCATGTAGATTTATAAGCATAATCCTCATGGTATAAATCTTGAAATCAAACAAATCTGTTGGAGAAAGAAGGAGAATGGGGTCCTTCTTTATAAAAATTGATGAGAGATGTAAGATGTGAGCTGTCTATAATTGAGATACCAAACAAAAAGGTCTGGCAGCACTTTTACTCTCTTTCTTGTCTGTCCTTCAGGTATGAGACTGAATATACTCTCCACCAGAGTGTGGCAAGTGATATCAATGGATTACGCCCACTTCTGGATCAACTGACTCTGTCCAGATCTGACCTGGAGACACAGTTTGAGTCCCTGAAAGAGGAACTGATCTTCCTGAAGAAAAACCATGAAGAGGTAAGTTTCTTCACACTTCAATAACTAAAGGCAACACAACACTCAAAGAATTTCCCCAGGCTTTTGCCACCAGCGGTAACCAGGTTTTGGCCACTGGTTTTGACCATCCAACTTGACACAAGCTGGCTTTGATGTTGAGGAGTGTGTACAGTGCACAGCTGCCCACAGCTGGTGTCATGAGACACCAGGTCAACACACGAGACCAGGGGGATGAATGGCTTTCAGTACAAACTACAGTTTGCTTGCTGAACTCAAGGAAGGAAAATTGAATAGAATATATGGAGGAGTCAAAAGAAACCATCTGTACTCTCTGCAATGAGATTTCCCACTGAGAAGAAAATATTCCCACAAAGAGTACACTGCATAGAATTCCTTACCACCCTGTGGAGGCGGTTCCAGGGTCACTGTGCATGCAGTGCCTGGCTGTGAGCACTGGAGCCTCAGGAATGGCAGAAATGTTCCATGGCAAGGGCAGGCAAGGCCCTTTTGCTGGAGTCATGGGCTGTGTGAGGATCTATGTCCTTTTCCTTTCCTTTATTTGAACTGATGTCATTCCTCCTTACCTTCACCCTTTGAGAACCTCATGGGGTTTTTGTGATTGTTTTTCAGGAAATGAGAGGACTGCAAAGCCAGTCTGGTGGAGATGTCAATGTGGAGGTCAATGCTACTCCTGGCATTAACTTAATGGAAAAATTAAATGAAATGCGGTGCGAGTACGAGAGGCTCATTGAGAACAACCGGAAGGAGGTGGAAAGCTGGTATGAAACCAAGGTAAAGCAGGCACGCTTTGGGAATTTAATCTTTCACAAAGTACTGGACTTACTTACAGCAGGTGAAAGACAACTTATCTGCAATTTAAGGGACAATGATTTCAAATTACTTTAAGCAGTTTCCTATAACAGGTCAGTCCTGGAATATCAGTTATGTCGTAAAACAGGTAGAGCCTCTGTGTTCCAGCAACCAGTGAATTACTGGGGTGTTGGCAGAGTAACTTGGGGGAAATAAACAAACTGCATTGCATCTTTATTCTTATTAATAGATTTCTTGATACTTTTATGATAACCCCACAATGTTTTCTAATTATCAAAAATGCCTCAATTTTGTATGTTGATCTTTCAGATGGAGGAAGTTAATCAACAAGTCCACTCAAGCGGCCAGGAGATTCAGTCAAGCAACCAGCAGATCTCTGAGCTGAGACGTGAATATCAGAGCTTGGAAATTGAGCTGCAGTCACAGATCAGCATGGTAAGCAAAGGCATTTGCTTCACCTGTGACAGAGCCTGTATGTGATAGGAAAGGCTGCACCCAGCAAGTGTCTCCATCCAAGGAGAATGGGATAGTGGATTACTTATCTTCAAAGATACACTTTTTTCCAAGTATTTGTGAAGATCTCCTGTTTTCCCACAAAAACAAGTTCAAGTCACCACATTCCCATAAACTCTGCATTTTGTTTTCCCTCTGCAGATAGACTCTCTGCAGTCCAACCTGGAAGACACGGAACGCCGCTATAACATGCAGCTGCAGCAGATCCAGGGCATGATCGGGCCCTTGGAGGAGGAGCTGGCCAGCATCCGCTGTGAGATGGAGAGCCAGAACGAGGAGTACAAGATGCTCCTGGGCATCAAGACCCGCCTGGAGCAGGAGATCCAGCAGTACCGGGCTCTGCTGGAGGAGGGGCAGCAAGACCTTGTGTACGTATTCTGACAGCACTGTGTGACACCCAACTGCCACTCAGTCAGCGGCTGGAAATTCAACAGTAGAGATTTGCAAAACAGATTTTGTACTGAGGCTGACACAGTTGCCTTGGCTAAATGTCTCCCAGGTGTGAGATACTTCATCCTGTTCAGAAAATAACTCATGTGAAGAAAAATTAATGCAGAAATTCTGAACTACCAATTTAGGGCTGGACAGGGAAACTCATGTAAGATAGCCTGGTTCCAAGAACAGAACAGGCGGGAAAAGATTGTAACCCAAAAAAACCCCAAAAGCAAACAGTTTTCCAAACCTTTATAAAAGTTTCTGAAAGTTCAAGCTACTTCAGCTTCACTTACGCAGTGTGCCAGCTTCTGCTCATAAGTGGTGTCTGGAACAGCAGCTAAAGTTTCATTCTCTTCTTTCTGATTTTGAGCCTGTGGCACATACACTGATGTATGTGCCAAATATTGCAAGAAATCCCAGGGCAGAACGTGGCAAAAATACAAGCTCTCACATTCAAGTTGAAGTTGAAAGAGAGGATAATTTTTGGCACTGCCTCAGTTGTTTTGCTGTGCAGTGCTGGGTTCTAGCCAGCAGTATGGCCCAGAGAAGTGCCAGCTCCTGGGCAGCAGCAGTAGCTCAATTGCTTTCAGAAAGTAAAGTGCTATTGATTGACTTTTTCTTCCTTCTTTCTCTCTCTTTGCAGAATCCCAGCTGGAGGCATGGGAGGAGGCATGGGAGGAGGCATGGGAGGTGGTAGAATTGGAGGTGGTGGTTATTCTGGAGGAGGAAGAGGAGGTGGTGGTAGCATGAGTGGTGGATATGGAGGTGGTGGCAGCGGAATGGGAGGAGGAATGGGAGGAGGAAGTTGTGGAGGAGGAATGGGAGGAGGAAGTGGAGGAGGAGGAATGGGAGGAGGAAGTGGAGGAATGGGAGGAGGAAGCGGTGGTGGATGCATTGGAGGAGGAGGAAGAACCTCAGGAGGCATCAGCAGTTCCCACTCCTACTCTTCATCTTCCCAGTCCCAGTCCTGCAGGAGTGGTGGTGAAAGCCAAGGTGAGAACTATGGAATGGGCACAGTACTCTCTCAGTCACATCCTGACTAATTTATGCACTAATTTATACCAACGTATACTTCCAGAGACAAATGATAAACTAAAATATCTGGAAAGTGTTAGATTTACTATTACTAACAATTCTTTTCTCTTTGTGTGCAAAGGATCAACTCCACTTCCAGAGCACACAGTCCATTTCTATTCCATTTTGTGGGTCATACCAGCTGATCCTGTAGTTTAACCTCAGCTGGTTTTCTTCATCTGTCTCATTATTTGCAGAATCTCATAAATCCCACAGTGTTTGTTCCATGCTGGAGTTTTCCTTTATGCTTTTGGAATGCTTATGGTCACTCCCACATAATCCTAATGTCTGGGGGAAACTGAAGGCTCACACGTTCAGTGCCAGCACTGATGAAATTAATGCTTGCTTTTCTCTAAACAGGATATGGAAGAAAATCTTTTGACTAAGAATAAACATCAAAGATCCTACAGTGCAAGACCTTTCAAAACAAAACTGGCCCAAATCCGCTGCATTCCCTACTCTCCCAAGGAAAGATGATGCTCTGAACAGTTCCTGGGAGCTGCAGATTCCACCTCTTCCCCTGCCCTGCATGCTCTGTGCTGCTTCTGCCCACAAAGCTCTGCAGCTTCGGTCATCGGCACTCGAACTGCTGCTTTACAGATCCAACCTGTTCGGTACTCAGGTTGTTCTGAATCAGGAAAATGTCTCTAATAAAATTTAATTTCTGTCTGATGCAACCAGAATCCTGTGTAGGGTTTTTCTTCCCTTCTGTCGGTGAAAACACTTAGAAAACACAAAGCCATGCCCCAACACACTTCAAGGTAGAGAGGTTGATGATACACCCCAAGAGTTGATAATGAAATTTAGAGTTAAAACCCAATTTCTGAGCAGTCGGGCAGATCAGAATCTTCTTGGGCTGTGCCTTTGTTTTTTAATAATGTGTCAAATACTCTCATGAGCTGAGCTCTGAGACACAGCAGATAAGTATCAGCCTTAAAGGGACTGCAGAACCTCACTGCTCCTTGACTCTAAAGGTGTTGGCAGCACGTGAGTGCCCATAAAGAAACACTAATCATTACAGGCTGTAAAATGAAACTAATGTTTCAATTCACAAAACCTTGATGGACACTCATTGGTTTAACCTGGAAATGCACAGATAAGGGATCTCGTTTTGAAATGATAAGAAGTGAAAGGGAAATATAATTTACAGTAATTTGACAAAGCTCATTTCCATAAACTGTTAATATTGACAGCAATTGCCTTTGACCTCTGAGAAATTAGGTACAGGTAAAAGGGCCTGGAATGTTCACTTTTGTATACAGCTACCAGAGTATCCCAGCAACTGAGGGGCAAAAATTCCAGTGAGGCTGCACAAGGGGAGGGTACATCTCACCTGCACACAACCCTGCAGGCTGAGCTGCTGGTGCAAGGCTGCACACAAAGGAGGGGCCTGTGGGGTTGAGTTGAGAGTGAATCATAATGAAAGTTACATGGAAGAGGAGCAGAGCTGTTGAGTAACACAATAGATGCGCGTAAGTATTGATTAAGAGAACAGATACAAAACTGATTTGCAGAAATACACATCACACTGCCATGCAAACTTTCTCAACACTTGGAAACCATTCTGGGAAACAGAAACACTTGACTTACACCAAGCTGAATTGTGCTGGCATTGTGCTGGTGTGAACGAGCCTTTGCAGGCTTGTTAAACTGAGTTTGTGCTGCATAAATGCTGCCAAAGACACAGAACAGGAACAGTGAGATTCTAGTAAGGCTGATTTCTCCTTCTTTGGTTTAGAAACTTGGGCTACACACACCATCCAGAAAGAGCCATGGTGTTCACGGGAAATGGGGATTAAGAATTTTATGTATTCCAGAGCCCTCTAAGGGAAGGAATTGCACTGTCATCTCCTACAGGTGCAGGTACAGGGACAAGGATCACCATGTCAGTCCATGCTTTAAACTAACCTTGGAAGAGTATTTATTGCCCTGACTCCTAATTACTTTGCTGCCAAACTGGCACAAAGTGCTACACATCATACAGTGAAGTCCAGAAGGTGTTAAAACAGAATGAAGACAGCAGCTACTGAGAGACCCAGGTGGAAGGAGGGAAGTATTTCCAAGACCATTTTACATCCATAAGGCACAGTATTGGGTTTGTGTGGCAAGGTTTGGGTAGCAGGGGATACAGGAGGGTTTCTATGAGAGGCAGCCAGAAGCTTCTCCCACGTCCAATGGATCCAGTGCCAGCACAGGACAGCCCCATCACCAGCCAGGTAACAGAGTCACCAAGGGTGAACAAATCTGCACAAGGGCAGCCAGAGAGAAGAGTGCCCTTATTTCTTCTTCCGTAATATGGACCCCCTTCCTAAAACACTTCTTGTTGAATCCATCCTATCTCTCTGTGGATAAGCTGATTTTGAGGTGGCAGTTCACAGCAGGTCCTATCAGCTCCTTGTGCTTCCTTTGCACAGCCCAGTGACTCTTCCATAGCAGCTGCAGTGCTGATATTTAATGCACAGCTGGAAATCCAGAAATTTGTTTCTGTTCAAGGCTTTTCTCAGTTTCACAGGAGCTTGATTAGTAAAGATGGAAAAAGCAGCTCACAGCATGTTCCAAATTGCATGGGCTGTGGAAAAAAGTACACAAGTGTTTCTGACTCTCATGTTGGGTGGTGCAAGGTATTCTGTCATGGTTGCAAAACACCATTCACTGCAATGAGCTCGGGTAATGATGATATTTTTTCAGATCTAATCTTTGGGTCTTTTAATCAAACTTATTTTTTCACGGTATTATATAATTCAAGGATGTATTCTGAGAAATTATTATTTAAATAGGGTTATGAAAATACACATATTAAAATACTTCTCTCAATTTCTTCTAAGTCCATTTTTAAACTGTTAAAATAAAATTAGGAGCTCTTTGATAGGAAAACATATAATATGTTCTCCCTTGCATGATGTTACTTTTCTGGCTGTTACACAGTTTTCTTCAAAAAGAAAAAAATACTCTGATCTATATCCTGCATGTTCAGAGAAGGCTGAAGGACAGCAGGACCTTATTCAACACAAAGTGAAAAATCCAGAGTCAGGTTTTGTTCTGTAACAGACATGGGAATGCAGTCTTAAAAGGTTTTATTTCGGTGCATTAAAGTAGATTTCTATAAAGTTAACATAAATTTGAAACAAGTCAATGAATGAAGAGTCCCCTGGAGGCTGCTGGTGTTACAAATCACGTCTGTAATCTCAGGTGGAAGACCAAAGCTGAACTACTGAGTTTGAAAACATAAAAAATTATAGAGAGACACAGTGAAGCAGAGAATTCATTAGATGCCGTTACCAGCGAGACACTGCCAGATTAACAGAAACAGAGAGATACTACATTGTTCAACAAAATATCCAACAAGGAGACACCCACATAAAATTATAGTGCAGCTAGGTGTGAATCAACTAAGGCATATTTGCACTGAATGGTAATGCCTTTTACTTACCTCAGACGAAATTACCCTTAGCACATCATTTTTGGCAAGAGCACCATGGCTGGCAAACCCCATGGGAAGCTGGACCGCCTGGCAGGTGACACCCACCCGGGCAGGTATAAATAGCCACCAGCGAGGACGGCCCGCTGCACTTGGATTTCCTCTATCTCGCTGAGCAGAGCTTTGC
>JAHLSL010000260.1:108826-176403 GCA_025920805.1 Petroica traversi | reverse complement strand
CAGAAAAGCTCTCTGGAAAACTCCCTGGCAGAAACCGAGTCTCGCTATGGCCGCATGCTCCAACAAATCCAGGGGCAGATCAACTGTGTTGAGGAGGAGCTGGGCAGCATCCGCTGTGAGATGGAGGGGCAGAGCCAGGAGTACAAGATGCTCCTGGGCATCAAGATGCAGCTGGAGCAGGAGATCCAGCAATACCGGGCACTGCTGCAGGAGGGGCAGCAGGATCTTGTGTACGTTCTCTGTTTGCAAATAAGGGCACAAATTTTATCACAAGCTTTTCTCTCTTGGCTTTCATGGAAGACAGAGCAGGATATTTTACTTGTCTGTAGCTGAAATCTAAATTCAGCCGCTTGTTTTCATGGCATCTGCATTGAAATGTGTCTATCAGAAACTTCATAAGCACATCAAACACCAGGGGAAACATGGAGCAGGTTGTTACTGACAGGTTTTGAGTTAATCAGTTCCTCTTGACCTGTTTGTGCAGAGTGAATTCCATGAGAGGAATCACTGTGCCAAACCAAACTGTAATGAAGTTCCTTCTGTCAGCAGACGAACAAGCACAGCTGGACTGTGAGAGTATAAGAATTATACTACAACAGTCTCTTCCTGTCTCTGCTTTTACAATTTTATAGGAAAATACAGCTGAACAGAACAAAATGAAAAAAAAATATAAAAAGATACTTGCCAGATACAGGAAAAACTGAGCTGTTACATGCACTGCGTATGATGTCAGTATGTCTTTACTGTTCCCTTCATTAAAACTCCTTTCCTTTCACAGAACATCTCAAGGAGCTCTCCAAGGAGGAGGAATGTCCTCTCACTCTTATTCTTCTAGTTCCTACTGTCACGGCCAATCTAGTGACAAGGCAGGTAAGAAATACCTTCCAAAGAGGATCCAACCTTATGGCTTTCACATTTTATGTTTCATCTGTTTTCCTGTTAATACCAACCTTATGCTATGGCTTCCACATCTGCAATTGCAGCAGGGATTAGATTAAACCACTCACAATCAAAGCTCTTCATTTCAAAGTGGTTTGGCTCCAGTTCCAGAGACAGGTTAAGCTCCTTTCCCATGCTTTTGCTAACAAATGGATATTTAAATAGTGGATGAGTCTGAAATGTCAGTGCTGCAAAGAGATTCTTGGTTTCCATCAGAGCAATGGTTTCTTCTTTCTTCCCACAGGGCAGTCAAGAGTGTGTTAGGATACCACTGACACGTTGGGCTTCCCTGATCCAGTCAGTGCCTTGGGAGCAGCCAGCACCCAGCGTGGTCACGCACAGCCCACATGTGCTGTGACCTGCCCCACACACTGATTGCTCTCCAAACGCTATTCATGAAGTCAAAATTAATACTTAGTAGGCTTTTCCTAAAATTATCTACTTCTCCCTTTTCATACTGTCCATCACTGTGATCACTGTGCTTACGCACAATGCACTTGGTTCTGTACTGCACAACAATGCCTTGAATAAAGCTTTACCTTTCTGCAATGCAAAGAAAACTCTGTGTCCAGCAGTCTATTTGGTATATTGTTATTCTGTTTACATTAAGGTGTAACAAGTCAGATACACAAAAAAATTACGGTTGTGTTAATTATGCAATATGGCTCCAAAGAAACATGTGAATCCTTAATCGTATGATGACCGGATAAAATCCTGGAGATGAATAAGCACATCCACATTAAACTCAAGGGTGACACCTATGGGGAAGAGAAAGGGGTGGGGGAACCCCTTTTTCGTAGTATATGTTGCAACAGGTGTGCAAGTAGATTTGCCAATTCAGCAGATGAAGCAAAAAAATCAGGATTAATTAATCCCCAAAATTTCATGAAAGTTTTGTAAAATCAAAACCACTTTCCCTTGGGTTACTGAACGAGAAATCAATCCTGTCCAGGCAGCTCTTTCCCAGCTTCTGGATGAGAGCTCTGTCTAATCTTGTTCATTTAAAGCAAAGAGTTAGACCAGGAAATGTGAGAGGAGTATGAAAGTTCTACTAACCCAGCATTCAATTGTCGAGATTATTTCTCCTGCCATGTTGGAAAATCTGAGCTCAGGTCTTCTATCTGAAAGGTCCCCATGGAGGAGTGAGTGTGCTCCCTTACTCCATAGGGTCATTCCCACCTCGATTCTGTGTGGAACTCTGGGTGGAGATTGGCACACAGTGCAGGCAAGGTTCGGGCTCTTTTACTAAACCTGCCCCACTTTGCGTACCACACTCACCTTACTTGGGCTCAACAAAGGAAGAAAATGGGTGAAATATTCTTAGTCATTTCAAACTTACAAATCTGCATTTCAGTGTTTGGTTTGGGCTGAGAAAGCTGCTGAACAGGGTCAGCCACATTGCAGGGGAGTGACTCCGCTGCCGCCCTGTCCCAGACCCTGGGTGGGTCTCAGAGGCTTCATTGTCCCTGAACACCTCCTAAATCAGAGACGTTTCTTATCCTGTCACACAGCTTTACACTTGGACTTTGGTTTGCAAAGAGTAAGGACAGGTAAAACATCATCGTTTCAGGTAACAAGGTATTATTTTAAAAGACACCAAACTGTTCCATGTTACAATCCGAGCCGAATTCTCAGCACAGCAGGAAAGAGATGAGTCAGAGAAACTATTTGCCTGGGAAACACAGCTTTGTGAAGTCAAAGCAAAGCAAAACTGCCTCTCCTTGGAGTCACAACAGGACTCTTCTGCTCTGTGCAAGTAACAGAGACTGTTCTGCCTTATGATCCCTTTTACTCCTCTCTCTTATCAATCAGTGATGACTGTCCCAAAATCCCTCAGCACTAGCCAGCTATGATGGACTTTGGGCTCAAATACCTTCTTTAGACACAGTTTAACTAGGAAGAATGTAGTCCCAGAAAGGAGCCATTTGTGCTCTAGGCTGGCTGTTGAGAACATTCTCAAGTCCCCTGCTTCACTTCTGCTCTCTTCTAGGTGGGACACGTTTGTGGTGCCAGCATGAGGGAATGCTGTGGTTGAGCTTCGTCCTGTTTCAGCGGCGTGTCCCACAGTTCCGAACCAGGGACAGGATTTATCTGTGGGTGTGACAGCGTGCCTGTCCCTTCGGCTCGGATCCCCGGCATCCTCTGATAGCAATTAAAGAAATACCAAGTAGGATTTGTGACACAAACTGCTCAAAAAAAATCTCAAAATTAAATTATAGCCACCGGCTTGGAAAGAACAGCTTCATCAATACAAAAATCGGCACGTTTTTCTTTTTATTTCATGCCTTGGATTCCATGGCTGCGGAACCCAGACGGGCCTGCAGGGGGCGCTCTGGGCTGCTCCCGCTTCTCAAGGCCCCAAATCCCAAGGATTGCGGCTCCATTCTGGAAATTCTCTCCAACTGGATAATACAACATTTTCAGGAGGTTTGATGAAGATAAGAGGGGGAAATGGCTGTATGGAGAGAAATTCAAGACAAAACAGAATTCAGTGCACTGAGTTCTCTGAGGGGCTTCACTCTGGATCAGGACCATGACATACCTACAAGATTTAGACCCCCAGCAAATGCTTCCATTTGCAAAAGCAGTTGTCAGGTATGGTCAGGTACAGCAGCCCACTGCTGCTTCTGGTGCGTTTGTGCACAGTCCTGCAAGGCTCTCGCACTCCTGGCTACAAGGAAATGGAACCACGGAGTTAACAAGGCAGGTTTCCCTCTTGGTCCACCACCAACTCAAGGAATGAGAAAAGAAACTCTGACTCACTGTGCCTGTAAAAGGAAGCTGCTCCTGTGATATTTCTGACATTTACCAGCCCACCATAACCATGAAAAATAGCAGCAGTGAAGTTAAGTATGAGAATTCATGCAGGAAAATCCTTTCTCTCTGTAACAATTCCTGTTAGATTTCACATCCTATATAAGACTTTGGAGTGCTAATCCCAACAAACCTCAGAATTTCTTTGTGGCTGCTGCATCCCTAGAAATGCTCATGGCCTGGTTGAAGGGGCTTGGATCAACCTGTTTTAGCAGAAGGCCTGTGGCAGTGGGTGGAACTGGATGAGCTTTGAGGTCCCTTCCCACCCAAAGCATTCCATGATTCCATGATAAAGGACAACTGACAGTGAACACGTAGTCTCAGGCGCACTGGAGTTGCTTCTCAGAGCTGTTTTAGCACTGCCTAAAGAGAGGTTTCTGCCTGCTGCAATTACTCCTAATAGCGCAGTTTGGGAGCCCACGCTCCGCAGCTCTGCCAAGCCTGGCTCCAGGGAACACCTTTCCCTGGCACACACCTGTGCTCCCAGCCCTGGCAACCCGTGCAGGGCTGAGATCAAAGGCACCCACAGCCTCAGTAATCAACATTTGCTGAGAGCATTCCCAATCTTAGTTCAGTTCTTTCTCACAACCTGATGTCAGACTATAGAAAATCACAGCCGTACCCAAAAGTTGAAGGTGCTCACACACACACAAAGATTTTAAACAAATGCCAGCAACTCCTTTCTGTCAAAAATGCTGTTAGAAATCATTTCACCAGATTTTATCAGTTATTAAAGTTGAATCTATTAGGAAAGCAGGAAAAGGCACTCAGCAAGCACTTCAGTCACTTGCTTTGCTGGCGGTGGGCTGCCCAAAACACAGACAGTTGGCACAGACATCAGTTTTTAATAAAAGAAGATTTAAAGCTGGATATGGGTGTCAGAGTCTGGTGGAAAACCACAGCTCTTATTAAAGTAACAACTAGGACTGCCTGGGAAGGGACTTGCCTGGTACACACAAACATGGGTAAACCAGTCCTTTTTGGAAGTGGCACAAACTGTCAGGAGTAGTGAGAAATCCCCTTTTGTTCCCTTGAAGTTGCGTGACCAGCCAGGGCAGCCAGAACCACGGCTCCAAAGGGGTTTTCATGGCCTGAGAGTTGCCATGAGAACCAAGGGTTTAAAATGCCTCCCTGGCAGCAACCCCACAAACCAGGGGCTGCAGGGCTTGCCCTCTCAGAGCAACAGTTGCATTTTCTCACTGAGCCCAACCAGAGATCTGCAGGCTCTGAGAATTCCTGTCATGAAAAACTGAAAAAAATGAAACCACCAGCAAGATCAGGAAAGCCCAAATCCAAGGACCCACCAGGAGGGTACTAAGAGAGTTCCTTGTTTCCTAATTAGATCCAGAACATGTGTCTAAGGCTTGCACAGTCAAATCTCTGCCCTTACTGGAAGTTGTAGCTCATTCCTATGATCAGAATATGCTCTTATAAAATAGAAATAATGATGTATGTCTATAAATTCAAGTATGTGCACGTAAATATATGAGCACTAGATATAAATAATAGACAGACAAATGTTTTATAGGCAGGAACAAAATAAAACAGCTCAGCTCTGTGCTATGAGCCCCATCTACTCTGTGACCCTCCCAAGTCTAGGATTTATTTTGGAGCAGGAATTTTCCGTGTCTTGCAGAGGAAGAACCTTGGGATAGCCCCAGGCTCCTCCCTCAGTGTGAATCCCAGCAGTGTGCAGAGGCCATGGCAAGGGTCCAACAGCCACCACTCCCCTGAGCCCGGCACAGCTTCAGTCCCTTGGGCTTTGGCAGAGGCCCCTGTGCTGCCTTTGCTGCTGCTTGCAGAAACCTGACTTTTGGAACACGTCCTCCTGTCAGTTGGCTGCTTGACTCTCAAATAATAGTTTCCAGCCCAATCATACCTTGCTGAGATTTACCAGCCAGATAACCAGCCAGGTTAAAGGAAGTGTGAAAGTACATCCAGCGAGTTGCTTGCATTCCCTAGGGCTTGGTGCCCCAACTGAGCCTTCCTTCCCACACAATCTTTAATCACACGATAAGAAAATCTGGTTTATTTTCCTGTCTCAGGTACTTTACTCCCGGATTTGCTTTATCATTAGAGTTCTGGAATGATGGAGGAGTCAGGAGTTTGAAGCTAGTTATGTTTCTAGGGAAACAGGGACAATAACAAGGCATTTCCACACCACAGCCAGTTTCAAGGATTTGCAAAGTATTTGCATTGCTCCCAGTTATAGAAGTGCTTGAGCTCTTCAGGAGGATCTTTTATGTATTTTTCTCATACTAATCTGTTCAAGTGTTTTATAAATGGCAGGCATTGAGAAATTAAATTCTGTGCCCCGATAGCACTGCATGAGGCAGGAATCATTCCAGTTCAGCTCAAATCATTGATCTGTTGTTTCTGTCAGAGCCCTGGACAGAAATGTCTTGTCCTGTGTCTTACTCTCACAATTTCTGTTAACACAGAACCCTTTCATGACCTTATTTCTCACCTCTTTCAGTGCAGAAATTATGCATTCTCTCCACCACAGTCCCTCTACTTTGCAGAAACAGTCATTTTGAGCAAATTCCCAGGGCTGCTCTGCTCTTCCCTGCCATCTTCTCCAGCCACTCACAGCTGTGTGTACATGTGCTGGGACCTGCCTCTTCAGCACAGTAACATTCTTGTCTCACAATCTGTTGGCACATTCAGGGAATTTATGGCAATGCCAGGTTTGTGAGGATTAAAAAAAAAAAAAAAAAAAAAAGAAGATTTATGATGGGCTGTAAAAGCCAGACAGCTGAGAATTGTATCTTGGGTAAACCTTAACTGCAGTTATCTTGCTACCAGCTGCAGATCAGAGCTTGTTGTCACTGGTTCTTCCCACAAGGAAGTTTAAAAGAAAAAATAGAAAATTTTGTGCTTGAATTAAAAAACTGCAAATATTTCATGCCTCTGATCTTCAAAGGGAGAAAAAAACCATCCCAAGCTGTGATCTTAAGAGTGCCTGTGACATGATCAATTGGGAGTGTGGACAAAGTTCAGATGAGCAAGAGAAGAGATGGAGACTAAAAATGTGTACATGAAAAAGCAGCACATTTCCACTGAAGGAAGCAAAGGCAGAAAGGAAGGATTACCAGTAGGGGCAAACAGTTAAAAATTAAAAAGTAGCTCCAGAATAATAAATTTGCTTTGCTTGTTCATCCACAGATGCATCCATGGAACTGCAGGCACCAAATAAGTTGGTTAAAATGTTCAGCAAGTTCATTAAGCTATAATTGCATTCACTTTCCCTGGAAGCAAATTCAGCAGAAGTGAAAAGAGAGAAGGATATGCCAGTGTCCTCAGGGGCAAGAAAAAAAGGTTTTACAGGACAATTAAAGCTACCCTGAAACAATATGAACGGGTTTATAAAGCAGCAAGGCAGAGAAGACAAAGGTAAAGCAGAGCCAGGTCTTAGCCAGGAGCTTGGGCGTGACTGGATGACTTTGCTTGAAAAAATTTGTCTCCCTTCCCCTCTGATAAGGTGCAGATAAGGGAAATTCCCTGTGCTGACCATTCCTTTTTGGGGAAAAGCTGACCCTACCATAAATTAGGTTTATTGTACTGGGAGAAAAAGAGACCTATGCTGAATGTTAACAGCACCTTCTTCAACTTGATATACTAAAGGTCTTTCCAAGCATACAAGTACTTATTATCGCCTTAAGGAAGTCCCTACAAAAATAAACACATGCAGCCATTAAGGTAAAACAGAAATGGAAAGTTAAAATATTTAGAATTAAGTTTTAGCAAAAACACTGTGTGAGGGATTCATTTGGTACTAGAGGGTTATGCTGTATTTGTTGTTATAAATCAGATTAATCAATTTGACAGTGTGTCCCAAGCCTTTCTTCTCCTGGCACTTCCAGCTGTACTTCCAATCTGCCACTAAGAATTGCAGTTCATTCTTTGGGAGACTCTTCCCTGCAAGCTCATGCAAACCCAACTTGCCTGCAGTACCAGATCAATATTCTGACAGTGATATTTATGGTGATTGCTGCTTTTACTCAAGATATTGCAGAGGGCCTTTCAGATCCCAATTTTCATGAGCTGGGTCATAAAATATTACGCAGCATCACAGATGTGCATTTTATTTTGCAAAACCCAAAACACTGCATTGAGGTCCTGATATGGGAGTCCAGAAAATGCTGAAGGAGTACCTGGAGGGACAGATGTTCATCTCTCCTTGCAGCAGGTGATAGATCTTAAAAAGAACCCATTGGGATTTATTATCCTTTCAGCTTCTTGCTTTTCTGTTCAGTGAAGAAAACCACTGATGCTCTTTACGTTCTAACTGTAGATTTTAATATTTAACAAAAAAATAACTGTTCTCCAGTTGTTTTCTCTTAGTCACCTCCTGACACCCACCACTACTTCACCTGTTCACAGCCCTTGGAGCAGTCACTGGCCAGGCAGGTTTGTCCCACCCAGGGCTGAACAGGACATTCAGGTCTCCAGAAGGAACTGGCAGCAGGAGCGTCCCTGGGCCTGTGAGGAAAGCACAGGGCTGCAGTTCAAGATGCAGAGGTGTGCAAGTCTGTATAGAAAGGAAAGAGCTCTGCTGTGGTGTCCTGGGGCTGAAGTGGGGCACATTCCCTGTGTGTATCCAGTGATGTATTCCACACCTGAGTCACTGCAGAATTCCTCCTTCTAATACAGCCTCCTCATTGCCTGGTGACACAGGTGCCTTGGCCAGCCTCCCATTTGCTGTTTGCTCTTTCCCTCCCTGAATTTGCCTGTTTGACACCTCTGTACACAGGGAGTGCAGCTCTATTGTATGGCCTGAAACACCTGGAGCATTTTTCATGGGTATAAAAAGGCCTTGCTGCTCCCAAGAGCTGCAAGTGCTGGCCAGGCCAGAACTTTCTCTTTTTCCAAAACATTTCTGAGGAGTTCCACAGAGTTTGGAAGGAATGAGAATGAAAGAGAATGGAAGGAAAGCTCCGAGCATCCCCTTAGGTGTTAGGGATGCTCAGGGAGGAGCTCACACTAACAAAAGCTTTTGAAAATCCATCTTGGACAGCAGAGGACTTGAAATTTTTAGAAATAACATTTTCATGACTCTCAAAGACCAGAAGACTAAATGATTCTGTTTCTTTTCTTGGCTTCTCTCTTTCAGTAGCAATCAAAGGACTCAGTGTGTAATCAGACACGTGCTTCTGCTCACTCCCCAGGTACTCAGGGATGTTACTCCTTCTCTCTGCTACAGATACAGCCATGGCTGCTTCACAAGGATTCTTGTGTCTGTAGAAAACCAGACTCAGACACAGCACGTTCTCTGTTAGCCCAAACGGAACCGAGAGCAAAGACTGAAAGAGTGAAAACTTCCGTTCTGAAAGAAGAACTTTTCTCCAGGGGAATGAGGGAAACACAGGGGTGGGAACGTGAAGGTCCACACACATTGCTCACCATTTGGGCTCCTTACAAGCTCTGTTATCAGGCTGAATCACTGTTAAAACAAGGCTTTGTGTGACTCCGCTCTGGCCGGGGCGCTGGCCGCAGTGGGTGCGCTCCTAACCCCTTTGTTCTCATGTAGGTAAACTCAAACCAGGTTTAGGAACGCTCCCCTCGGTAGGGAGACGCCTCCTCCAAATCCCACCTTTTGCTTCCAGCGGCAGCGGTCCGGGGGAGGGGATCGCCTCCCGCATGCGGAGGTACTGGGGGAGGAATCAGCCCACTCCACAGGCACTGACCAATAAGGGAAACCGCCGTGTTGGCAGGAGGCTTAGGGCTGATAAATTCCATGGGTCTCAGATAACACATTCTGGAGACAACTCCCATTGTCACCGGCATAAAAGCGGTGGGGTGGGGGAGCAGGGCACTCTCCTGCCTCGGGATCACGAGCCGCTAAGGTGCAGTTTAGGTTGGGTCTTTGCTCTTCCTCCCTATGGCCAGTTACAGCTTCAGGCAAACCAGCTCCTCCGTGGCGGGGGGGCCCGGTGCCTCCTCCCTCCGGTTCGGTGGCAGCTTCAGGGCCCCCAGCATCCACGGGGGATCTGGTGGCAGAGGTGTGTCCGTGTCCTCTGCCAGGTTTGTCTCCTCTGGCCTGGGAAGCGGCCTGGGTGGGGGCTATGGTGGAGGCAGCTTCAGCAGCAGCTTTAGCTATGGGGGTGGCCTGGGCGGCGATGGCCTCCTCTCGGGAAATGAAAAGGCAACCATGCAAAGCCTGAACGATCGCCTGGCCTCCTACCTGGAGAAAGTGCGTGCGCTGGAAGAGGCAAACTCTGATCTGGAAACCAAAATCCGAAATTGGTACCAAAAACAAGGACCAAGCCCAACTCGGGACTACAGTCCTTATTTCAAGACTATTGAGGACCTTCGAGACAAGGTAGGTGTTAATATTTATCAAAAATCATATTAGATTTCCACTTACAAAGGAAGCATGAAAACCCAAAAAGTTCCTTAGGGAGCCCATAGAAAGCATTGTGGGTCATGGGAAGGAGAGGTAGATGAGATGTACATGCAAGGAATGGGTGGGGGATAAAGTCAGTATCAATATGGAATTATCTACTTTTTTAAAATGCTAGCAAGGAGGCTGTACAAACCAGTCACTGGTGGATGCCCGAGTACTGAAGTCTGATAATGTTTGCTTTTAACAAAGTATATGTTCATACACACATATACACATGCTGGTCATGTACATACATATGACCAGTTCATGTATGTATGACCATATATAAACTGATACGTAGTGACAGCAACCTGCCTGTCTCTGCAACATCTCACCTGCCACAGAGCTTGAAAACCCTCAGAGGCCCAGACACACAGCTTTAACAATTAAAAGAAAAATGGGTTAAGAGTAATTTCGTTTTTAAATTTCCCATACTTAACCTTGGAATTAAGTGAACTGAGACATTTGGCGTAGGAAAAAAGGAAACAGCAGATATGAAGTAATCAATCCCATATATAAATACAGGATTTGCCCCAAGAGCCCATGGGTACCTGATAACAGATTGCTGAGGTGATACACACCCTGCATAACACAGGGAGTAGCTAATTAACTATGTAAATAAATGAAAGAAAACTTGAGGTTTAGTTTTCCGAGTTCAGCCTGGAGTTCATGACCGCTCCCACGCAGGTTGCTTCTCCTTGCTGCAACCCATCCACATTCACATTTAATCACATCCTAATTTAAAATCTGAGCTCTGCTGATGGCAGAACTGGCAATGGAATTTCCTCTTTTTAGTATTCTTTTCCATCCTTTCTTTTGCTCCCCTTAGTTAGGGGGGTGAAACCATTCAGCTGGTTTTGTGAATGACCTTTTGTGTTTTAGAACTGGCAAGCATAGAAGACATGCTTTCCAGGTAAAACTGAACAGAGATGCCTTCTAAATAAAATTTCCTTCAGAAGCTTTCATAATGCATTAAAAGAATCAATAAACACTATCCTGGGCATTTTAGGAAATAAAAATGTGATCAAAGATGGTCTCTCAAAGTCCTCTCCCTCTCAGTCAGTATATAGATTTGCCTCACTGTGGAACTTCTGCCCAAAGCCACTTCATACACCAGATATGAGGATGAGTCCAAAACATAATCCTGGCAGAATTCATGATAAATCTGTGTGACATGTGTGCTGTAGATCATTGATCCTTCCCCTCACCTCTGTTTGCTGTAGCTACAAATGAGGTAGACTCTTCACTCTTATCTGCACAGCAGGGAAGCTGATAACAGTTGTTTCAGCCTCAGTAATGAGCTCTCATTGTTTGCAGATCCTTGATGCCACCATCGATAACGCCAGGATTGTGCTGCAGATTGACAATGCCAGGCTGGCTGCTGACGACTTCAAAACCAAGTGAGTAATTTCTGAGACTAAAAAGATCTTTTGAGTAGGCAAAAATCCTTGTTGAGCCAAAAGGCAGTGAAACAGGAATGGAATGCCCCTAAAACCCATGTATGAACATTGGTTTGATCGTCTGCATGCCATTCAACTCTTCATGTCTTTGCTAAGAGCACCGTCAGCACCACTGAAAATTTTGCATAATGTGAAATATGTGGAGAAAAGTTTAATGCTTTACAAATTTGCTACACCGTAAATCCTACAAACCCAGATACATTCATACTGTCTTTCTTGTGTGCTGGTTAATCAGTGAACTTCAATAGGTTGGTTTTGCTTTTTTAAGGTTTGAAACTGAGCAAGGTCTTCGCATGAGCGTGGAGTCCGACATCAACGGCCTGCGCCGTGTCCTGGATGAGCTGACCCTGTCCAGAGCTGACCTGGAGCTGCAGATTGAAGGATTAAAGGAGGAACTGGCCTACCTAAAGAAAAACCATGAGGAGGTAAACCTCAAGAAACATGCTTGAAAGTGGCACTAGAAAAACACCCTGTGGAGATGTGGAGTCCCTCAGGATTGCCCTGGGCTCTCCAACAGTGAGGGAAAGATTTCTGTGTAGACTGGGATCCCTCCTGCCAGCATCTCAGGGGAGTCAGTCAGCCTTAAACATTGAAGAAAGAACAGAAAGTTCAAAATGTTTTCAGTAAAACTGTACCCTCATTTTTCTCCCTGCCGTTCCCCACAGGAGCTGAGTGCCCTGAGGGGGCAAGTAGCCGGTCAAGTCAGCGTTGAACTGGACTCTGCCCCAGGCATTGACCTGTCCAAGATCCTGGCAGATATGAGGGACCAGTATGAACACATGGCTGAGAAGAACAGGAAGGATGCTGAGGCCTGGTTCCACAGCAAGGTAAAACCCCTCCATAGTATACAGCACTAACAAAAAATCCATTAAAGAAACAACTAGTAAAACACACAGCGAAATGCTGTGACAGCCTTAGGTCCCCCATATTTCTCACGTAGTGTTTTCCCTGTCTCAGACCGAAGAGCTGAATCGTGAGGTCGCTGTTAACACCGAACAGCTGCAGAGCAGCAAGTCCGAGGTCACTGACCTGAGACGCACCCTGCAAGGGCTGGAGATCGAGCTGCAGTCCCAGCTCAGCATGGTACGTCAGAATTTGCACTGCCTGACCACCCGTCAGGGAAAAGGGCCCGTGTTCCCTCCCCACACAGAGTCCTGCACTGGCAGCAACCTTTCCTGCCTGTGGTTTCCCCTGACAGAAAGCGGCGCTGGAAGGCACCTTGGCCGACACAGAAGCGCGTTATGGGGCACAGCTGGCGCAGATCCAGGGGCTGGTTGGCAGCATTGAGGCACAGCTGGCTGAGCTCCGAACTGACATGGAGCGCCAGAACACCGAATACAAGATCCTCATGGATATCAAGACTCGGCTGGAGCAAGAGATCGCAACATACCGACAGCTCCTGGAAGGCCAGGAGTCCCAGTAAGAACCTTTTGCTTGGCCTCATAAGTCTGGCCTTGCCATGGTGCTCATTTGCCACAGCACTTTGGTAAACACAATTAAATACTCCTGGGGTTCACAATTTTTACCAAACTAACTTTTCTGGACCATGGTGGAACTAGAAATGTTTCAGTTGCCATTTACATGAAGTCAGACCTCAAAGGGTTTCTAAATAGGAAGGGGAACTGACAAGCAGCACAATGGATTAATGGCAACAAACACTTGATCCGTTGCATCACAGTCAGGAAAAGTAATGTTAAAAACGTTTTACAGAATATAAAAATTAATACCAAATTCCCATAAACTTCCTGCTACCAGTTAGAGAACTTTTACCCAAGAGGAATCAGTGTGGGAGGAAATACTGGGAAGAGAAGTGAAGGCAGTCACTGAGTGACTCCCACCTGGGAGCACAGTTCGATTGCATCTCACACAGCCTCAAGGAGGAAAAAAATGAGGCAGGGGTTTAATTTATTCTATTCCTTCTTTTCCATAATGTCTTTTCTCAATGCAGTTTATATTTCCTACAACAGCTCCCTATCCTTTGCTGAGAAAGAACACAGGGAGATGTGTTATCTTCCTTGTGATTAGATGATGTATCTTCCTTGACTGCACACACAGTGTACCTGATTGATAGACAATTTGCTTTCATCCATCCTCATCACATGCCACACTTGATGTATTAACTCTCCTTTCAATTGTTCTCTTTGTTCCACAGGATGTTTGGCTCCCTTTCAGGAACTACTGGTAAGAATCCTTTCTCTTTCAGGAGAAGTTTTATTTTTTAAAATACACATAACTCTGGTAGTCATGTCTGTTCTAGAGACTGGGGTCTGCATGATTTGTCACAGAAAAATACAATAAGGAACAAGTGATGTCTCTGATTAGAATGGAACAAATTTCAGCCATTAAAAGATGTCAGACATCAGAAAAATATCACAGACTCTGCTACAGTAAAGGCTAAGTAAAGCACAAAACACTTAATCATTTCCCCAAATGAAAGGACACAGGAATTGAAGCTTGGCCAGCTCGCAGGAATTGCAGGAACATGTCAGTAAAACCTGCCTTGAGCTGTTAAAGATTAGTGGTATCATAAAAGGGATGAGTCAAATCCAGGTGATGGAGAGGAAAAGATCTGAGAGAAGGGAATGGGAGATGAGACCCAAACCAAGCTCAGCACCCATCACAGAGTGGACTGTGTGAGTTGGGCTTAAATAATTGCTGTTCTTTCTCTCCATGTTACTGCAGATAAAAGAGACAAGCACTGAAGGTCCTCCAAAGGTCATCTGCAAACTGAGAAAAAGCAGAGAACACATGGATTGAGACAGAGAAATCACTCTGAACTGCTGGAAATTACTGTTAAAGCACAGAAGGTTCCTGGCCACATAAAGTTTAGGCAGATTCATTCACTTAGTGATGATTAAGATGTGAATTGAGTCAGCTTTGCAATTATTTCTAGGTTTTGCATGTACTGAATTGCTGCATCTACTCAAATAAAGATGATATTCTTGCAGTCTTTGTTTCTTTGGAGTTATTGTGACAGTTCACTGAAGTTTGGCTTTACTCAGGCAGGAATTAGCCAGCCAGCCTCCCTGAGAGTGCTCACAGTGTGGGGAGCTTGGTCTCCATCCTGATTCTTGCTGGCTTCTCTTGCTGGCAGGAGCTTGGAATACAGAGGCAGCAGCATCCCCAGCCCCTTGGTGAGGGACACAAGAGTGACCTGGGTTTCTCACTAGGTCACTGAGCACTCTGCAGAGCAGGGGCAGTGGGATGTGAAGTGGTTCTGGAGAGCAGTAGGAGCTGGGAGATGTTTCATAGGGTAAAATACAAAGCTATTAAAGTGGCTTGTAGATAACTCCTATAGGAGCAGACAGGGGTGAGCAGCAGTTGGGAGAATTCTTCACTTCATTCCCCATTCACACAGAGCTTACAAACCTTTAGCACCAATTTCAGCTCCCTTACTTCTCATGCCATCAAAAGGATATTTGATATTTTCCTAGTTGAAACTAGGTGTAATCACTTTTAGATCTGACACCCAGAAATGAGTGATTTTATTTCCTGCCATCCCTCTCCAAACTCCAAAGTGAAGGAAACTTTCCAGGGTTTGTGCTAAAAGCAAACCATGACCCCAGCTCAACCAGCACCTTCCCAGCTCCTGCTGTTACCAGAGGCACAGTTTGCTCCACAGCTGGGGAATTAAAAGAGGAATATGCCCAGACTGAAGGTATCCCAACACTGCTCTACTCCAGAGTGGATCAATTTGCAGCCTGTGTTTCAGGGAGACATCATCAAATCCTTCAGCACTTCTCTCCTTGGCCCTGGGGAATGTCCACGATCCCTTGTTCACAACTAAATGTTCACAATAGATTAATGAAGTCCTCACATGGCTCAGAGCACCCCAAGGCTCTGGACCTCCTCTCCCAAGGTGGGGAAATCCTCTTCAATCAAAGGTGCTGGTGCCTGGGTTTGGTTCAGCAGTGACTCAGGTGATGACCTTTCAACATCAGCTGTCACTACTGACACTGACAGTCCCAGCTGAGCCCCTGGAATGAAGCATGGTGACATTAAGCTGTGGCTTCACTTTGTCAGGGGAAAACTGACAGGAGATAACAGTCAAAAAAACTAAGACACAGGGAAACGAACAAAATGGGGAGAACAGGGGGAAAGATGGGCAGAATCAAAGGGAACTGCAGTCTGAGAAGCACAGGGGATACATGGGATCCTTCAGGAGTTCACCCATTTCTGTGGGGCTCATGTCTGGAAGAGCCAGGAGAAGAAGCTCTTGTGCATTCAGTACAGGCAGTTGCTGATTGCAGACACATTAACATATGCTTTGTAGCAAACTTACTCCCTACAACACCAAGACCTGGAAACCTCCCTAGATGAAAGAACAAACAGCTCCAGGTTTGTTTTTTAATCTTGAAAATCCCATTCCCTGAGAGCAAGTTTTTGTGACAAAACCAGTCAGGGAGGGACTTTAACTGGTGCAGATTTCTGGTATTGTCCAGCTGCAAATGTCTGACAAGAAATTCTCATGCTCCAAGAATGTAAGTTATAAAAATCCTGAATTCTTGTTTTTATAGCCTAGTTTTTATTTTATAGTTTAATTTATTTTGTCCTGTATCTGTAGGGCAACAAAGGATTTCTAGTGAAATGTTTAATATAAATCACTCAGACACCACAATTTTGGAGTCTGGTTCAGCAGTAAAAAGTGTTTTCTAAAGGTATGTCATGTCTTCTCTGAGTGATGGTTTTATCACTCATAGAGTGATCACTGAGATGACAAACAAGCTGCTGCTTGACTGGAACTTGCTGTCCTGAGAGGAGGGGCTGGAGTGTGTCAGCTCCGTTAATCCCACAGCAGAGGTAACAAAAGAGTTTGTGCAGCACAGACATGTCAGGGAATGTCTTCCAGGAAAGCTCTGTGGAAGATGACAAACCAAGGAGTTCAGGTACCACAGGTACAATGCTGAGACTGTGTAAAGGATGGGTCTGTGTGTCAAGACATTGGAAAAGAAATCTCTGAGCAGAGGTAGTGCGACCAGAATAAAGACATAAGCTTGAAAGAGATTTTTTTGTTGTTGTTGGGTTTTTTTGGTTTTTTTTACTTCAGCCAGTGATTGGCTTCTATTGCCTTGTACAGACTGTAAGAAGAAAATGCTGTAGAAATCACGGTCTAAATTATGTTATGGGGCATGATCTGTATTGGCTGCTTGATTTATTTTGCTTCCCAATGGTAAATATTCAACAGAAAAAGTAGCTGTTATTTGCTACCTGGTTTTTGTAAGTGTTCATCTGATACCGATCCAGCGTGACGCCCGGGGCATGTTTGAAAGCAGCAAAGCGTGTTTCACCAGTGACCTTCCAAAGGAGTTATCATGCCTAAGTGAAAGAAGACTCAGTGAAAACTCCCCAAAGTTTCCTGATAAATTTTGTGGTGCTTTCTAGAAGTGCTTTTAGTTTATTGCTTGGGTGGTTGTTTTTTTTAAACCTAATATGATTTGCTTATTGTTGGTTCTCTTGGTTGAACAGCCCCTGGCAGTACACACACTTCAGGGCATTGACATTACAGGGGTCTTAAAGACATTTTTTTATCCTTAGGAGGGCTTGTCTGAACTTGTTTCCTGAGCCACCAACCCTTGGAGACACAGGGATCTGGCAAGGTACACAAACCATTAATCTGCCCAGCAGCAAAACTGAAGGGCTGTGGCGATGCGCCAGGTTCAGTTTGAAACATGTTTCCAGAGCAGTGAACACCCACCCCTGTGCTCTGCTCAGCCCAGAGTGAGTGGCCGTGCCCAGAGCCTGCCTGAAAGGGCACATCACAGCTGGACTCTGCCATTTCTTCCCTCCCAAGTGCACATGTCCAAGTGAAAAGGCTGCACATTCCCTGTGCCTGCATTAACAGCTGGAAATGTCAGAGACACCTTTGGTTTGCTCCAGTGACTCCTGGGAGCCTTGGGTTATCCAAAATCCCCATCCTGAGTTCTAAGCTCAATTTCTGTATGGTCAAAGACTGTGCTGAAATCAGTGCTCTTCTTATGATGTTTTTAGCAAACATCTCAGTTTTCTTCTTTAAGCTTTATTTGAGGTGCCTGTGTTGTGCAGAGAACAGGGCCCTCTGCACACTCCGGGCAATGCCACACACCCCATCCCCAGCAGGGCAAACAGGGCTGGATATCTGAATTTCTGAATTTCACTGAAAATTTATTTGCTCTGTAACAAATTTCTGTTTCAGACTTCTGCTTTAAATGAAGCATTAAGGTCACTCCTCTGAGTGTTTCTCAAGTGTTCTTTTCAAATATTACTCCATTTCATATTGCACATTGGCGTTAAACACATTTCCTGCTATCACAACAGTTTTATCTTAAACCCATTCTCTTTACACTTTCCAAAGTAACAGGATCGTAGTCCTCCCACATTTCCTCTTTTAACTGAGTTATTTCAGTCCTGTGTTACCCTTCTGGACTATAAATTAATTGTGCCCACTCTCCCGTGCACAGCGATGGATGCTGCTTGTTCCTCACACAATGCCATAAATGGATGCTCTTTGTACTAAAAATTCAGACTCCAAAATCCAAATACTAGTTCCAATTAAAAAATCAAGAATAAGAACACTTCAAATTCAATTCCAAAATTTTAAAGGAGGAAAAAATGCATATAGAAAAGAAGGAATAACGGTGAGATGAAGAGATGATTGTTCATCACTGACATTTTTCAACAAAATGAGAATTTTACTTAAGGCTCATTTTTAGAAAAAGTTGATTTTCTGAAGGTAGCCATGGTGAGAATTGTAAATAGGCAAGTGGGTGTGGCTGAACTCACTTTGTTTTTCCATTCTTAAATGTCAGAGAAGTAAACTCCAAGTTTCAGAACTATAGCCTGAAGAAAAAAACATAGTCTGATTCATGCCTTTTGTTTAATTAAAAAAAGAAACCCCAAGCCCCTGCGATGTGCTGCCAGCGCTGCTTGTCAGGAATGTCATCATAGTTGGCCTCACCTCTAGGGAGGAGGAATTTTGGAGGGAGGGCTGCAGTGGGGTTTGTCTCCCAACACCCCATCATGAGAATATAAAAGAGGCACCAAGGCAGCAAAGGCACAGGCTCTCTTCTCTTGCCAGGCTGCATAACTGACCTTTGCTCCTTCTTGTGCTTCAGCCATGGCCACTTCCTTCATGAGCTCTTCCTCCACCTACGGGGGTGGCTTTGGGGGTGCTGGGGGCAGCAGCTCTCGCCTGTCCTCGGTGCGCGCCGGGGGCTCCTACCGGGCCCCGAGCATCCACGGCGGCTCCGGCGGCCGCGGCGTCTCCGTGTCCTCAGCCAGGTACGTCTCCTCTGCAGGAGGAGGCTACAGCTTTGGGGGGGGCTATGGAGGAGGCTTTGGAGGGGGTGCAGCCTGCGGCTTTGGAGGGGGCTCTGGCTTTGGAGGGGGCTCTGGCTTTGGAGGCGGCGCTGGCTTCGGTGGAGGCTTTGATCTTGGTGGTGGCTTTGGTGGCGGCGATGGCCTCCTCTCTGGCAATGAGAAGATAACCATGCAGAACCTGAATGACCGGCTGGCTTCGTACCTGGACAAGGTACGAGCCCTGGAAGAGGCCAATTCAGATTTAGAAGTGAAAATCCGAGACTGGTACCAGAAACAAGCTCCCACCAGCCCCGCCCGTGACTACAGCAATTATTACAAGATAATTGAAGAGCTCCGAGACAAGGTATGATATTCATATGTTGAGGAATTATAAGAAGGCAAGAGAATTATGGAACTGCATGTTCCGTGTCTTTAAAATAGGATTGAATAATTACAAAAGAAATAGTGAATTCCTTATCTCAAATACATTGAGGTCCAGAGCATTCTAGCAGAAGAGAGTAGCCTCTTCTTAATTTGAACACCAAGTATCTTATCCTGATAATGTGATGTTTGTTGGAAATAAAATGATTGCAGTAAAAGTTAGCAAAATGTATTTAGAATGATCGATATATTTATTCAGGAACCAAATTGTAAAGCATGTGACAGGTAGGCCTCAAAGGCTGGAAAGATAATTCTCCTGGCTACAGATAAGATCAGGTGTTGTACAAATGTATTTCCCTATTATGGTTCTTATCCATGTTGCACAGAGTATCACAGCCCTCTGGTTTGCTCGTGGAATGTGGATCAGATATTTCACCATTATTCATGGGAATCTTTCTTTGTGTTTCTTAATTGCCAGATTCTTGCTGCTACCATTGACAATTCCCGGGTCATTTTGGAGATTGACAATGCCAGGCTGGCTGCCGACGACTTTAGACTGAAGTAAGTTCACCTGGAGCAAATTTGTCTTCACTCTGCTTGTCTTCACACTCTCAAAACAGTTTTTTCTCTCGTAACTTCAGATGCAAAAAAACCTTGCAAGCAGAAGCAATTGATGAAGGACCAATTCAGAGTACAAACCTAACAGAATTCAGCATTCAGATCACTGAGCTGTTTTCAGGATCAGTTATAGCCTATGTCTTAATTTTTTTTTGGTGATACTCAAATATTTTTACTAGCCTGAATCACAGGGGAAAGAAGGCAGGAATAGGTGGGATTTTCACTTAGAAGGAACTTAGTGGCAGGAAGAGATTCCTGTGGGGCTGCAGCAGTTCTCTGCTGGAGTCTGAAATTTAAAGTAAGATGGGGCTTTTCCAGCTCCCAGGCTCAGCAGTGCATCAGATAGTAAAGGTCTCTGTGCAGCTGCTTTGCCTGCAGCAATGCACCTGCAGGTTTCTATTTTCCCCACCTGTGCTTTCCTACACGCCAAATCTGAGAGGACACTGCAAAACGCCTGTCCTGTGTGACAATGTTTCTATTGATGCTGATAATCATTTTTAGGTTCTGCAAGGTGAAATGTCATGTCCTCCTCAGGAGCAAAATCACACAGCATTGTCTGTGCTTCCTTATGCCACAGCTGGATATCGGCAAAAAACATCTCTATTGCTTTTTACACTTCTAAATCTGTATGTTTTTGTCTACAGCCCACAGTTCCTATACATGATCATTTTATAGCTCTACTGAATACAAACTCAGACATATTCCAATGCTTGTTTCTTTTCTGAACTGCAGGTATGAGAATGAGCTGTTCCTGCGCCAGAGCGTGGAGTCCGACATCAACGGCCTGCGCCGGGTCCTGGATGAGCTGACCCTGTCCAGAGCTGACCTGGAGATGCAGATTGAGACACTGAAAGAGGAGCTGGCTTATATGAAGAAGAACCACGAAGAGGTGAGAGTCCTGACAGTCCACAGAGATCAGTTCCTTTTGGAATTTATCTCTCGTAAATGAAACATACTTGTAAGTTACATGTAAATAGGTGTGTCGTGTGGGAGTACACAGAGAGTAGGGAGGCTGGTGCAACGAGAGAGAAAATGTGATAAATGTTTCATGTGTGTTCCAACTGTGATACTTGATAGCACAGGTTCTGTAGAGCACAGCAGGGATTGCTGGGGGCAGGAACAGTGTGAGAGGAGAGACCCTGATCTTTCTGTGTCCTCTGCCTTCTGCAGGAAATGAAAGAGTACTCAAACCAGCTGAGTGGAACAGTCAACGTGGAAATGGATGCAGCTCCTGGCATCGACCTGACCAGAGTTCTTGCTGAGATGAGGGAACAGTACGAAGCTCTGGCTGAGAAGAACCGTAAGGATGCTGAGGCCTGGTTCTTCACTCAGGTACGGTCACACCAATGAACAGCACAGCAATGCACTGCCTCAGCATTCCTGCCCTTGCAGGTCCCTACCTCCCTTTCTCAAAATGATTGATTTTTTATATATTTGTATGTGATTTTACAGTTGTTTTTCCTTTCAGACTGATGAGCTGAACCGTGAAGTTGCCACCCACACCCAGCAGATTCAGACCAGCAAGTCAGAGATCACAGAACTGCGCCGCACCATGCAGGGCCTGGAGATCGAGCTCCAGTCGCAGCTCAGCATGGTACGGAGCTGCCCGAGCACACAAGGCACTGCCTCACACTGTCCCTTCCTCCCTCGCTGTCTCACCTCTCCTCGACTCCCCCTCCATGGGACAAACTTCATTCTAACCTGTTCTGACATTATTCCTCTTCAGAAAGCTGGGCTGGAGGCCAACCTGCGGGACACGGAAGGCCGATACTGCGCGCAGCTGGCTCAGATCCAGGCCCTCATCACCAGCGTGGAGGAGCAGCTGAGCGAGCTCCGCTGCGACATGGAGCGCCAGAACCAGGAGTACAAAATGCTCATGGACATCAAGAGTCGCCTGGAGCAGGAGATCGCCACGTACCGCCAGCTGCTGGAGGGCCAGGATTCACAGTATGTCACCCTGTCCCAGTCCTGATGAGCTGAAAAGGGTAACAACACGCTCTGTGGAGTGGGGCTGTGGCTGCCAGGCTGACTCTGGAGTGCTCAGTCACGCTCCCTGCACACACAGCCTTTGGAGCACTGGCAGAGCAGGTGCTCGGCAAAGTCCCCGGCACTGCCATAACTCAGGCTAAATCTGCACATCAATGGTGTGGAGGACTGTAAAATCTAAATTACACCATTTTGACTATGATGAATTACAGAAAGCACCAGGCCCTATATATATGTCTAGGTCCTCTGGTTGCACTGGAATTAGAGCCTTCAGCCTTAGACAACCTATAAAAACCTATACTCCCAGTATTTCTTTAGCTCCCGGTTTTCTCTGTTTGCACACTGAAGTGAAAATACCCATCCTCACACACCAGTATCCCCTGCTAGAAAAGAGCCTGAAGCAGACTCCATCTTACATCAGTAAAATCTACATTTTCATGCCCATTTCTCATATCTGATCTATACTTTTGATTTCTGAGGAGGAATCAGCTCTTTATATAGTTTCTAGAAGTGTCATTCTGAGGAAAGGAGCAGGACGAGGAGACACAACAGGAGAAGGAACTGGTCTCTCAAGGGAGGTGGATTTCAAAGCTGAAAGCACCTTAACACCACTTCTAGTAACAACACGCCTCAGAACCAGCCATTGAGAGCAGCTGTGTGAAATCCTGGCTATCCACACAAATTCCTAAATGGTTCAATGATTTCAGGAGACAGGGTGAGGAATGGTCATTAATCAAATATTTCTTTTCTACAGGTTGTCAGGACTGATCCCCAAGGATGGTAAGAAACATTTTTATTTAATGAGGGGCTGAAATGAAGTGGCAAAATAGCATTCAATAAACCTTTTAGCCTTGGATTTCTTATTGCCACAGATTCCATTCTCCCTACAAAGAGCATGTTCTGTATCAGGTAGAGATGAAAATATAATACTTCGTTTTATGTGCAATTTTGAAACCAGTATATTTCCAGAATGATTGCAAGAACTGCTCATGGAATTCTAAAATACCCAAATCTCCTGAAGGTTCCTAAGTTCCTCTGCTGATTCATATAGCATACAAGATACTTCCAAATCCCTATCATGTGCACTCCTAAGGTTTTCTGGATGAGGATCAGGGATGAAAGTAGATAAGATGTAAAGGCAGTTCTGCCTTTGATATGTCTTATGTCTTTGATATGTCTTTGAAAGATCTTATGAGGAAGCAAACAAATACAAGCTCATTGTTCAGCTCCTCAGGGTCTTGGCAGGACCTTATTGTTTTTTGTTACTTATTTCATTTTTTATTCCCCCTACAACAGCATTTGGGAGCGGTGGAAGAGGTCGCTCTGGCACAGAAGAGGATGGAAAATCTGGTTCTATTCGTGACAGGAGATTCTAATAAAGAAATACTGCATCCCCACAGGGACCCAGTGTAGCCTCCACACTGGCTAATGCTGAGAGAAAGAGCCTTTCACTTCCCCAAATCACAAGAATGTATCCAAGAATGTCTTTCCTTAGATTTGCTCTGCCTTTGTACAGGAGCATTGGCTCACTGGGTCAGAGATGCCAAGCCTGTTTTCTGCTGGTGCTCTATTGTGTCCTAACAATAAAGTTTCTGTTCTGCTTTTGCAAATAAATCCAGTCTAATGGTGTTTTTTGGAGCCACTGTTGCATTGCCACACACAGCCCACACACCCTCCCAGCGTGGGCTGCTGGTACCCAGCCAGGGATACTCTGGGAGTAACAACAGCAATAACAATCATAACTTTAAAAATAAAAATAAAGATGATGATTAATGGACAGATAAAGTGCCATTAGATTCTGCCAGCCAACTGGAGCTGGTGTCAGTTAAAAACAGAGAAGATAACATAAAAAGTCCTTAAGATCTTTATTCTCAATTCCAAAGCACAACAGGGCTGCGATTCATGAACAAATAAAATGCATCTTTGCTGCAATTGCTTTGGTTTTCATCCATCAGAAAGAAGGTCCCCAGCCCATGTCAGTGCTGCGACTGCTGTTTTAGCCACACCACCCTCTCCCAGCTACAAATCCTCCATCAGTCACACTGAAGAGGTTCTGATAAACCTTTAGGAGCCTGGTGAATCCCAGAAGCACACAAAGCAGCTACAGCTAAGTGCTGTACTTTGCTCACATAACGCGTTTAGAAAAGGCATCCCATCACTAGGTATTCAATCTACATTATAGTACCTGCAAAAATTATATCATTTCTAAAATTACATATTTTATTTTCCTTCCAACCTCCTTAGAGACACTATTTTAGTGTCTCCTATTTCCAACATTTAAGAAAAAGAAATAGACACTGCTGGCATCACCAGTTTGGCCACAAGATCAGTGGTGCTGCTGGTAAGAAATGCACCTCCTGCTGGCATTCCCACCGGAAGGAGTTCAAAAGAGGCTCTGGCAAACTGCAGCAAAACAACAGCAGAAACCAGATGAGAAGAAAACCGAATGGTGCAAATGATAATTTTTCCTGATCCATAACCTAGGTGACCATTGTTTGTATCACTCAAACAGCAAGAGGGGGAATTCCTACAGCAACAAGCAGCTGTCCATCCATTTGCATTCCACATGGAGGAGCTGAATCAGTCAATGATTGTTGCAGGGCATTGACCTGTACAATGTAGCTATCAAAATATTCTGCCTGTATTTAAGCTGCAGCCTAGAAATTCAGTTCAGTTTGCTCCCCATGTTCCAATTCAGTAAAACAAGCATGATTCCCAAATGAAGCAAGCCAGGACTTCGAGCAGCACTCACCTCCCAGGAAGCAGAGCAGCCCCCATCCAAGGGTGCCATCTGCTGACAACAGTTTATTTCCTTACTCCAAGAGTCACTTCCATTCTCTATTCTGGATTAAAGAGATGACTAAACCCAAATTCAGCATTGCAGCCTGACGAAGAGTCATGTCAGATTTTGAAGTAAGTTGTTTGGTCTTTTTCATGGATCCTCAACATGTGTGGGTCAAAACTGCGTGGTATCTTTTCTAGTTTGAAAAGGCTGAGCTTCAGGGGAAGCACTTCCATGTCCCAGATCGCCTGTACTTTGGATTACTTGCAAAAGAAACTACAACTCTGTTTTTCATGATGTGGTCATTCTATTTTATTCTCAGGACAGAAGCTCAGTGGTCTCTCACATCGCCAGCCTCACTGCCAGGCGGGGGGGGGGGGGGGGGAATGCCATGGAGTAATTTCAGGTGAAACAAAGGATTCCTTTTATTTTACATTCTATTCTGTACATATATGTGTAATTCCATCTCACTGTGATAATTCATAGACACCAGCTTGCTAAACTGAAAATTCAATCTGAAATTGATCTCTGGTGAGATCTGCAGAATATCATCAGTTCTATTATAATTTGGGATTTTTTTTTCCAAATTAAGACCTCAGTTTTTGTCTGATACTTCAAGCTCACCCCCTCCACCCCTCCAGCATCAGGGTTGACTGTGGACTGCAGCTATGGATAGTGGCTGTAACCAGAATATCTGGGGAGAGTCAAATTTATACTCGCTTCCCCAAGTAGTTAGAAATGACATGATTTCTACAGAAGGAAGTGTCTGAGGAAGGAAGAGGAGCATGTGCTCAGTGTAAAGGGAGCTGGGGAAAAGGAAAGGAGCAGGTGCTGAGCAGAGCCGAGACTGAGCCGCAAGGAGGAGCCCGAATCCTGCTCCGTCAGGAATGAGGCCAGGGAAGCTGGAGTGCAACAATTCTTTATTGCTGCAGCATTCCAAATGAAACAAACTGGGAAAAACACGTGCCTTCATGTGTAACAGGACAGTGTAACTCTGCTCTATGGCATCTCCCTGACCCCATCAGTGAGGATGAGCAGCAGGGCCAAGGCAGACCCTGAGGAAGGGTTTAGTCTTCACCCAGGTAAGGAAACCAAGTGCAGTATTTCCAGGAGAGCCTGTGCCCACTCAGCTTTCTGCCTCTTACCAAATCTTCCTCCTCTGTCTCATCCCTCAGTCCTGAACTACAACAAGACAAGGCAAACCCACTAAATCCAGCAGTTGCCATGGGACTGCACCCCAATCTACACTCCTTAAAAACGTGAGGAATAGGACAACCTGCAACAGCCCCACACTGCCTTTCCCAGTTTGACAGAAAGTTACTGAGACTTTTGAGAAAGACTATTCCTGCATGATGGCCAGGTCAATTTTTAGGGCTGGTAGCTTTAAATAATCACTTGAATCTTTTGAGTGCTGTTACAAACTCATAGTGTAAATGTTTTCTATAACTAAGATAAATATCTTAATAGTATTAATGCTGAGAACAGCAAGAAATCTCTGCATTGCTGCCTATTGAGACAAGACCACTGAAACAGGACTGCACCTCAAAATAATGAGAAAATCAGTAGAAAAGTATCTAATTCTCATTTCCCCTGGAAATTGGCAGCTGAAGTGAACAGCTGAGTATTACTGACTCTGGACTGGAGTTCTTTTAGTTTGGAAGCTGGATGACTTATGAAAGCCTCAGGTCTCCCACAGGCTGAAGCTGTTTGGTCACTAAGCTGCTTTGATGGCTGATAGGACACACTGCATTTGAGAATCCACAGGTCTGAAGAACCACAGGCTGCTGTAATTCTACAGCCTGAGAATTATGACAGAAAGTGTCTGCAGAGCCCCATCCCTGCCCCAGCTCCCCATTTATTCCCTTCATGAGCAGGAAAACATAACATACTAACTACAGGGTTAGAGAGAAGTCTGAGGCAGAGCTGATCCTGTTCCACACCTACGGATTTTGGCCACACCTCACTATTATCATATGAAAAGAAAAAGAAAAAAAAACCCAAACAAGCGAAAGGAAAGCAACCCGGTATGCGGCTGATTCTAAACAACAACAGCGTGCAGGCTCATAAATGCTTCAGAATTGACCAAGAGGAAGCACGTTTCGTGATGACACAATCTTGTTGCTGTAGTCATTCATCGAAGGGAAACTCCCACAGGAAAAGGCATAAAGCTGCTCAGGGAAGGCGAAGAGGCTGCTCAGTGCTAGGCAGCCAAACCTGGGGTTCGATTCACACAGAGCTAAGCATGAGCACCAGCCAAGGCCCCTTCCAGTTTTTTTCTGCGTCCCTCAGGGGTAGTTCAGGGTGTGGTTTGGCCCAGCAAGGAACTTCTTACAGAGCGTCAAGTGCAGATGGTGGTGCCAGCAGCACACATCCCTCTTTCTCCTCTGCCAGACCCTTCTGGCTGGCGGCAGGAGGGGCACCCTGGGGAGGCTTCAGCGAGCACTATGGGGAAAGCATCTTCCTGGGTGGGAATGAGAAACAGACTATGCAGAACCTGAATGAGCGCTTGGCTGCCTACCTGGACAAGGTCCGTGCCTTAGAAGCAGCCAACGCTCAGCTGGAGAGTTGCATCCTAGAGTGGCACAGGACAAAGTCTCATGGAAAGAGGCATGACTTCAACCAGTACGAGCAAAACGTCACTGACATGCAAAGACAGGTAAGTCAGAGCTGGGACTGTCATTCTGTGCTCTTCTAAGGAATCTGGGTTCTCCTTTATGCTGATGGCTTTCCTTTAAAGAAGTTAAATAAAAACTTTGAAATGTTAGAAAACCTCAGGAAGGTAATTCCAGGACCTGGGCTTAAACATTCTTTGTGTTCACAAGGAGACTGGGCACAAGAAAGGCTATAAGGGGGCAAGGGGGATTCTGCAGAGACTGGCAAAATAAAGGGATCCGTGTGCTGCCAAGTGCTCCTTTCTGTACTGAAACTGGGGTTTGAGTAACTGCGTCTGGCAGAACTTGGTCTTTTTGACTGCACAGGTATTGAGCAAATTACAAAGCAGGAGGAGTGCAGAGCCTGCCCCTCTCCTGCCGCTGTCTCCAGACAGACTGGGGCATTCCAGCTCTTTGATTCCTGTGGTAGCAGACAATGAAACTACAGGAGTTTTGGGACCAATGAGCTTATGTAATCAGATGGAAAAATACTTCATTGTAATTAAGAAAATAGCAATGACAAATTCCTTGTGGATGTTTTCACTATAATTAAAAGGAGAATTTCTGGTTCCTGCCAGTAGTTAATATTAATGTTCAACAGTAACTCTTTCAATCTTCCAAACTCACGTGTCTTCAAATTTAAGCATAATATTAATCTGTATTCATAATGAACATCCTTAGCACTGTAACCATCTGTGTGACTAATCAGTGTAATTAACTTTACATACCTATATGGGGCAAAACCTAAAGCTCTTCCAAAAGCAATGTTGTCATTTGCCCTCCACTTCTTATAATACAATTACTTGGCATTCTCAAGATCCTGAGAAATTCTTTTCAAAAGGCTTGGAAATTGTATTAGTTCACATCTTTGTTGATTGGGGCCAGGGACTTAATCAAACTCCATGCTCACAGCTAAAAGTGTTGCCTCCAGGCAGTAGATGAGGTGCTCCGACCACAGCCTGTGTACAGAGAGCCAGAACTGTCATCACCCATTTCTGTTTCAAGGATAAAGAAAGGTCACTGTCCCCAGACCTGGCACTTGGGCACTTTCCTTTTTAACAGAAAGAGAAAGAGACACTTGTTCATTAAGAACATATATGTGTTCAGGTTGATTTGGAATTAGTTAATCAGAAAGATTTAGGAAGACAGTAAGCATAAAACCATGATGCTGACTGGGGTAAAGCCCTCACTTTTGAATAGGTTGTACCCAAACCACTTATTTTCAACACTCACCCCTTAAACAACTGTCCCTGGCCACAGACACCTGGAGGCTGGTGGCTGTCCTGGATGTGAAAGGAAAGGCCAGGAAAGGATCATTTACAAGTGACAATTCAGTGATTGAACCCAGAATTTTTACTCTCTCTATAAAATATTGCAATTAGAGCATGTCTGCCAGTAAAATGAGTGAAAATGTAGCATCTAATTATTACCCATAGTGAAATTAATTAAATGTTAATTTAAAAGGTGAAACTAATTTAGCATCTACAATAAAATTTAGACTACATTTAGGGTCCTATATCAAGGTCCTATATAATCCAGAATGTCTGTGATATGCTGTCTGTCTGAGCTTGAAGGCATATAATCATTTTGATCCTACATTTTTAACCACACTCTCCTGGATACCTGAATTCAAGATGAACATGCCAGATGGAGCAACAAGTTTTGGGAAAAGCCTTGCTCCAGCCTGACTCCATTCTAACCCAGATACACAGTGAAATAGCACCTGTTCTTCAGGTAACTGTCTCATTCCAACACCTTTTGCCACTAAATAAGCAAAGTGAGCTACAGAGCATTCCAGGAGATGGGACAAAGGATATAAGACATGACAGGCAAAGTCAGTGCAGGAAGCCTTCTTGGAAAATCCATTTGGAGAAGGAATTAGAGTCTATTTCCTATACAATAAGGTGTGAGTTCTTAATGAAGCCATCTGACAGTTTGCAGACTGGTACAAGAGATGCAGACAAGTTCATGATGGATGCAGTAAGGAATTCCATGTCACTGTTAAGAGACAACTGGCACATGTGTGATCCCCTGCTGTCTGCAGAGTGACTGGGGCCACAGGGCAGTGGGCAAAGCACTGACCAGTGCTGGGATCACACAGAGCCACACAGCAATTCTGTACGTGGCACAAAGCTGAAGAACTTGTGTTGTTTTCTTGTCACCTTGTACATTCTGCAAGGCTGGATTCAAGACTTGTCTCTGCTCTGTCACTGAATTCCAGGCAGCCACACATTCAGGGTATTGTTAAAGTTCTTGAGCTGGCCTTGATCATGTCCCAGGGCAGTATCCGAGGTGTGCTGCTAATTGCGCAGGAATGCACACTCTGTTAGCAGATTAGTTAAACATTCCACAGCACCTTCTTCTTTACAACTGAGGTGAACCTTTGACACTTCAGGAGAATTCTGTCATTTCCTTGTTTCTTTGTGATTCATTGAGGTGTGGGAAATTTACTCCAAGGTGCTGAGAGCTTTGTAAATGACTCCTGTACAGCACAGTGCCCCTTGCTCTGTAGATGCTGAGTGGGATGGTGACAACACTCCTCTTTCCTTAGAAAAGGACACTATGCCCTGCATTTATGATTTCCTGATAATTTTGTATGAGTTCCTGTTGGAATTCTTTCAAAGATTTTGCATGGAATACTGAACTTTTCATATTCAGATCTATAGTTAAAAGCTATTCCATGTTATCAGGGACACATGAGCCTTTCCAGTGTGTGCTGAGTGCACCAAAGGAATGAGGTTGTGCTTCATTCTGCACCTTTTAGGGCAATTTCCAAATCCCACAGTAAAATCAGATACCTAAATCAATCACTCCATGCTGCTGATCAATGCAGAGCAGCTAGAGGTGCATGACTGGACCACAACAACCATATACCAGGGGTACTGTGCATGTGACTCCAGACTGAAGCCCATGATGGGCTGAGGGTGCTGCCAGTGAGTGGCTGCCACCATCACCACTGTGCACCACAACACCAGCTCAGCGAGGTGTTCATGCACCAAGGTTACTTTTTAGCACAACATTAATTCCAGCATTTTGACTGTACTCAGACAGAGCTTAATGGTTCTTACTGAAATTTCACCTAAAGATGCCCAAGGCAGCTTTGTCAGCAATGCTGAATAGGATCAGAATCCGGTCTCAAAACCAGAGGAAGGTGACTGTTACTCTGTAATAGATCATGAAGTTTGTGTAAGGAAATTCATATCCTCTGCCTGGCCAGGAATAAGAGGATGACTCCTGGTTCACACCCTCAAAAAAAGTAAGAAAGAGAGTAAAGTAAGATTATATACAAAAATTGCAAAACACCTAAGTGAATCAGGAAACTGAACTGCTTTTATTCTTATGGCATGGGAATTCTACTATTTAGATGCTTCCTATGAACAGCAAAGAGGCTAAAGCAGCACAGGTTGTTTACTGTCACCCCATGGCAACACTGACTGTCCTGTTGGCTTCTCTGTTTTCTAGATTGAGGATAGCAAGATCACCAATGCCAGCATCCTTTTACAAATCGATAATGCAAACATGGCAACTGAAGACTTCAGGCTCAAGTAAGCTCTTCTATTGTCTCGTCACTAGGTTTGAAAGAGAATTAAACTAAACATTACTTTTTATTGCTAATCCAATAGGGAAGTGAGTTTATTGAGGTTTTCTGTTGATACTGGATGAATAAAAATAATGTAGAACAGGGGGAAAAAACCCAAAAGGATGTAAAACCCACAAGTGATTGCTGAAGAACCTTGAGTCACCCTGTTTATGATACTTAGTGCAGGTCCTGATGAGCAGGTTTGACAGCAGACACTTGATACTTGTGACAAATGGCACTTAAAACTGTCATCTAGGATTACAAATTATCTCCTCTAAGCACTGCATTTCCCAGTCCAGCCCAAATCTATTTCCTGGACTTCTCACCTCTTCTGTCCAGCACCACAGGGAACACCTGTCCTTGGGTAGCTCCTGCTTAGGAGTTCCGTACATTCTGCACAGTAACTGAGCTGGTGCATCACTGGCTCCCAGCACAGTCTGATTTTCAGTACATTGAAGAAGAGTTTTCAGACCAACAAAAGGTTTGGACAGAAAACTTTCAGGCAGGTGTTTCCAAAGGAAAGGATTTGACGCTTCTGTAAGAAAGACTTCTTATGAACCAGGAAGATTTGTCTTATTTCTAGCAGCTGGTGTTTGGCTATAAAAAAAAATTTCAGCTTTTGGTAATACTGTGACAAACTTGGACACCCTGAGCACTGCCAGCCTTTCATTATCAGTCAGGAGTGTCACAAAAGAAACCAGAGGAACTACTTTGAGGGATAGGACTCAGACTGAGTTTATTGGGTGAATGGAGAAGCACCAACAAAGCCTACAAAACACGGAGTAAAGGGAGAGATGCTGAGGAACAGAAGTGCTTCCCATGCCCAAGGGCAGACACGGCATTTTGCTTTTGGCTCACTACAGACACTGCAGGTTAGAGAGGAATATTTGTAACTGGCTTCCATCACATTCTTCCTGTTTTTCAGAAGGACTCAAAAGTTACTATTTTGGAAAAAAACAGAGTGATCAATATTTGCTGATGCTGTTTTCAGAGAATTGTATTCTCAGAGCTTTCACAACCTGGTTAATGTTAAAATGCAAAAAGGGAAGTGAAAAAAAAATTTATTTCCTACCACATAGGAGGAGTTACGAAGGAAAAAGGAAAGTGAAATACAAAAATAATGAAACTCACTTTATTGTTAAGACTATCCAAACATATTTAAATAACGTATGTTAGAACCAGAATTGGTTTCTTTGGTTGGTTGTTCTCTCTAGTGCCCTACATAGACTAAGCAAGTCTACCTCTCCTTATACAAGAGCCTGAATCGGGCAGTTCTCAACATGTACATTGTGTCTTCTCTTTCCTCATAAAGATATGAAGCCGAGAAGTGTCGCAGGCAGGGAGTGCAGCTGGATGTGGAGAACCTGCGGAAGGAGCTCGACGGCATGACCATTATAACCACAGATCTGGAAATGGAAATTGAAGGCTTGAGAGAAGAGCACATCCTCAGGAGGAAAGACCACGAGGAGGTAGAAAAAGTTCCAATTGGTAAAATCCTATCGCACAAATCTTTACTACCATGTAATTAACTGAGTAAGACCCACAATCTGCAAGTGGGATTGATGATTCAGGACCTAATCCTGTTTCTCAGGCAGCCAATGAGAGTCAGGTGAGGCAAAAAGTCTGTGTCTGCTTTACCAATTACGCTGGGGTTTCAGAGAGAACAGATTGCTGGAATGTCTCCCACCCATCTGTCACACACAGCTAATAATAACTGACATATTGGACAGAGATGTTCTCAGAAAGGCTTAGATATAAATACACAGAGTGCTGCCGGGTTTTACTCATCACAACTTTTTCCTCAGATCTGAATATATAATTTCCCACACTCACAGAAGCATGGAGGGGTTGAGGGTTGGAAGGGACCTCTTTCAGCCCCCTTGTCCACCCCCCCAAACTCAAGCAGGGTCACCCAGAACAGGCTGACCTGAGCAAAACAGATCTCAAATTCTTAAAGGATCAAAATTTAAAAGAATGGTTGGTGAAGTCAGGCAAAATTACTCATTCTTGCAAAATCCTAAGCACAGTAATTAGATAATTCTGTAAAGCCACACTCCTCTGAATTCTCCAGAGCTATACTCAGTGCTCTCTGTTATTCCCACATTTATAATTCCACCGCTTGAAACATGCTGGTTTCGCTTGATCTGGTGTTGTTTGCAGTTATTACCTAACACAGGACCAAACATCCTGCTCAGTGTCTGTGGGTTATTAAAGCAGAAAATAAAATTCAGGAGTTACACAGTGGTAGGTGCAGCTGCCTTTAGCTCACCCCCTTCCAGCCCAGGAGATTTCTTGGGCATGGGGGACCAGCAGAGCCATCCCTGTGTCCAGCTGATCCACATTCTGTGATGTCATACCCCAAAAGGCTCCTTTGCCTGGGCTCTTTGAAAATGGTACCAGGCACAGAAGGTTGTGCTACACCAAAAGGAATGTTACCCTACCTGCTCGACTGGTCCTGTAATTATGTTGTTTACACAGTAATTATATGCTTTAATCCAATTATTCCTTTAACAATTACATAGAACTTTTACATTACTCTCCTGTAAACTTAGTTATAGTTCCATAAATATTAACATAAAGGGCAAGAAAGATGAAATTACTGTTAGATTTTCATCAAAGGTTTTGGGTTTCTAATAGATAAATAAATAAATAATGTCGGTGCTTCTTCATTAAATCAATTTCTTCCAGAAGCCATCTATGAAAAGATCTTGTCTCGTGTTTTTTATTGAGTTTTGCCACAGAAGCAAATATGTCACTGGTTTAAGTCACATCACAGTATTATCAATAGATAAATTTTTCAGATAATGTTAACTTAATGTATATATAGCAATTCCCCCCCAAACCATTCTGGGATTCTGTGGCTCTATGAAAACTTTCCACTTCCATAAACAAGTTTGCTTTTTCCCTCTGCTAACACATGAACAGGACATGGAAGCCAATCGCTCCTCACAAGACTTCAAAGTAAATGTAAAAGTAAATGCAACCCCTCCTGCAGACTTAGGCAAGATCCTGGCAGAAATAAGAGAAGATTATGAGGCCATAATTGAAAAGAATCGTCAAAGCCTGGACAACTGGTACAAAGAACAGGTAACAGCTATTCACTACCTATTTCCAAGGCCCTGATGGCTGGACCTGCCTGACCAGAGTTTGTGAGTTTTTCTCTTGCTTCTGCTCCACAGAGTGCAGTAATGTCCCTTGCAGCAACCCCTAACCCTGAGCAGATCCAGCGCAATGAGAGCGAGATCAAGGAGCTAAGGAGGACTTTGCAGTCCCTGGACATCGAGCTGCAGGCACAGATTAGTAAGGTATCTGCTGCAGACATCTTGGGCTGCTCACTCATTCCTTATGTTCTCAGATGGACCAGTTCTCCATTTAAATCCACAGCCCAGCATAATTTTATTGCAGTTGTTAAAGTAAGAGGGAAAGTGGAATTCAGATCATGCTTGAATTTGCCAATATATGCAAAATAGATTCAGCAACCATCACCAGGAAGTGAAAAAATCTGTGTCTCTTCTTACAACGAAATATGAGGAGAAAAAGAAAAAGGATAGCTGACTCTAGGTCTAGAAAGAAAAAGTGTCCAGAAGACAGGCAATAACACAAAGAATGCAAAGTTCATATTTACAAGCCTGGTTATCATGCATGAAATACATGAACTATGGAAAATATTGATGGGGAACTTCCAGAAATACTGCACAGCTCTTACACAGGTTAAAGCTCACATCCCAGTGACCTGAAGACTTTGGAGCAATTCTGGACAGTTCATGCAGAATGGACAGGACAGACAGCAATTTCAGGAGCAGAGCTTTGAGCAGAACGGATATGGCAGGGATAAATGACTCAGTTTTGCCTCTTGTGCACACACGGCACAGCTTTGTGGTTCTGCTGCCTTCACAGGAATAGTTATGCAAATGCATAAGTGTTTAAATTACCACAGCCTTAATTTTGCAATCTTCTAGCTAGAGACCAAATTTGCTGGTATTTCTGTGTTATATCTGCCGCATAAATAATAATCATGGTCTTGGTATTATCTGCCCCGTCAGAAACACATGCTGGAAGACACCTTGGCTGACACTCGTAATTACTACGCTGCTGCACTTCAAAACATGCAGCAGATCATCTCCAGGTGTGAGGAAGAGCTGAGCCAGGTTCGTCATGACATGAAACAGCAAAATAACCAATACAAGGTTCTGCTTGGGATCAAAACGCGCCTGGAAAAGGAAATTTCCACGTACCGCCTGCTGCTGGAAGGGAATGCTGACGGGTAAGGCAGAGCTGCTCCAACTGGAACAGATGAGAGTCCTCATATTTGGATTATTTGTTTGTTTATTTATGCTTAATCAAAGCCTGTGAGTCCCATACTACATCAAGGGTTAGTATTTTAATGTGACGGATTGTAATAAAAAGCCGGAGCCATTTAGAGTACAGAGACACTGGTATCCATGTAATTTGGATTACCTAAATTAATAGAACTTTTTATTAAAAAAAATAAAATTCTCCACTCCCACAGCACGACCATCTCAGCATAGGCGAGTGCTGGCTTCATCTTTATTCTCTCATCTGATATGCATGAAGTCAAAAAAGGAAGAGCAGCAGGTGTTAGAACTGAAACTCTCAGGCAGGCAGGATAGTGGACCCAAGTGTGAGGGTATTTGTCAGAAACCAAATTGGGATCAACCTAAGCAACTCCAACTACAGAAGAACCAATGCACCTCTCCCTGGGAGCAATAGTGAATGTGCCCAGAGATGGTTTCCAGTGAGACTACCTATCAAAGGGAAAGCTCACGTGGCATAAAAGCATCATTCTTTTCCCTTCTTTTCTTAAAATTCTATCTCATAATGGGATGAGGCCTCCTTAGAAAAACTGAAGAGTATGAATAGCTTATTGGAATTAGTGTAACATTATTTTCTCTCTATTTCATTATCTTCACAGGACAGCAAGAAAATCTGAAATTGAAGGTAAAAGTTCCTTACTTTGTTCTTTGTAGTGACTCTTAATTATTGTCATTTCCAAGCAAATTTTACTCAAATTTTAACCTCACCTGAGTAAGCTGTGGAGGGCGTGCATAGCAGGCTCATGCAGGCCTTTGAGAAGCATTTCAGTGGTTCCTGGCTGCTCTGAAGGGCTCAGAGCCTGCTGGGCTGTGCCTGCCCATGGGCTGCCTGAGCCCCAGCCCTGTCAGTCACACACAATGGCCACAACTCAGGCTCAGACTGAGCTTTCCTGGGATGTGAGGAGGCGAGGCGATTCCACTGAGTGACTAAAACAGTGTTAGGGCTTGAGAGCAAACAAAAAATCTGCATGTCTGGAAACTCATATTCTCGCATGGGCATGACCTGCAGACATCCAGGATAATCTGCTGGATTTGCATTGGCTGTGCTGTCCCTATATTAATCATTTGCCCTGACCTGGACTAGACCCAGGGTGACTTTCTGGCAGCACATTTCACACAGAGCAATAACAAATATTGACTTAAAGGAAAACATGTAGAGAGATAACTTAGTTAAGGAGGCAGCAGGCATATGACTGTAAATGAAGCTTTTTCTGTATCACCTCGTCTCTCAGCATTGCTCCTTGGCTAATTAAACTTTTCTTTCTTTCAGAACACTCTGGGCTGAGCAACCGAACGCTCAAAGCGATTGTCCACGACAGCGTGAACGGGGAGGTGGTGTCCTCCACCATCAATGAGCTCCCCCCACAAGCCTGAGGGAAAGCTCTGCCATCCACCGGCTTTCCCGGCAGCAGCTCCCGCGGCCCCTCTGGGAACAGCGAGCCATGGGCGGCTCCTCGTGTGTCAAACAGGGATCCTGTTCTGAATGCGCTTCTCAAATGTCAGTGCCTAACACTGCAAAGTGCCACACAGAGCTGGGTATAGCTGACTTTGGTAGTTAAAAGAGCTTTTAATCACCAAAATGCTGAAGAAAAGCTGTTCAATTAAAGTGACTGGCTGAGCTAGTGACAGATGTATTGTGCACACCTCCCCAGGGCAGGAATATCCATCTGGGATTCAGTTATCACTCTGCAAATTAGCTATAATTTAAGGGGAACAATCTCAACTTTTTTCCTGGTCTTATGCCTCTCATCATATACCTCACTGCAGCCAATAAATTTTTACCCATTATTTGCTCTGGTGCTTGGAATATCTGATTTTGCTTTTCCTTACATATGCCCAGTCCACTATGGTGGTGTCACTGACATGTCAGGACAGCCAAAGCCTTGTTGTTTCAGGAGGGAAAAGACTGGAAGAACACAGAAAAGAAAAGAGATGACACAAGTGACATTCACATGAGCAAAACTACTCAACTTCCCTATTTACAACTTATCAATGTCACCATTTAAAACAGCATTATGAGTAGGAGTGTTGCAAAGTCACTTTACTAAAAATAGTCCCTCAGAAATGCTTCTTTATTCTTCAGTTTGAGATAAATTTTCTTGCACTGTCTTTCCACACTTTCCCTCAGAACCTATAAGTACTTTTCCAGACCCTCAATCTTTCTTGATGACCCAGGTAATTCAAAAAACCATCTCAGTTATTTGGTCTCAAATTAATGTTCACTGTCTCTGCCAAAGGGTTCTGCAGTCACCCTGGTGTTTACAGTGTGTGCTAATGTCAGGGAGAGCTGTTGGTTTAGCCAAACCCAGGCTTCCTCCCTTTCTCAGCTCAGCTCAATGCCCGAGTCAGCAACAGAGCTATGCAAAGATAAAATCTGGGCAAGGGAAAGAGAAATATCATTAGGATGTTTAGATGAGGAAGAGTATAAGGCAGAAGGAAGAGAGACCAAATGGAACATAATGAGTGTGTCAGGTATTTGCATTCCAAAGTCACTGTCTGCGTGTCCAGGGCAGTCTCGCATTCATGAGCGACATTGTCATCATGTCCCGTCATTCCTGCACACCATGGACTCTCACAAAAGGGATCCTCTTACCTGCCTTGCTTTGAAACAGGGCTCACAAAGGAAAGGGGAAATCTCAAAGGAAATGCAGATTAAACTGAACAAAGTCCATTTCTGTGATGAAGTATTCTGCTACTGGCATGTTCTGACCAGTTCCTGATCCCCCTTTGCCCCCCGCACCCCAACTCTCCACCCTTGTTGCACAAAGAGATCCCAAAAGCATTGGATGGATTACCTAATGGTTTCTTTAAACTGAGTAAAACTTGTAATACAGGATTAGTAACTCCTGGCTAATTAAGAGTGTCCTTCCTTATGGTTTACCAGATCTAACAAGCCAGACCTGGTGTTTGCAGCATCTGGACAAAATGTGCCCAGGTCTTCTTGAACAATTTTCTGTGTTATTTAAAGATACGTTCATTTATCAGATTTACATAGCAGAGCGACACTGCTGTGACACAAATAATTACAAAAACTTCTAAGTAGCCCCTTATTTCTACATCAAAGGAAAGTATGTGCTTTGTGCCGGGTTACTGCGCTGAACTACAAGAAAGAGGGAAAAGAGAATAATTGGAGTGCCTTATGGAACACACCTGTCCTTATTTCACATTCCTGAGCAATTCTCTGGCTTTGCTCTGCCCTGGTGTCCCTCATGAAGAGCAGGGATGCACTCCCCGTGTCCCGTGTTATGCTCAGCTGTGGCCCAAGCAGTGCTGGAGAAGAGGCAGCAGAATTCCTGTTCTCTCCTGCTAAGACACAGCAGAATTCCCACTCCACTCCACTGCTCTGGTGATTTTAGCCTTCTCTTACACCTGCGCTGCTGCACTCTGTAGAGGTCAGACTGGCACAGAGCTCACAGCCCTGTCGTCACAGCTCGCTCAGTTATTGACACCATCGAGCACTCATGGCTCCAACACAGCGTCTTTTACTAAGTGGAGTAAACCAATTAGTCTTTAACATACAAGTATGTGTTACACCACATTCTGTTTGTTTCTAGAAAAAATTGCTTATTTCTGGAGATGCTTTCACAGCTCCAGAATGCTCTGTACAACTGCAGATCTCCTTTGTGTTGAACAGCTCATGACACCGTGTCACCAGCCATGTGTGCCCTGTGTCTGGTGGTTACTCATTACCTCTGAATTTGTGCTCTGGTAGATAAGCTATGCATTCCTAAATGTATTTAGGGTGGGTCTGCACCCTAAATAATAAATAATGATGCTAATATTTACCACTTGCATGCACTGTTAACATCACATTCTCACACCATGCTGAGAGATGAAGTCATGCAGATAATGAGTGGGGGCAGTATTATCATTCCCATTTTATTGCCTGAGAAATTGGAAAAAGAGATGACACAACTTGCTCAAGGCTGCAAAGAAAGTCACTGAGAGCCACTAAATTAGAATCCATCACTTCACAGCTTCTACTTAGCCCAGCTATTAGATAATACAACTTCCTGAAGAGCCATTCCCCACTCACAGCAATCCTGTCAGTGTCTGATAGCTCAGAAGAGATAATGCCCTTGATTCATTCCAAGTGTTTATGGCTGTTCAGGACCCTGCATATACTCTGATGATGTTCTTCAATGTACCTGTGCCAACAGCCTGACTGAAATGAGTCCTGTACAGAGCACTGTGCTGGTGGCTTTGGTGGCTTTGTAGTATTTGGGAGACTTTAAGAGCACAGGTGGTGCTGCTTCTGATTTCAGAGCAGTGGCTTGAAGGGAAGGAAATATTCAGGGCTGTGATGATGTATGGCTTGAAAAATTACTTTGTAAATTCATTGTATTGAAACTGGTTGAACTCTGCCAGCTCATATTTGTTCTCCTTCAGTATTCCATACACACAGAAGTGCCATTTCAGCACTAAGAAACTGACAGACCCAGGCACAAAGAAAGTGCAATTTGAAAAATATGAAATATCATTAAAAACAACATCCTCCAAGTGAATAAATTCAATTTCCCATAAATGGAAAAGGATAGCAAAGAAACATGAGCAGGAGAGAACAGCATTTCTCAGACTAAGTGAATGATGCAACAATACTTCTGCAAACCAACAAGATACAGGAACTCAGCCTATAAAAGGAGGCTGAAACCATCAGCGTTCACAACCGGCTCCATGCAGTTTCACCTGCCATTTAAGGCAGTCCTGCACAGAATAATCCTCAGCATGATTTCCAACAGCCTTGACTGCACTCCAGCCTGGGCATGAGTCACAGCTCATTTCACTTGTAGAAATGTTAAAACTTATTAAGGTGTATTACAATAGGCAGCTTTGGTAAGTGAAGTGTTGATCCCCTGGAAGAAGTGTGCGATGAGGTAATGCAGTCATGGTTTGTGCTATTAATCACACATTCTTCTGGGGAGCTGGCCCCACACTGCTGGGGTTCAGCCTTATTTATCAACAGCCACATCTGTAGAATGAAAATTTTTGCTTTCTGCCTTCCTGGTTAATACAGATGCAAGATTAACAAAGTCATTTCAGAAAGAGAAGAAAAGAAATCTTGCCTTTAAAGCACTGCTAAACCCACAGGTTCTATGGATTATTGAAGCAGAGAGAATAGGTAGAAGAGCCGGTAAAACATTTCACAATGTCCACACCCTGACCTATAAAGGTTTCTAAAGTTTTGCTAGGAGATGCCTGTTCCTGTGTATGAATCATTTAGAAAAAGGATGAATCTATAAACAGGGAAGCAAGGAAAGAATAATGCTGGAGAGGCTGCACCCCCTGTCCCCCCATGTCCTGAATTACACCACAAAAGCATCTTAATTATTGACTCTATCTGGACATTTGGCTCAGTGAAATCCCAACTAAAGTTTTACCGTGTGTTGTTTCCTCATCTTTCTTTTCAAGTTGTACTTTTATGATAGCTTTAATTGTGTGACTATACTGAAATGACGTACTTGAGCCCCTGTCCTAGGGCTGGCACAAATCAATTGTCTGCAAAAATACTTGGTGAAACAGAAGCATCAGTGTTGGACAGTTTGGAGCGTCCCTATGCCGGAGCTCCCAGCGTGAGACATGACCTAATGGTGAGGCAGGTGCAGGGCTGCTTCTTCTGGACATGTTAATTTTCTTTTTGAATGTCTGAATATGCATCAGAAGCTTAAAGGCATAAAATCATAACACCAGCTGTGGTAAAGACACTTTCAATAACTATATAGACTTCGGGGGTAAATTTTTTGGCTTTCCAATGTCCTAAGGACAAGTCCAAAGGAGTCGATGTGACGGGTTGTAATTAGGCTCTATAGAAAGCAACAAAAATGAGGAATATAATTTGGAAATATGTGTTTCAATTAAGAGGCATAATTAGCAGGAGCAGGCAGGGAAATGGAGAAACAAACAGGCTGAAGTAGCTACAAACTACAGTTCTTCCTTAGAACAGAAGTTAAAGGTGTGCTGCCTTTAGAGAAATACCAGCTTTGGCTCAGCCCTGCACCCCTGAACCAATGTATGAGAAAATAAAACATCAAACGCATCAAACAAAAAACTGGGAGTGATTCTTGCCAGCACAATTTTGAAGCAGGAAATCTGCATGGTTGCCGCAACAGACAGCAATTGTGATCATAAAGTTACCAGTGCAGGAAAGAAAACACATTCTTATTTCTTATTAATGAGAAAAATGACTACTTTTTGAAAGCCATTACAGCACCTGGGCTCTGCTTCCAGGTTCATCTCACAAGAGACAGACTTAAGACATTCTGAGAATGGATCCACTAGAAAAAACACTGCTGCTATGCAGAACAAAACCATAAAATCACAACCAAAGAAATATTTCCTTTCATGTCTGCAGTCCATCACTGCGTAAAAATTGAGATACTCAAGCATCAGTCATCAAAAAGGGTGTAATTAAAAAGGATAATGAACACTCCCTGTCCTCAAAGACTCAGATGTCAGAATTTAGAAAGATAGCCCATTCTTCTTGCTATTGCTTCCAAACCCACTCTATACACATCCCTGAACTCCTTCAATACAGGTGGTGGCTCTGAAGAGAAATATTCCTCGAAACGTTTGGCCACAAGAGCGATGCAACTGAATTTCCTGTCGATATAAGGCCATGAAAGTGGATAATACGAGAAGCTTCGTTATGTAATCCGTGAGTTGCACTCCTCGTTCAAGTTCCGCACGGATTTTCCCGTGGCGCGCAGCACAGGGAGGTCTGGAGGCAGCTCCGTTCCAAAGGCCGGTGGTGGCCTCTAGTGACAACCAGGTAGATCCGCACGGAGCCCGGCGCCTGTCCCGGCTCCTGCTGCTCCTCCGGGGCTCCTGCGGCTGAGGAACAATTTCTGCTGCAGTATTTGTGCAATGTACATTACTAACAGTGCCAGACTTCCTCCAGGGGAGTATGGAGACGAAGTTTCAGCCTGTTTCCTTTATTTTGCTTTTTTAGTTTCTGCTTTCCTGACACAGATCTTGATGCTGGGATGGTATTTTGGATTAAAAGCAGTCCATGACTTTCTCCTGGTTGTACAAACCCCGGGAGCAGGGATGTCATGGAATCGCTGGGATGGACTGAAAGATGATATTCCTGAGCAGTACCCAAACAAGAAGCTGCAGCTTCTCTGCCCAGGCACCTCCTGGCATTATGAGTGCAATTATACCCTGGGGAAAAATTGAGTTTTTCTTCTGATTTGGGGGTTCCAGGTATGATGCAAGTGTGATCCCTGAAACCACAAGAATTTTTTTTAAAGTGAGCACAAAAATCTATGGAGATACGAACACATGCGATACAGTGTGTTTGTACGTATCTTTTATGTTGTATGGTCAGTGTGTGCTCATATTTGCACAAGGCCATGAAAATTGTATTTGCCTCCTGAATCACAGAAATATGCAATCTTTTTCATGGATATTAAACTATTCCAGCATTATGGAACTGAGAGAATCAGTAGACTGAAATTCTCTCCAGTTCACTGGTTTTCTCATTCCCCTGACACTTCAATTGCACAGGGTTTTTCAGAGAGCGAGATCTGCCAGCAGTCCTGTGTTAGAGCTGATCTTAATGGCACTTTTGGGGAAGCAAAAAGAGAAGATTCGTTTGTGTGGCCTGGAGCTGTTTTTGTTGGCACTGAGATCTGATTCTGTTCAAGGAGAGCAGCTGAGACAGGAAAGGCAGCTCCTGACTTTCATTTTCCACCTGTGGCTGGGGAGGGATGGAACCCACACATACCCCTCCAGGAGCTGGAACACCTCTCTAAGTGCCATAAATATGTAATGTTTTAACTTACCCCTCTGGTCAAAGCTCCAAGCAGAAAGAAATAAGGTGCAGTGGTTTGATGACTGGGATATTTTCATTGGACAAAAGATGAAAAGGAGAGGGAAATGAGGGGAAAATAATACGTGAGGCAGACAGTGTAAGATCTTGAGCTGCAAATGTTCAGGATTTAGGTGGTGACATCATCCAGAACTTTCTCTCCTCTGATCCCATTCAGCAAATCACAGAACATCTTGCTTTGCCCTTTGGAGAGAGCAGGCTTCATGGTATTAACAGGAGATGCAAAAGTAGACAAGAGAACGAGGGGAATATCTCAGAACCAGAAATATGAATGCTGGAATAAGGTAGAACATTGAACATGGAATGCATCTGTCTTGAATGCACTTTGCACAGCAATGTCCTTTCAGGACTGTAGTGTAGATCTTTCAGAATCAAACTCTTACAATACTAAATGCAAACACAGGGACCAACAGGGACCAATGAATGGGTGTTAGACTTCACTCCTAGAACGGATCAATCTCTACAGATTGAATGAAAATATTTTGCTTTATTTCACTCTCTATATCAGCCAAAAGAAAAGCATCTGTTCCACCTAAAGGCAGCAAAAACTCAGACCCACAACTGGGTGTGTCTTTTTTCCTTGAACTCTCCAGACTGGTTGCCCATGGCTGGTTAGCACAGGTGAGTCAGATAGAATGGCATCCACATTATCAGAGTCCTGCAGAGCTTATCTTCATGGCCTTCTAATGCACATTAAACTTCTGTCACACAGGTGGCATTTCTTCATGAAATCAAACAATTCATTAGGGTTGCTATAAATGTTTTATTATGTCTACAGGCAATCCACTCTGACCAAGCACGACACTAAAAGGAAGTGTTACCTGTGAACACACAGACTGTCCCCTACAGCTTCCACAGCTGAGTCTGGAGCTGAAATTGCACTAAAGCACCAGCAAAACGTTACAGCACTTCTTTAATGCTGACCAAAATTGCAGTACTGGACAACAGATTTTTAGGCTGCCCAACGTCTATTTAAATAACTTACTCTTACAACCAATAAAATTTTAAAATAAATAAAAATGAGGCTGTCCCTGTTCTTGCAGATAATTCCTGGGCATAGTCCAGGGGTGGAGGAGGCTGAGGCCACTCCCAGCTGTCGTCTTGAGGAGCCCCTCGCCCTCCAGTCTGCTGGGGCCTCGCCCTCACCTCACTGCCATAGCTGCAGCTTCAGGGCAGTTTCCAGTGATTGATACAACCAGTCAAGATATCATTCATGGAAAAAAGTGTAATGAACCAAAACCAGAGCAAATCTCACCTCTGGTGTGACCCTATCCTGATCCTTACAAGTATTCTTGCAAATATTCTAGCTTTTTAGGGAGAAGCATACATAAAATAAGAACAGAGAAATTGTCAATGACAATTTAGGGATGAGAATAAAAAGAACATTAAGAAAATTCAGCCTTGATCTTTTCACTTGGGTTTGCATAACGCCATTGGTCCATGCTCCCCTTGCATACACCTCAGATGCTTCTGCTGCAAAGTCTAGAGGAAAATAATTGCTGGAGGTTCAGCTTGAACAAAAGCAGCAGAGCCATAATTCAAGGCAAATGTCTGACCTAAGCCTGGTGCTCACTTCAGCTCAGATCACTGACTTCTTTTTCATTTGTTCACTAAATGAAAAAATAGAACCTCCAAATGATGTATAGAAAAAATATCACCAAGGTAACATGGAAACTAATTTGAATAAATACCAAGAAGGCAAAACAGGATGTTTGCTCTTAAATAGACTGCCACAAAATCCTGCAGAGATCTAGGCAGTAAGATATAGGGCCAAGGGATGTAAGAACAGCAGGTCTCTTCTGTACTCCTCTTACATTTTAAAGGTGTAAGCTCTGTTTTACTAAAATGAATAATTCTTACTCAGCCTGAGTAATTTCAATGGACGGAAGACAAACCACCCTGAGTCTCCATAATGACACACCAAATGTCATGGCCAGTGTACTTTGGTTTCACATCTCATAAAGGTTTTTTATTACAAGTTACACCCAAAGATGTTCAAGGTCCAATGACACTCCATAGTACCCTCCTAGAAAAAAAATCCTGCCCTGCACACTGATTGCTTTGGTTTGGAAGCCATGTTTCCAGAACAGACAAGTACAACACTTTAACTCTCTGCCTTGAGCCAAGACCACTTAGACTAATCCCTAGCTCAGTAACTTAAAAACTTGGCAGTACTGATTCCCTAATATATTGGGTATTCCCTAATACCAAACTATTCTGGGTTGGGTACTCTCAGAAAGCTGAAGATGCCTCCAATACACAGTTCAATGCCTCCATAGCTCAGTGTCTCACCAATTTCCTTGCCCCAAGGTGAGAGATCAGTACATACAGCAGCTGCTCTCACTAACACAAGCCACGTGTCTTCATTGTTCTCCCTGACATCAGTAACACACAGCACTGTCAGAGTGATGCCCCAGGAGCTACACCTCCTCACTGTCCCAACACACACCTGCCACCTGCTCTCCTGCAGCACTGACAACCCCTCAGCACTCAGGATCTTACCTTGCTTTCCAAATTCTCCATGCACTTTCTGTATCAAGTGTACAGCACAGTCAGGCCAGGAACCTCCACACGATCAGCAGTAGGATTGATGGGTTTCTTCATGCTATAGGAAGGCAGCTGGTTTCCCATTAATGACCACAGCCCTTGGGTTGGGGACAAATCCCCCAGCATGGCACTTGTTACCTGGTATCTGGAATACTGGTGAGGCAGGAGAGAAACTTGTTTTTATTCAACTTCAGCCACACAGGAGGGCTGGAGGTTCGTTCTGCTGGAGGCTGGAACTCAACACATCCTGCCACTCTATGGACCTCAGAATCTCACATGTGAAACACGGCGAGTTTCCAATATTCTCATTCCTCCAACCTCACTTAAGGACAAAGAAATAGCCATCCCTCTTAATCTCAGCTGTGCTGAAAGCTCTAATTCCACTTGCAAGGGTTTTCTAATACCAAATGAATGCATATTCAATCCAAGCTGATAGCAATAGCCTCCACTCTCCACTGGCAGTGGAGGTGTTGGTTTGTGATTACTATGAAATGAATTTACATTGAAGTACAGCTGCCTCTTTTCTAATAATATACACTGTTCTAGACTGTCCTGAGGCCCGAGTTATTGCTTACTCAACAGAAATATAAATATATATAGATATATATATAAAAATATATATGTTTTAAGTCTCCTGTCACATACAGGCAACCCTCATTTTAAATTCATGCATTGTGCAGGGGGCTAAGAACCTACTCATTTGTTCCAAAGGGCTACAGAGAGGATTGTCTGCAAGTACATGGTTATAAATGATTCAACAGATCATTTTTTGCTTATCTGTTATCAAAATAACAAAGCAAGCAAACACCCAGGGAGAGTTCCTCTAACACAGATGAACAGATGAGAACCCCTTCAAATTATGGGGAGGGGGGGCAATATCCTGTGCTCTTTGTGCTGATACCAGTGACACTGCGTCAACAGAGGTGGGGTTCCAGCCACGGTGCTTCCTCTTGGACCTGATATAAAGGTGCACAAGGCACACTCAGCTCCTCGCTGCTGTCTCTATCTGTGCTGATTTACCTCCTTCAGGCCAGAAGACAAGAGCACAATGGCATTCTCCACCCGCAGCATCCAGTGGGGTACAAGCAGCTTTGTCCAGCCCTCTGCACCCAGTGTCAGTGGTCTGACCTCCAGGAAAATGTCCATCCAGAAGATCCAGGCACCCAGTGTCTATGGGGGAGCCGGGGGCTATGGCACCCGCATATCGACCAGCACCAGCTCTGGCCAAGGCCTCAGAGGGAGCCTCCAGCTCAGCATCACTGGGAGCGATGTGCTGCTCGCAGGCAATGAAAAATCAACGATGCAAAACCTGAACGACCGCTTGGCTGCGTACCTGGAGAGAGTGCGCTCGCTGGAGAAGTCAAACTCCCTCATTGAGATGCAGATCCGGGAGTGGTATGAAAAGAACACCATTAGCGTAGGGCAAGACTACAGCTCCTACTTCAAAACAATTGAAGAGCTCCGTAGCAAGGTAAGAGATCATAGAGCCCTCTATAAATATAGGAATTGCAATTATCAGTGAGAGAGAGAATAATCTGTTGTAGAAAACGTACTTTTCCAAATTGTAATTGGCCCAGCTGAGAAAAAAAAAGTGTTTAATTTTGATCAGCTACAAATTAGTTACAGATTTTACATCATTTGTAATACCAGATATATGCCTGCAGTTGTGAATAATCTCATACCTGAAAAATCTGTGACTCAAAATTAACTAGTTCTATGATATTTGCCTTAGGTGGCTTTAATTAGAGAAAGTACTAATGGTAATCTACATATTTAAATATAGTTTAGGAAGGGTCTATTTCAAAATGGGTTTTCAGAAAAGAAGAGCAAACACTCAGAAAAAATTAAAGATCCCTACTTAAAATAGTAAATAACCACTGGAAACAATGAAATATTCCCAGCAATCAACTGACAGGTTTGTCAAATCATATTTCCAGAATTTCCTTCAGTCTTTTCCCTTTTATTTTTTATCAGTTCTACTTAAAAGCAGATCCCTTCAGAGAGCTGTTAGTCCCAACTATTCTATACACTTACTTTATGGCAGGACAATTTGCTTTTTGGACATCCCTAAATCCTTTCATGCACTTCAGATGGAACTTAGCTTAAAGCCAGCTGACTAACAGACAGCTGAAATGAAGGAGGTTGAAGCCCACTTACAGTGTCCATTCCCAGGAAAGGATCAAGTGTGAATTTCTGTGCAAAGTTTCATCATTTGTCCACCATTCCCTTTAGATTTCTGCTGCCCAGATGGAAAATTCCAGGCTTATCCTGCAGATCGACAATGCCAAACTGGCTGCTGATGACTTTAGGCTGAAGTAAGTTACATGATTTTCTCTCAATTCTCTTTCATGCTCCTCTTATTTAGGAAAGCTTCCACTTACTGGAATCGGTGTCAAGAAGTGAACATTTTCCAACTTTAGGTTTAATGAAAATTTCACAATGATTATGGTAGTTACTGATTCTAACATTTACTCCAAACTGTTGTATTCCAATGATGACAAAAGGGGCCTTATTGCACAGGTTTGAGAATGAACACCTGCTCAAGCAGAGTGTGGACAGCGACATCGCCGGACTGCTCCGTGTCCGTGATGATCTGACTCTGACCAAGGCTGACCTCGAGTCCCAGATTGAGGGCATAACTGAGGAACTCGTTTTCATTAGGAAGACCCATGAGGAGGTGAGAGCAGCTGAGCACTGCCAGGGAGAGGGGTTTTGGGTGGCAAACACAAACAGCCTCATTTCTACCCTTCCTGAAAGCAGCATAACCATGTGTGGCCCTAAGGGACAGTCAAACTGTCAGGAAACAAAGGCTGGACACTCTTCCATTCCAGGAATGAAAGAGTGAAGGTTTTCTCTAAGAATTATTTATGGTTTAGGAATTGCTACACCAAAAAGTACACAAATGGAAGCCATGACTTCCGCCCTCATTCCACAGGTCTGGTTCCAAGGAAATCATTTTTATGATACATTTATCTATGATATAACATTTATTGCTATAAGTAAGTAAACTGTTCTAAGATGAGGTGCACTAAACAGTATTTACAAGGCGATTAAGTTATCTTACCCTGAGGTACTATTAAGGATTAGTCCTGTGTGTGTAGATGTTGAGTTTTTGTCCAATGCCCAGGAGTGACAGCTCCCTGCAGCTGGTGCTAACCCAGTCCTCATTGATGCAGGAACGTGACAGGCTGCGCAAAGTGGCCACCGGCTCCGTGAACGTGGCAGTGGATGCTGCTCCCGCTGTTGATCTTGCAGCCATTATGGAAAACATGAGAAAGCAGTATGAAGAAATGGCAGAAAAGAACCGCCAAGAAGCCAAAGAACATTTTGAAAAGCAGGTAAAGTCAACTGCTTAAACACCAGCAAGAACCTTGTTCATGCCTGGCTGCAGTTCACAGTCCCTCCATTCCTCATTCTAGACAGCAGAACTCAACCAGGAAGTTGCCATCAGTGTTGAGCTGCTGGAGGTCCAAAGGAAAGAGATCACAGAACGGAGACAGGTCTTCCAGAGCCTGGAGCTGGAATTACAGTCCCTGCTGAGCATGGTAAATAACAAAAAGAAAAATAAAGACTGTGGATGGCAGAGAGTATCACAGATAAATAGAGGAATGAGGGGCTTTACAATCAAATTGTTGTTTTAACAGAAAAATGTATTCTCTGAATAATATGTCTCTGTTCTTCCCATGGACTATAGAAACAGACTCTGGAAGGCTCTGTGGCTGAAACAGAAGCACGGTACAGTTTCCAGCTTGCTCAGATACAGGGAGCAATTTCCAGCCTGGAGGCCCAGCTAAGGCAGCTCCGAGCTGACATGGAGGCTCAGAACAGTGAGTACAGCGCCCTGCTGGATATCAAGACTCGCTTGGAGATGGAGATCGCCACGTACCGCCGGCTGCTGGAGGGAGAGGAAAGCGGGTGAGCACACACGTGGCTTTGTGTGTTGGTTTGGGTTTTGTGTCAAATCTGCCACTCCCCAACTACTTTGGGGTGGGGAAGTCCATTGCTCAGTTCTCAGCCACAGAATCAGAGCAGGCTGCCTCTCAGAGGAATTTTGAGTTGGCTTCTCCCAGCCTACAGACTGTCACTCTGTGAGTTGAGGAGTTGGGTAGATGTTCACAAAGCCAGGAACACCAGCAATGCAGTTTTGGATCAACTTGCCCATGTGGGTTAAGCAGAGAGTGGAACTTCTCCTAGATTCTTCCTGTTCAGCTGCTCTGGCTCAGGAACTAAATCGGGTGTACCTGTGTGAGCTGAAGTCCTGGCATTGCAGAGACGAGTCTGCAGATTAACTGCACCTACAGTTTAGGCTTAGCAAGTTTCACTTTAACTGAGAGAACTCATTTTACTGAGTTATCTCCTGATTAAATGTCTTGATGAAAGGGGATTAGCTGATCTGAACAAACACTTAGGAAATGCACAAGGATGTTTCTTCAATACATGAGTTGCCATATATTTACATTTTCTAATTTATACTTTGAACAGGCATTCAGAACAGATAATGATAACAGAGGCTGAAAAAGGTAAGTCCCACCAACTTCTTTCTCTTTTGATGGCTGCCTGTTTGAAATGTTATGGAATGATGTAGCCTGATGTCATACAACAGCGACAGAGCAAATAATCAGCCAGTGGAATCTCACATAAAGAAAGCAAACAACTGTATGGTTACCTTATGGGGTCTACAAACCTGGGTTTATACATACAATTCAGACGCCTAGTGAAAAATCACAGACTCACTTTACTCATTCTGCGATGCTGTGACTCATCACAGAGCCAAGAGAACAAGAGACAGTTCTGAATTCCCCTCTGGGAACTGCAGAAGCATCTGCTTCTCCTTGCTGTCTGTACAGTGAGACTGAGGCTACCAAGTAACATATCCTGTTTCATAGCAAAAATTTCCAATTTGGTGTAAGTCTATTCCAAGATTTTAGGCCAACAAGTCTGTGCTAAACTGAAGTAAAATTATCAAGAGCAATACAGAGTTACTGAACCCAGTGTCCACTACAGTCCATGGGCAACATACTCAATATCCAAAAGAGGAGAAACCACACCCTGCACACTGCAAAAGTTTACCTTAAGGATCTGTGGATTGAAGATGCTTTTTGCTATTTCCTCATCAACTGCTACCACTACTCTGTCAATGTACATTGCATTTGATTAATTCTCTTCTCAATTTCCTTAACAGAATCGAGTAAATTTAAGAAGATCAAGACAATAGTTGAGGAGGTGGTTGATGGCAAGATTGTCTCCTCTGAGGTCAGAGAGATTGAAGAGAAGATGTAAATGGCACCAGAAGAGGAGATGCCTCTGAGCTCCCTAGACCTGATGCCAAAACAAAAAGATTCATAAAGAATCTGATCTAATTCACCTTAAACCCCATAAAAACTGAAAAATGCCAAAATATCAAATCTTTTGTTGTTGTTGCTGTTTTTCTGAGGAAGAGTTAATAAAAATCTCAAAGTCACAATATAAAAGCCTGTGGGTTTACTTACATTGTGTCTCAGTACCTTGATGAAAAACAATTAAATCAGCCTGGTATAAATGTATAATTGCTTCCAACACAGATAAAAATGGAAGCATTAGGTTTTAAAAATGCATTAAGACATCAATTCAGCACACCTTTCTGAATGTGAACTCCCACTCAAACATAAGGCAGCTTCACTTCATTAAAATATGATTTTCAAATAAGTAAGAAGTGTCAATTTACTTTTCATAATATATTAACATGAAAATATAAATTAAAGAAGCCTATTTGATTTTTTTTTCATGCTCTGTGAATGATTATGTCACCAGGGACTACATCAAGCCAAGATATTTTATCAATAAGAATGTATTTGAAATTATCTCTCTCAAACCTTTCTGTGCCAATTATGTTCCCTGTCCCATAGGGAGGCCCCTGTGCCACACCTGGATCCTCAGTCCCAGGAGTTTACATTTTCCTTCTGAGAACATAAACACACAAAGCTCTTTCCTATGAAACCTCACCTGTCCAGAGCTATTTACTGTACATAAACAGCTGCCAAAGAACTAATCCTCTGCTTTCACTGCCCCGAGTCACTGAGACCAGGCTGTCAGCTCATTTTCACAGAAATGCTTTATTTACACCTTTGATCTTCTGCTCTTTTCTGCCCCAAAAGCACCCCATGCTCTTGGGTGCGGATAAATCAAAAATTAACACATTTCAGTTGACAAATCCAATGATATAATTAAGCCAGGACAAAGGAAAAATAATTTTCCATTTATCAAAATAACTTCAAAAGAAAAATATATTGGCTTGAGAGGGTTCCCATGCCCAAACCTGCACCCAGAAGCACTACATTTGATCTTTAGATTTGTATTACGAAAAGTACCAAATACAGAAATTGGATTTCTTATTTTGAGATAACAGCAAACTATTTAGCAGACACAATGGTCAGTTCTCAGCTCCCAAGCACAAACTCTTATATGCTATAGACTATATGCTATAAGCACATCACTCTAAGGTATTTCAATGATGAAAGGGTTAGGGACAGACCCAATTCCAAAAAGGAAGGTGCAAAAGGAAGGAATAGGAATCCTATTTGGTATATTTGTATTTTCATATTAATGATCACGCTGCACCTCACTGAACATCCATGTGCCCTTGGACACCTGATGGTCACTTTTCTTACTTCCTATCAACCATCCAGGAGCACTAATCCAGCAGAGGCTCATGCCAGAAGAGCATTATGAAAAGAAAGACATTCCTGCCGCACACGCTGGAAAGCAGGGATCAAAGGGATCACTCTGCTGACTTAGCAAACTCCTGTAATAACAGCCCCAAACCCAGGAAGCACTGAATCTGCAATGACAAAACAATTATTTAGGAGGGATTTAAATGCGAAAAGAACTTTTTGTGCTCCATTGCACATGGCAGAACACAATCATGATGTCTCAGCTCCACTCCACCCATTTCCCCTCATACAAATACCTGGAGGGCACCAGATTTCCACTCCCATTGGCAATTTCGGTTGGCACATATCATTTCGGTTGGTCAGAACACACTAAACTGACGTCCCCTCCAAACAGGAGGGAGAGAGAGTGAAAGGTCTCCCCAGGAGGTGGGGACTTCTCCTGAAACACCCACTGCTGTCCCTCTATAAAGCTGACCCTGCTCCCGCTCTGCACTGCTCTCTTTTGTATCCTCCACGGGGTGGACCTCGAGCACCATGGCCCTTTCTGTGCGCACGAGCAGCGGGTCCCGGCCGTTCTCCTCTCGGAGCGGATTTGGAGGGGGATCTCTGAGGATGTCCAGTTCCAGTGGTGGAGGAGGCTTTGGTGGCAGTGGGCTTGGGTTTGGTGGGGGGTCTGGTGGAGGGTTTGGTGCAGCTTCCCTGTTGGGTTCAGGCTCTGGCTTTGGTGGGGGCTTTGGGGGCAGCTCAGTAGCAGGATTTGGTAGCAGCTTAAGCAGCGGCTTTGGTGGAAGCTTTGGAGGTGGCTTGGGTGGTAGCTATGGAAGTGGCTTAGGCAGTGGTTTTGGGGGAGGTTTGGGAAGTGGTTTTGGCAGCAGTTCAGGTGCTGCTTTTGGAAGTGGCTTTGGTGGTGGTTTGGGGACTGGTTTTGGAGGTGGGTTTGGCCCTGCTGGTGCCGGTGATGGGGGCATTCTTTCTGGCTCAAAAAAAGAGACAATGCAGAACCTCAATGACCGTCTGGCTGCGTATCTGGACAAAGTGAGATCTCTGGAGGATGCCAACACTGAGCTGGAGCGCAAAATCCGTGAGTGGTATGAAAAGAGTGGCCCTGGCACTGGCACCCCTGGATCTGGGAATGACTACAGTAAATTCTACCCCCTCATTGAAGATCTTCGAAACAAGGTAGCAAAGCAATGTATTTAATGTACCTTTATATTTGTAATTCACTTAATAGCATGAATGAAAATAACAAATTTCTTTTGGAAACCAAGAGCACATTTATCCTTTGGTACTGACACTTGCAGTGACCTCTGTCACCTTGCACTGGGGTGACATGTGCTGAATTTTTCCTGTACATTAAAGCAGTTCTGTAGCTGTGTCATGCAGTGATTTGTCTAATCTGAATAAAGGAGAAGGCAGTGATGGAATGCAGTTCTACAAACCCTTGTAGAACACAAAGTTTAAAGCCTTTACAAAGCCATGAAGCCTTTGGGCTGTAACACCATTCTCTGAACACTGTTTGTATTCTAGATCATCAATGCAACCATCGATAACGCAAGGATCATTCTGCAGGTTGATAATGCCAGACTGGCTGCTGATGACTTCAGACTGAAGTAAGGATATCTTAATGCTACAAAAACTCTTATAAATATCTTAAGGAAAATGTTCTTTTGTATTAATAATCTCTTTCTTTGTAGAATACTTAGTAATATAATTACTGAACAATATTATAATACTTATATGTATTAAGTTTTCATATAAAAGCTAAAAAAAATACATTAATAGCTTGTATTTGACCTCATTGGCCATGTAAAAAATAATATTTAATCCCTTTATGTACAGATATGAGAATGAAGTGGCTCTTCGGCAGAGTGTGGAGGCTGACATCAATGGTCTGCGCAGAGTCCTGGATGAGCTGACCATGACCAGGGCAGATCTGGAGATGCAGATTGAAAGCCTGAATGAAGAACTGGCTTATCTCAAGAAGAATCATGAAGAGGTTATTTTTTTCCTTTGTGAATTCAGAACAAGACAGATGAAATTGTGAAACATCAAATTATTCTCTTATTTAAGCCAGTGGGAATTCCTGGCTTTCATTATTGGTTTTGTTTGCTGTTATTTTTGAGTTTGCTAAGTGAAAGAGTTCAAGAGACAAGCTACAGATCCTTGTTGAAGCAGAATTTATATTACATATATTTCTTTACATATATTTTGGTAGAACTTTTTTGCCTTTTATTAACAGAACCTTCTCTCTATTTTCAATCTTTCCAGGAGCTTCAGGGCATCCAAAGCAGTGAATTTGGCCAAGTCAGTGTCGAGATGGATGCAGCTCCAGGGACTGACCTGACCAAGCTTCTGAATGATATGAGGGGACAGTACGAAGTCATTGCCGAGCAAAACCGTAAAGAGGCCGAGGCGTGGTTCAATGAAAAAGTAACAACCAGACAGAGCAAACTCAGCAAAAACCATGGGAAAAGGAGTTCAATACTTGGAACAGTAAAATTACACTCTATTCTTCCTTGTCATTTCAGAGCGGGGAGCTGAAAAGGGAAATCTCCACCCATACTGAGCAGCTCCAGTCGGGAAAGAGCGAGATCACAGATTTAAAACGGACTCTTCAGAGCCTGGAAATAGAGCTGCAGTCTCAGCTTGCCATGGTATGTTCTAGGAAAGCTGCTAACTGTTCAGAGCCAATTCGGCAACTTCAAAAGTCTTTTTAGACCTTATCCTATTCCATAGGATTGAGGATTTGCATTTATTTCTGATTAAATCCTATATTCTGTTAGTTCCTAAAGAGCAGTAATATATCTAACTGGATTACAAAGAGCATGTCACAAAGTAGATGAGCTTTTACATCATATTTAGGAAAGTGACAAGGGGCAGTTTTCAAACTGGTGTTTTCAGAAAGAAAATAAAACCTTCCAAGTAAAGCAGCTGTACTCACTCTCTTAAACTACTTCAGTTGGTTTTGTAAAAAGATTTTTTCCTTAACCAGAGATTATTTAATATCCTTACACAGAAAAAATCCCTGGAAGACACTTTAGCAGAAACAGAAGGTGGATACTGTGCTCAGCTGTCACAAATCCAAATGCAGATCGGGAACCTGGAGTCTCAGCTTTTCCAGGTCAGGGCTGATATGGAGCGCCAGAATGCAGAGTACCAACAGCTCCTAGACATCAAGACTCGTCTGGAAATGGAGATTGAAACCTACCGTCGCCTGCTGGATGGCGAGTTTGTGTAAGGAACTGATTGATACAAAATATCACCTTGGGTTTGTTTTCTGTAGCAAAATCCTTTCCAGGAAAAAAATTAGGTAAAATAAGTGGAACATTCTCTAAGCGACAGTAAGGCAGATACAATGATCTGAAATATCACTGGGACTGAGGAGAGTGAGCCATTGTGCTATTTAAATAATCTATCAATGTTACCATGAAAAGGGAATTTATCTGCAATAGTTCATGTCTCTGATTCCCTTTTAGGGGTGGTGGACAGGCAGTTACATTTGAAAGTTCATCCCTGACAGGATCCAAATCTCAAACACAATCACTGGACTCTTCTCAAGGTAGGTAGAACTTGATTGAATGAAATTTTGTTTCTAAAGTCATTCTTATAAATTAAATAATACATGTTATCCTGTTTAACTACATAGTAAAGCTCATTAAAATCAGAAGCCAACTTGAAAGGAAAAGGGGGTACCTGGTCATGTACTGCTTTGGTTTATAATTTTTAACACACTGATAAATATTTCTGGTTTTGTTCATGATGTTTAGATCCAACCAAAACTAGAAAGATCAAGACAATTGTCGAAGAAGTGGTAGATGGAAAAGTTGTTGCATCCCACGTTAAGGAAGTCGAAGAAAAGATATGAAGCACAATCTGATGTGGCAACGGATCCATTTGCTCCAAGCCAAAATGGATAAATTATTTTATTCTTTTGAATGAAGTGATAAAACGCTTGGCTTTGTACTAAGAATCATTTAGATAAGACAAAGTCGGCATTCCTTGCAGACATTTCATTCCTTGCAGACATGAAATATATTTCCTGCTTCACTTTATCAGCATTACCTGTATGATTTTCAGTGTTCTTTAAAAATAACAACAAATATCTGTTCAATAACCAGTACTATGAAGCACATATTTAATCAGATTTGCGTTTTTATAATCTTTAGTAATCAATAGATAAAATAATTTTGCTGTTCTAACCTCATTTTCCAGTTTTCATCACTAATAAAAAGGACTCAACAAGCTTTAAGGTATTAGTGTCCCTTTATTCTCCATGACCCCCAGCAGCTGTATGGTGAGCCAGCAATAAAATATGAACATTGAAAGCAGCTAGAATCCAAAATTCCATAAATCCTAGGAAAGATGCAATTGCTTATACCTTCCTACCTTTTGCCTTCAGGGATCTCATAGCCAAGTGTTCCATTTACACCTGAAAAAAAAAGATAGAAAAAGAAAGCATTAGTTTATACCATCCCAAGTCCAGTATATTGTTGTCTGATGGATTCCTAATGGTTTTCTTATGTAACTGTTCTCATCCCATCAATGACAAACACTGCCAATATTTTGGGTTTAGAAGGATAATTGAGACACTTTTAGAAAAGAGAGTGGACAACAAACCCTTTCCATCTCAGTCCAGGTCAACTGGAAGACAGTCAGCTAAGGAAAATAAAATCCAAACACAGGATCCTTTCACATGTGCCAGCAGACACAGCCAAGATTAGGGAAGCCTTTTCACACCAGGAAACTTTTAAGTGGTACAATACTTTGACTTCTAAAAAGATGCCTGTCTTGTAAAAGTTTACTGCCTGTTTTATCATTTCATTGATGTAGACTCTTATTTACAGCCAAAAGAACATTTATCTCTTTAGAAAATTTAAAATTTTTATTGAAATCAGAAATTGTTTTACTGCATATTTGATATTGTGCATTACTGAAAAAAAAATTAAATAAGCAGGAGGTAAAATGAAATAGGTAAGAGCCATTCTTAGCAGACAAGATCATCGGGATCACACAGTGCTCCAGAAAGCAGGAAATGAAGAATCACAGCACAGCAGACAATCTGTGCTGGACCTGCCTGGCAGTTACCAGTAAAGGGGTAAGAACCCCACACACACTGTGTGTTGTGTGTACTGAGCACACCAAAACCTGGCACAGGTGCTGAAACACCAGAGACAACCCAGACCCTTTTTCTGATGGCTCTGATGGGTCTGAAGGGTACACTTACCAGAACTTTGCCCAATGCAGAAGAGGAGCCAAAGCCACTACCACAAGTTGCACCAGCACTACTCACCACCAACAGTGCTGGTTCCTCTCCCTCCTTGTGTGTTTCTGCCCATAAAAGAGGATGTCCAGGACCTCAACTCGTTTCTGAAACGGGACAGTCCTCAACACTGGGTCAGGACAGACACCCGAGGCATCATCTCACTGAGTCTCAAACACTTCCAGGGATGGAAGTTCTGTCACATCCCCAACAGCGGTGGAGGCATCTGCCAACAGCACTGCCAGTAAACCAGGTATGCTGCTGGGAGGTTCTGCCCTTTCATGTCCTCTTGCCAGCACACTTCATGCTGGGCAGCTGCAACTTTATCCTTTGCTTTCTCTCTCTTACCCTCACATTCCTGAGGTTGTAAACCCCCACAGTTACAGCATAACAAAAACATTTAAGACATTGATACATTCATTTCGGCACATATTTTAGGAGTAGATATTTTAGTGCTATCCTTTGCTGCATTAAGGTGCTGCCAGGACGGGCGGACAGGCTCTGAGCCTCCCGAGCTCCCTGAAATGGGCCGCTGCCGCTTTAACGGCCCCGCGGCCGCAGCCCCGCGCCGCCGACAGCGGAGCCGGGAGCCGAGGAGGATGGGAGGAGGCGGAGGAGGAGGATGGAGCCGGCTCGGCTCCGCCGAGAGATCAGGGCAAAGTATGAATCGCTCATCACCCGAAATCAGATAAAGACCGTCAGCTCAGCAAGGACGCAGGTAATGCCTCCTCACAGCCACACACCTTGCAGAGTACGAAGCCATTCCCTGGCCGTACAGTTCCTCCTGCAGCCTCTATGAGGTACAGTAATTCCTTTCAATGCAGCAGATTTTCGGGGAAGGGATGTGGATTTTACCGCAGTAAGATGTGAACTAGAAGAATCGGAAATAGATTTTGCTAAGGGTATGGATTCACGCTGAACACATGCTGTGTAATTCATCAGGATGCTTTTCTGTCCCTGCAGCCGGGCTATTGCTGGGATTTAAGGGATGATGACATAGGCTATAACACGGTAACCTCTAGCTCCATGTAGTTATCTCAGAAGAAAAAAGAATCCTGAAGAGAATCCTTTTATATACAGCAATCTTTGCCATTTTTAGCCCACTAGTAAAGAAAATGTACCTTTGCAGGAACTATTTTCTATTGCTCACAGTAAAAACTATGTTCTGCTCTTCAGCAAATATCAGTTGCTCTCTCATACAGCTTGATTAAATGCTACCAACATACAATGCTGCTGTTAGGGATTTACATACAAACAGCACTAAACCCAACTGAAATCAAAAGGCAAAACAATTTTGAACCATCAATCGTAAAGAAATCCAGGGGGAATCAGGTATTCTGTCACCTTGTACTCAGGTATTGCAGGAATCTCAGAGGTTTGTTTTAAGGACAGGCCAGACGCTGCTGCAGCCTGGCTGATCCACCAGCAGTGCCAGACACACAGCAGCTGCACACCCGACAGGGATGCCAAGTTTATCTTTGTGTTGGCACAAAGCAGCCGATGCACATTGGTTTAATTCTGTCACACAAATTCTGCAGTAACCAGGCAAGAAAGGGGAAGCAAAGAACACTGGGGGTTAGCTTGTGGATGAGCCAAATCTAGATTTTTCACCAAAATTATGGTATGGTAAAGTTGCAATATGGTCAGTATGTACAGGGGAAGAGAATCCATATTTTTCTTAGTTTGTAAGATCTGAATTGAAGAGATTCTTTTCTTAGAGTCAAAGTCATCACAGGAACCTGCATAAAACAGTAAAAATGCAGAAGAGCAAGTGCTGTTCCAAGGGCTTACGGCATCTTCCCCACTTGCAGGGAAACTCAGAATCAAAAGAAAAATAACTTCCGTAAGCCAAACAATCATTCAGGAAGTTACATGCAGGGACATACTATCAAAATCAAAGATAAGTCTAAATCTAAAATTATCCTACACATATCAAGATTGTTTTTTTAAAACTACTTTTAACAGGCTAAAAGGAAAAAACCCCCAAAGCATTTAAATCAAAAATACATTAAAATCAAAACACTTCATTCAAGCTTGGAAGCTTGAACCATCTGTACCTCCTCTAAGCCCATTTGCTCCAGGGGTGAGTAAGGTCTCAGTAAAACTGGAAAATTTGCATGAGAATTCCTCTAGGACAAAGGTGCCAGGGATAGAGATGTGGCCAACCACTTCCCATCAAACACAGTGGGATAAGAGCTTTCCCTCTATACAATAAAGAAGATACTAACTCCTCACTTATACAACTCTAACAAAAATTTCAACTAGACATTTTTATTTTCATTATTTGAATATTTTTAATATTGTTATCTTTTGTATGTCCCCTGTAGTTAGAAGAAGGTACAAGTAAAAGAATGGACAAAGATGCAGAAGCACTAAAGGCAGCCAGAGCAGAACTGTGCGAAGCCCGGCGGCAGTGGCACCACATGCAGATCGAAATCGAGTCTCTCCACGCTGTGGTAAGAGTCTGAAATGAGACTTGAAATCTCAAGGAAAAAAAAGTCTGTCCTTGAGGTAAACTATCCCACAGTCAATTTCTGTGACAGCCACAGCCACCATACAGCAGAAATCCATCACAGGAACACTCAGCTTTGTGGGGGCTCCAGCTCCTCACAGAGCCCTTGCTCACGCATATGGACCCAGCACATGTTCTGGAGCAGGATCTGCCACTCCAGACACACGTGGTGTCCTGTTTTCACACCTCTCAAGATCACATTTGCAGGATATTTCTCCACCAAGCTCCTGGTCATTCTGCCTTACCAATTCACAGCATGTTTATGACTTTTTTAATGTGTGGACCAGATATAGCAATTCATTCATGATAACATGTCAGCAGTTTGCTCAGTTTAGCAGTGCAGAAAGGCTCCAGCACAGATGCTTCATACAGCACTGAGCTGGACATTGTTTAACTGTAAAATCAGAGATCAGTAAACTCAAGGCAGTGGACTGCTATGGAAGACGTGGCTCCATTTTCATCTGATCCTAAATTACCACAGATTCTACTGCTAAATTTCTCAACCCATGCATTCCCTTGAAAGTTTTAGTCCTGTTCTTAAAGAATAATCTTAAAAGAACTGGTGTAGAAATACAGTTTGTTAATGAAACCATGTATGCATGTAACATCTTTACACGAAAACTTTCCAAATCCAAAAATATTACTTAAATTTCACAGGAAAAGGGTTTGGAACGTTCACTGCGGGCCACGGAGCAGCAATACCACATGCAGCTACAAAATTTGGAAGGTGAGATTGAATGCTTGGAGAAAGAGCTGTCGGAAGTGAGAAGAGGAATTGAGAAACAGCTCCGAGAGCATGAAATTCTCTTGAACACAAGGATGAAGCTGGAGGAGGAGATAGCGACATATCGCAGTCTGTTGGAGCAAGAAGAGAGCAGGTACTCGCTGCTTAGAGAAAAAGATCTCAAATTTGTCTTCCATTTCTGAAGGTCTCAAATAATCAGAATTGCAAATACATGAACTAAACATTAAAAAATTATGGTATAAAATTTTAGAAAAGGTTTCATTGTAAGGTAGCTTCACTGTCTGTGGAGTTCTGGTGCTCAGTGTCTCACACCCATTACAGAGAGCAGCTCAGTCACTTGCAGCCTCTGTGGGGGTCACTGGGGCCCCTCAGGTCTCAGATCATACAGGGCCAGTCCATGCACATAAAGTGCTGGGCATGGAGTCCCTGTCTCAGGAAACTCCACAGATATTGTAAGTGACTTCCTCCAGTTCTGGCCTCAGAATGAGAAATCCCAATAGTTACCGCAATCAAACACAACTTCTCGTGATTACCACTTTTTAAAATTTTCACAGCTGTTCATATGACAAGTTTGGAATTACAGTAATCCAATACTGTTAGATGCCTTTAAAAATTTTTATTTTTGCAGGTTCCGTTGCTCAATACCTGCCCAGAAGGATGACAAAAAGCCCAGCACTAGCAAGATCACCTTTATGCTACCTTCAGGTGAGTTTCAGACACCTTTTCCTTAAGGGATTTTGGCCCTATTTACAAGTACTGACAAATTCCTGGATATTAAAAAAAGACCTTTTCCAATGTATGGGAATACCTCCAGGTTCCTGTGTACTACCCTTGCCCTTCTGCATGCTCAGTGTATACCTGCATATTCTTTTACAGAGGGTGTAAAGAAGCACAAACCGAAGAAGGTGGAATTGATGACAAAACAAGCAATCCTAGATGGAAATATCATGAAGGAAAGTGCTGAAGCTCATGGCACTGTACGGTAAGACAAACAGGAATTTCACAAAATAACAATTGGAATTAAAGGGTGGAGATTACATTTCAGTAGCTTTGAATTTTCCGTTATTTGGTATCTGTTGTATCATGCCCACATAGCCCAGGAGCTTCAGAACCAGTGGGAGCTCCTGAAGGTGCACTGAATGGCAGTGTTTAACAATATATTACATTTAAAAGTTCTTTTTATTAGCATTGGCTTCATAAGCAAACAATATAATGCTTGGTGCTTCTGATTTGTAATTTCTATTTCTGTTAAGAATGAAACTATGAATAATTCATCTCACTAAGGCCGAAAGCAAAGAGTCCAGACCACATTTGGGAAGTCCCTCTGGGGCATATTTATGCACATAAATTCAGGCTTGGCTGCTCCAACTTGCTCCTTGGAAACTCCTACATTTCCCCAAACAGGGGAGTGAGAGCCTGGCTCCCAAGTAGGCATGTGAAAAGACTGTTAGGATGTGTTATTAACCTGAAATTACTTTCATAGTATTGGATTGCCTAATTTTATTTTTTTCCTGCTGCTTCTTAAGCGTTTTTGTAGACTAATTTAATATTATCTTAAACACACTATAGTGGGCCATGCCTAACACTGAACCATAATCAGCTGCTGAAAAAATTAATGCCATCCACTAATATCCATAAGGTCCACTAGACACACGTCATAGGTGACGTTTATTTTTGTGCATGAGCTTCGTTCATCACACAGTCTCTCAGACCTGCACAGGGCTACTCTACCAGTGCAGTGTACTCGGCTGGGTGAGGCCCCAGAGCCTGACTTTCAAATCTGAATTATGACACATAGAGAATTGAATCAACAGAATTTAGGTGCCTCAAAATTCCTGAATCAGCTGGCTTTTCAATTGTCTCTATTTTACTTCTGCCCTTTCTTCTCTTTAATGCAACTCCACATTCTAAGGTTTGAGTCTAAACAAGATTTTCTCCTCCCTGTTCTGAAGGTTTTCACATGCAGGAATTCTGTCCTGCCCACTACAGTACTGAGGTTTCTTGCAAAATTTTTGAGCTTGGATTCCAAACTTTCTCCTTGGAAACAAACTGCCTAATGTGTTTGGAGCAGTGGTTTTGTATCCATGTCTACCTAAAACTACAAAAACAAGAACATAATGAACACTCACCCTTTATTTAGCTCCTCTGGAGAATGAACCTGTGAAAAAAAAAGGAAACTTCTGGTATCTCAGAACTATATAATATAACTCAACACTTTATGATGCCATTTCTCTCTCTGTTTTAAAAGCAATTCTGAAGATAGATAATTAATAGAGCCTAAAAAATCATAAATACATTTTCTTTATTGTTTCAGGACAGAAAAAGTGGATGAAGTGATTAAGGAATGGGAAGGTTCTTTCTTTAAGGACAACCCTCGCTTAAGGAAAAAGTCTGTTTCCTTGCGTTTTGATCTCCACCTGGCAGCCACAGATGAAGGGTGTTTGCACACGAAAAAGAAAACCCTCCCCGACATTGAAGTCAGACTGGTGATGAGGAGATCCTGCAGCATCCCATCCATCAAACCTTAACCTCAGCCAATTCCCTCAAAGTGCATCTAAACGGGCTCCGGAAATTAACTGTAGATGGACTCCCCCGGCTGCTGTCTGCTACAACCACAACATCATACCAAGCACTTGGATCAATACAGCAAAACCACACCAGTCCTTTAATAGAAAGGGTGAAGAGCAAGGGGGTTCTGATTCCAAGGAACCCAGCTTCTGCAGGTTTTACACTCTGGGTGTAGCCCTTTCATTTTCTCATTGTTGTTGTTTTGTAGAATTTCACCAAATATTATAAAAATTAAAATAGAACTTTATAGTGTGACATATTCTGCCTTTGTAAAAGAGAACTTGTTTTCTCTTTCCAAAAATGAGAAATGCATATTTGCTTCTCTTAATTATTCAATGTTTTATTAATATAATGACTGGTGAATCCTTGCAATAATTTATATCACAACTGTCATACTTCCAGAAATATATTTTAAAATAATACTTTCTAATAGCAAAAATTACATACAAAAAATTCTTAAAATACCTATCTATTAACTAAGAGTTTTCTTTTAAAGGTGGCTAGTATTTTTTAATTCCTTTTTTTCAGGCGACAACTGAGCAAAAATGTCTTCCCTCTACATCCTTATACACCTATTTTAAAAGTGTTGTTACAATCCAGTGACATTTTAGCGATATTATTTCCCTGATTTTGAAACAGTAATTTCCCCTTTAAAAAATCAATCATTTTCTTACGCGTCCACACGCACCTGTACTACAAGTCTCTTATCGAAGGCAAATGAAATTACTCTCTAATTGTTGAAATTCAAACCATTTGAATTCTGGTATTCCATTAATTCTGTTTATTATAACAATGTGCATTAAAATATCTTCAACAAATTCCTCTTCTGACAAACACTACAGGTAAGTGATGCTGTTGATCTACAGTGACAAGTCACTGTTACACCAGGGTACAACTGTGACTACTTCAAATTAACTGGGCAAAATAAGGGCTACAAATTCAAAGTACAATTCAACCAGACCCCTTAAGTACCCCCCAATCCCACCCCATGTAGCTGCGGGCTAATGCAAACCCCAGCAGATAACCCTGCACCGGTACACAGAGGAACAGCCATCCTTCTTTAAAACCTTATGGGACAAATTTCAAACAAAGACTCAAACAAGATTGTACAAAGACAAGAATGATTGTTTGGGGGGCTTCTGAAGAGGGGGGATGTCACAGCTCCCACTGGAACACTGGGATTGCTGGGATTCAGAGTCTGGAAAACCCACGCACAGGACTTGCTGGATTACAGTAGAATGTAAAGAATTTATTCCAGTGTCAGTATCTGCCCTATTACTTCTGGCATGTGTACAAAACTGATACTGCAGATTCTTTCAGAGTTAATTTATGCTTCTATCCTTTGTTCATGGTAAGAACAACGCATCGATATTGCCCCGTCCTGTCTGTACTGTATCAAACTTGCTAATTATCCTTAACCTGAATCATGAGCTGATATTACCACCTGATTACTTGGCATCCTGAATGTACCAGCCTGCTCCAGTATTTTCACTATGCAGCTTTTTTTTGTGCTTAGACTCTGTACATTTTACAGTACTTGAATTCAAACTAAGTTTTAATTGCTTTAAGGCACTTTAAACAGGGATACGAATTTACCAAAGTAAATTATAGTACTACAATAAAAGAAGTATTAAAATGGAGTTTGTCCATGCATATTTTGTGTGTCAACGTCTTCTCCTTAAAAGGAAAGGAGTAAATGACAAAAGCAAAATAAAAGTTGCAGATAGGAAAGTCTGCAGCACGGTAACAAGTGTTTTGTAGGATCCTCTCAGCAATCAGAAAGACACAAATTCCCTCAGAATCTTTACCGTAACAGGTGAGTGTCCTCCTGCCACAAAACTTACTCTTTTCTCCGGGTAAATCCAGCCACCCTGGCTATTTTCTTCAAGTGTGACTGACACTGACTTCAGTAGCTTCTGCTACTCTAGGCCTGGTTCAAGTGGACATTCTGGTTTTAATTAAGTTTTCACCCCTTTCAGTGTCTATTTTTCCACTAATCACAAATTCAATTTCTTTGTATGTAAAGAACTCTCTTTTGTTCATAAACTAGTGAACTTCCACAAGTGTAAGTGTGAACTCCACATGGGCATCAAAATGATAACTCAACTCTCATTTTCAGGTCACTTTAAAGTTGAATTTTAAAAAATTTAACACTGAACCCTAATGCTACAGGCAGAGAATTCTTCATTTTTGTGCTGCTAACTAAATCCAGACCAGCTGAGCCTCTGCCAAGCAGCACCTGCACACGGACAATGTAAAATGAGTTTCATTGTCTCAACCTACTTCCCAGTGAATGTCTGTCCTCATTCCAGAGCTTATGAAACTGCTGGTAATTAAAACAGTTGAGTAAGTCTTTACCTCCCCCCTGGTGAGCATAGTACAGTATAAACAATTCCATTAAATCAGTAAAACTACTTATATATTGTACGGATATTAAAATTTTACACTGGCAAAACCTTTCACTATCACAGGATGGAACTGAGGCAAAGAGTACAGTAAAAATAATGGGAGAATAAAATAAAGTAGGGAATACATTTGTGGCTTTGAAAACATATAATGATTTACAACTATTAAAATGTGAGTTTCAGTAAATGTACTTGAACACCATAATAAATTATTCAAGTTTTAAAACAATTCATTTTCTAAATTAAAGATAAACTTAAAATAATAAATATTTTGAAATGTCAACATTAAATGCAAATTGCACTATCAACAAAACCATGTTATTAATAAACTAGAAGTGAATGCATGAAACTAGGGGAAAACCTGGTCAAAAGCAGGGGAAAAGCCAGGTTATTTTTCACCTCTTACAAGTATTTTCATACCTTTTCTTTACCGTTTCCTGCCCCAGTGAAACTGGTGAACTAGTGTGACGTATTTTGCTGGTTGAAAAATCTTTTCAATTCTTGCTTAATATCATATTGAAGTCACAGATTATTCTGCTGCATGTCAACAAATGTCTCTTGTGGGTGCAGTCAGTAGAGCCTAAGCAGATGCCGGCAGAGCTCTTGCCTCTTTATTTGTTCATAAAAACAAGTTTATTTAAGCATGTAAACAAACTGGGCCAGTGGAACTGTAGGCATCAAGAAAAATGGGCCCAACTTGCAGCAACCTATGTTCAGTCCGTTTTTCTTCTTTTCACCTTCTACCATCCTTTCGGGTTAGGCAGCTACCATCCCCCTTGGCTTTCCTTCAGATCCACCCCAATTCTCCCTCACGAATATCTAGAAATATCCTACTGGCCATGTGAGAGCATTTCAATGCCAAACATTCAATATCAACGTCAAACATTCAATGTCAGACTTCCAAGTTTTACTGCTCAAGTTTTCATTTTTAATTCAGTCACTTTGATAATTTTCTGTGTAAAAGGCTCTTAAAGCTGAATGCTGAGGTCTGGAACTCTTCATCCTCCTCGCACCCTCAGAGCCACATGCATCAACTTGTTTGATATTTGTGAGGGTTTTGCTTGTTGTGATACCTTTGCTGATTTCTGCAAGGAATTGTGGACAACTCCACTGCTCCCACACTACTGGGTATTTTACAATCCAGTGTAATTCAGCAGCAGAATGTTTTGAGCTGGTGAGGCTGATTTAGTTTACAGTTATCATATATTTATTACCCGGGGTCCATCTCGCTGCCTTCCCAGCCGTCCCTAACGCCATCCCCTTCCTCAGACCTTCTCCCACACACCGCACCTTTCCGCTGCCCTCAGAGCTCATCCTGTTTCATTCAACCGCGTCTGGAAGCGCTGACATCCCAAACCGCCATTTCAGCACCCCATTGTGCACAGACCAGGATCCCCCAGCACTGCCGGACAGTTCACCTGACTCCATCGCTGCCTTTAGGGGATATCATTCGGTCTCGGACCCGACCCCGCAGCGTTTTCCCGTCGCCTCACGGCAGCCTGGGGGCCGGAGCGCCTCAGGGGCCGCGCGCTGCCCGTGAGGGGAAAAAGGCGCCAAACTCCCCTGAGGGGCCGCGCGCTGCCCGTGAGGGAGAAGAGGCGCTAAAGCGCAGAGGGCATGAGGCGTGTGGAAACCCCCCCTGCGCGCTCCTTGTCCGCCGCAAATTTGCTACCGGCAGCCACTACTCGGGGCACCGTAAACTCGGGGGTGCCCGGCGTGGGGGACGGGGACGAGCATGGTGCTGGGCACTGGGTCTGAGGCGCCTCGGGAGCCCCGGTGACACCCCCCGCCCGGCGAGGCAGCACCTCCGTGCCGGTAATGGCGGGTGGGGCCGCCCCCCCCCCCGTTCGGGCTACG
>JAHLSL010000260.1:68799-108426 GCA_025920805.1 Petroica traversi | reverse complement strand
AGCCCTTGGGCCCGGCGAGGGAGCGGTGGGGCTGAGGGACCCCCCCGGTGGCCGCCTTGGGCCCGCTCAGGCTCCGCTCGATCTCCCTGAGCCAGCCCGGTGTGCGAGACTGGAGCTCGTCGTTAGTAGGGGTTCTAAAGGAGGTTGCAGCCGCCGTGGTGTTATTTGAAGAGAAAGGCTGAAAAAACACTTCGTTACTGCGCTGTTTGGCGCATTATTGGGTTCGGGGCTAAAAGGTTAAGCATTGCCTGTGAGAGCGCAGCTGCCGGGCTCGCTGATTGTTGTGTGTACCCTGTAAAGGAGATACATCACTTGTTCATTTATGTATTAATACCAGATTTCTAAAACAGCGTAAAATAATGGGATATGTTCTTTTTGTTAGTTAAGAGACAAAATACATGCACTTAGACCCTTTAATATGAAGGTGACCTAAACTTATGTGCTCTTGCACAGCTGTTAAAGGCCAGATTTCTTGGAAAGTCCATTGATTTTTCAAAGAGGTAACACCTTGGTTTCTAAAGATTCTTTCGTCTGTATTCCAAAATTGACAAACTTTGATAATCACTGGTATCAATAACAACCGAAGCTTCAAAGATCTGGTGGGGAGGGGGGGAAGGCACCACATTTACTAGCATGATCTTATTTTGTCTTGCAGAAGTACAAATATAATGTCAGGTGGCTGAAAATTTGACTATCAAAATGTCAAGTAAGTTGGTTTTTTTTTTTTAGATTTTTCTTCCTTTTAATTCATGTTTTAAAGATCTGGTTCCACAGAACCCATTTACAAGATGATGCCTTTACTCCTGGCATTAAAAAAACTGTAGGAACTCTAGTGGCTAAACTCTTGGACTTAAATCCTGCTGTGGCTGATTCCTGCCATATTGTTTTCATAAGAAATCCAGATATCACAGCTTCTAAATCCTGTTTGACTGCATTTTTGCTTTCCCTCCACGTAATTGGTGTGCATGTAAATGAATTTCATATTCTTGAGCTTCTGGTTGCGTAAAAGGCTGGGACTAGAGCAATAGGGGTCTTCAATTTTTCTTTCTTTATCTTATGTTGCTTTTTGCTCTTCAGTGACAAAATGCAAAATCTTTCAGAGTAGAATTTGTTTGGTTTTGTAAATTCCTTTAAAAATGTTGGCCAGAGCAGATGCCTTAAGAGTTCGTTCAGATTTTAAAGAAAAAAAAATGTGCTTACATTTCTATCTTAACAGAAAGGCCATCCTATGCCCCACCTCCCACCCCAGCTCCTGCAACCGTAAGTATAGTGATTTTTCTCATTAACACAGAGCCTTAGTGACTTCCCAGAACAAAAATTATGGAGTTACATCACCTTCCTGTATGGGAAACACAAAGTTAATGTGATATGAATTGTTTAAATTAATATTCTATTTTGAGACGTTTGAGAAAGAAAAGCTAAATTAATTTGTTTTGCCTTTAAGGCTGGATCTCGCAGACACTGAATTTTCTGTGAGCAGTCACTTGTCTCAAATGACTCACAGTGGGTTGCAGCAGTACTGGAATAGATAAGAATCCACTGATATATTTGATTGTAAAACATCCTACTCAGCCTGTGCCCAAATAATGGGCAGACAGTGCATTTTTCCACGTTTCAGTTGTACTGAGCTGCTTTTCAGTGAAATGTAGGATTATGAAACATCCTGTTAAATTGGGTCAGAATAATGAAACACTCCTGATGCCAGTCTTGCATTCCTTGAAATCACTGGTATTTTGGAGTCTAGGGCATGGGAAATGCTTTCTAGTAAAGTGTTGTGGCATAACACTGAGAAAAATACGAACAGGAGCTTTGAATCCTGTGCAGTGACATTCCTGGATGTACAAAGGTGCTGCAGTACCAATGTGCTGTGGGCAGGAAGTATTTGAAAGCAAATGCACATCTTTGGTCACATTTGTAAATAGTTTGGATTTTAGGACAAACCCTTTGTACAGAAGCATGAGCAAAGATGCTATAGTGAATTTTTTTTTACCAAAGTAAATGGAAAAATATTACCCAGTAGTGTCCCCCTGATCTCTGCAGGATGGGAGTTAGAAGGAAGGTGATTTTTCAAATTCATTGTGCAATACTTCATAGGAAGAGGCTTGAAAATTATATAATGCATAAATACAAGTTATGTTTTCATAAGTTTACATAAATAAAACTTGACTTGCATAGTTTGCTCAGAGTTTTCATTTTGCACACAGCAGAATAGATCTGTGGCAATGGTAGAAGGAACATGATGGATCCACTCTGGCCACTGGATTCCTGCATCAAGAGCTATGTGTACACGTGGTATTCCTTTGGGATGTAGCATGGATACAGATGTTTAATAGTTCATGTTGGTGTGGTACAGTCCTTCAGAAGGATACATGAAACACGTGTCAGAACTATAACCAGTGACATGCATTGCCTGTCTTACAAGCATCTTTTCTTTTATATTATATTTTATACAGTCCTTCAGGTGATGGTCTGTGCGCTGTTAATGCAAGTCACAAAGTAGCCAAATAACCTTGCTTGTTCTTCCACAGCCAGTTCCAGGTGCTGCAGTCAACAAAATCCCAGTAATTCTCATAACTGCAGTACTGTACCTGAAATAAAAATTCTCCATGTGATCCAAGGCAGTTCCCTGGTAACATTTAAATCCTGTCTTGCAGAAATAAAGAATTAAGCAGACGGAGATTACAATTGTCACCTGGTTTTATTGAAGAGGTGTAGTTCTACATATTCAAAAGCTGTTGTTATGGTAATACAAAGAACTGGAGTAAAATGGTGCCTTATGAAGCAGTGAATGTGTATGTCATGAGCCCAGGCATACGGATGAGCACATCAGCTGCTGTGACTGAGTTAAAAAGCTTGGCAATAAAATCTCTTTTGAAGACTGACTGTAAAAGGATAATTTTCCTCTGCACTTGTATGTTTAGAAATAAACTCCTGCAGTGTGTCTGCATTGACCCGAAGCCTTCAAAGTTACTGTAGACAGCTCCTAGGACACTTCTGTTCAGTGTTTGTATGTGTCATACATTGGTTCTGAACCTGTTTGTCAAATTTTTGTAACTGTAATCTGGAACAGGTCCAGTCAGCGAATCCCTATGAAAGATTCTTGGAATGTTTATTAGGGCTGCTGGAGAGTGGGACACTGGGGGAATGACATTTAAATGTCCAGAAACACTCCAGGCTCTTGTGAATCCTAATGGAATCATAGAACCACCACAGCCAGGACTTAATCACAATTACCATTAAATAGTTGGTCTGTTTTTACAACAAAACCTGATTTGGAAAGGGTGATATGGAAAAAAGAAACTTATTTGGGGAGCACAATACGGGGAACCTGGTGTAACTTGGCTGTCCATAGCTAAGTGAGAAGGGAATGTAAAGAAACAAGATTTTTTTTTCTGCGTGACAGAGGTGAGAACAAATCAATCCGCTTCCATGAATGAATGAAGATGTATTGATTAACTTCTGAATTGTCTTGGATTTGGTGATGTGTTCAGACTACTTTAAAGTTTTTAACTTACAGATCTTACTGAGAGGTAGAGTTCCTCAGCTCTGTCAGTCTACATCCGAGAGGGATGTCTCTGGGAATTGTCTTCAGCCACTGGCAGTGGAGCACAAATGGTGCTTTGATAGATTTCCTCCTCTGCCCCATTTGTTGGGAAGGCAGAATTCTGTGAAGAAAAGAAGGCAGAGATTTTCATTGGTGTAATAAATGTGGATACTGGAGATTTCTGCCCCATCACTGGGTGCTTTGTTGCTGTGTAACTTTCACCATTGGGAGACAAGAGTCTTCTGAATTCCTCCGTGGCTTATGTTGGAAAACTTTATTAGCCATGAGCTGAACTTAAGGAATATGTGTTGAAAGTTACTCACACACTTAATAAAATAAACTCACCAATTTCAGACAGAAATTTGTAGTGACACATTTGCTTAAAAGTCCTGTTTCCCTACTAGGTTTGTACTGGAGTGAGTTGTGTGTGTTGGGAAGACACCAACTGCTACACCTCATTGCTTGTTTGAATTCTGGTTGCTTTTGCATGCCATATTGCAGTTCATTTTCATTTCTGTGTTTTCCTCGTTTGAGCTCATTTCTCATTCGTGTTTTTGTCTCATTTGTTTCCATCAGCAAATGCCCAGCACCCCAGGGTTTGTGGGATACAATCCATACAGCCATCTGGCCTACAACAACTACAGGCTGGGAGGGAACCCGGGCACCAACAGCCGGGTCACGGTAGGAGAATCAACTATTACATCCTCCGGCAAACACCAGGAACTGACCAGAAATGGCTTTAGGGTTAGGTTCTTCGGAGTCTTGGCTGCTGCCACTTCTTTATAAAAAAACCAAAAAACAACTTCTGATTCTTATTCCTCACCCTCCCCCCTTCCCCTTCACTCTGAAACCTTTTACAGGAAAATGGGCTTTTACTCCGCAGGGAAAACTGGTAATGGTATATGATGTAGACATCCAAAAAGACGGACTTTGTGGTCTTCAGTGACCACTACATGCATAGGAAAAAGTCCTATAGCTGGGTATGAATTCTTGGAGGGAGGGAACTGGTCTTTTTGCTGAGGTTCATTGGCACAAAAATAAGGAAGAACATTTTGCAAACTGGCGATCGTTGATAGTCGTTGCATCATCCTGTTGAGCCATGTGAGAGGTACAGGCCTTTATTTTTCTTTCCAGTCTTAGTCTGCTAATAACTGCACAGTCCCAAGTTCAGTCATTATTTTTTCAACAAAAGTATGATGATGATAATAAAATAGAATCCTTCCAGCTCATATATGTGTCAGTGTGTGGGAAATGGATGTTACATTCATTTTTCATGGAGTTAGCAACGTGAGATGGAGACAAGTGATGAGGGAGGTGACAGCTTCTTTCAAACATAATCAAGTCCTGAGCATTGTATGCAGTCCGGAAAAAAAATAGACAGTGGAAATGTAACACTTTCATAACACAACAGAAATAGAGTAAATCCCTGATATTTTCTTAAATATCTCACTACTTTAAGGTTTTTCCATGTAAAACTTTGTACCTCAAAACTTCTGATCAGTTTGGAAGGTGATACAAAAATTTCTCAAGGACCAAATACTTGGTGCTTTTAAAGAGGTGTATTCTTTTTATGCCTCTCATATAAACCTTCTTTCAAATTTCATGTATGAAGTTCATCCAATTTGTTAAAATATTTACAGAAAGGACCTTCCCCTGCAAGCTGGAATTGACTGTCCAAATGGATACTTTCCTTATGCAAGACTAAGTCAGGTTTTGTCTAAGAACTTCCATTGTTTCTGTATGTCACAAGCATACACAACCTGCTCTGCCATGCATATCCCAGTATATGGATGGTGTCTTTAAACCCCTCTTAATTTAAAAGCATTAAACAGTTTCCGTTAATGTTTTTCCAACCCATCTGTATGTGTATCTATGTATACATTTTGGTAATGCATATACCTCATGCACATTATTTATACACAGTTCTGTATGCATTGTTCATAGAGCTCCATAAATTCAGCAAACAAAAACTATCAGGAGGAAGACTGAGTATTGAACATGAGCCTTCTGGGCTACACCCAAGTATTGATCTACAGGCCACAGTCCTGAAAGATCTTGAACCTACTTCATATTTTCATGTAAATACTCCTATTTAATAGAACTCCTGGCATGTGGAAATGCTGGAAGAGTGGAGGGTTTCAGACCCTGCAGTTGACAGTGACTGTGATGTCTGTTTTAGGAGCAGACCATGGCAGCTGTTCTGTGAGTTGAGGGAATGTGAGGGGACCCAGCAGCTTTCCAGCAGCAGCATTAAAGCTCAGTGGCCTTTTTCATGGTGCCAGCACTGGATCTGGCAGCATAAAGCCAAAGGAAGACAGCACAGGAGCATGTTCTAGGCTAATCAGGACAATTCATTACAGTTTGGCTACGAGTAGAGCACACATTTACCTTTTAGCTGCACAGGGTTGTTTTCATAAAGAGTCTGTTAATTGGCTCTAAATTACCACTGACAAATTTTGCAGACAAATAATTGCTAAAATTATTTTATAATGTCTCTAACTTAATGTTTCTAAACTTTCTTCATATCGTTTTTCACCTGTACAGTAGCCACATTAAATTTATCAGAACCAATGAAATAAATTAGTCATCAGAAGTGAGAAAAAACAATCTGCTGGGATTGGTGCTTTCATGTCAATTCCTAAGCTGTGTAATTCAGTTTTAAGAACATGGAGCCCTTTTGAGGATTTATCTAGTTACTGCTTTGTAAACTTACAGAGAAAAGGGCAAACTTACACTGGAAATTACTCCTGTGAGGACCAGCTCTAGCTAGTACTTGTTCATTTACAGACTGGGTAATTTTTTTGATGTTGTTTGCTTCTCTTGGTGGGGGTGTGTGAATGCACAAGAATGAGTGTTTTCCAAAACTGGTGCGTGTAGAAGATGTCCAGCAACCTCATTAACAAATGGATTTATCCCGTTCTTTTATAGGCTTCCTCTGGTATTACCATTCCAAAGCCCCCCAAACCCCCAGACAAGCCCCTGATGCCCTACATGAGGTACAGCCGGAAGGTGGGTATTACAGTGTCCATCAGTAATAAAGTCAGTGTTCGTTTGTGCTAACAATTAATTGCTATGATCTTAGTTTCAGCTTCTAAACGTTGACTCCTAACAGCCTGCGCTCTCTTAAGGGGATGTAAAGTACAGAGTCTGCCCTGCAGAACAAAGGCAGCAGTAGTCTGGTCACACAGTTGCCAGTTTCTGGGGGGAAAATTGCTAAAATGCTAATTCCTACCACTGTCCGCTGACAAGGATCCACCCCGCCACATTCAGAAGTTCCTGTGACTTACTGACAGAACTTTTTTATATAAAGGAAGTATTCCTTGCGTTTTCTGGGCTTGGTGCAGTGCTGTAGCTGGACTGAAGAGTAGCAATGAGTGGACTTTGCATGTTCTCCTTCACCACCCTAGCCCGTGGCAACGTTCGCTTCGCTATTCTGTGAACTGTTTGACAGAAAGTAGGAGAAAGACTCTTGTGGAGTCTGGAATCTGATGGGGCATGGGGAGGGCATGGCAGCCTGTCTGAAGCGGGTGAGCCAGAAGGAATTTCTTCCACTTCTGGTAAAGTATCTTTACCAGCATGTCTGTCTTAGGCCAAAAAACATCAACACACACAAAAAAAAAAGTCAAGTGGCGCAGCAAGAAATTACACTGGCAGCTCTCCTTTTTTTTTCCCTGTAAAGTTAGAAACCTTTTTGGTGGAGTCAGAACTTGTTGGAACTCAGATTGATCAGCAAGACTGAAATATTGTGAAATGTTACATTCTGATCTGAAAAGCTCAGTCTCTTTGTCATAATCTACTGCTGGATGTGTTTACTCAGTAGCATTTTTTCCCTGAGATGAAGCGATGTTCATTTAAGAAGAGAATTGAGAGGGTTAAAGGCAATATTCCCATGAGACCAAAGCCACTCAGCAATTGCCTGTTTCAGTAGCTGGCTTCCTACTGACTTCCTGCCCCAGAAAATAATCCAGATAGTTTAGCCAGACTCATTCCTAACTTTATCCTGTTTTTCATGGTGATTCCAGAAAGAACACTGAGATGACAATATAAAATGTTTAATTTGGAAGTAATTAGATATCATTAGTAAAGCTCCAGCTGTTTCTGTTAAGGTCTGGGACCAAGTGAAGGCGTCCAATCCTGATTTGAAGTTATGGGAAATTGGCAAGATTATTGGAGGAATGTGGCGAGATCTCACTGATGAAGAGAAGCAAGAGTATTTGAATGAATATGAAGCTGAAAAGGTAAATGGAAGAAATCTGGGATGTTTATTACAGCTGATTCTTCTAGGAACTGGTCTGAGAAGAAAAATTCATCTTCCCCATGCAGGGGTGTTTGAGGCATTCACGAGAGCCCTGTATGTAACTTAAATGGAAGTTTGTCCTGACACGTCTCTTAGATTTTTTAAATAACTGTGCATCAAGTGTGACTGGTCAGTTTTTAGACCTAATTCAAAATGAAATATTTATAATTCAGTGTCGATTTTAACTGTTAATGAATGGATTTGATTGTACAACATCAGTATTGAAAAGATTGTCTCAACACCAAAATCCTCTTTCAAAACTGGTGCTCTGCAACTACTGCTGTTGTCATGAACGTGTTCCTAAGAGACTTCCAGTCACGTGGGGTTTGGTTTTCCTGATGGAACTCCACGTTGTGGCATTAGTGTTTTGTTTCTTAATAGAAAATGCTACCACTTGTAGGGTTTTCTTGTGCTTTTATTTTGGTTTTATTGATCTTAATGACAAGAGATGACAGCTGCCTCGTGTCTTGGTTGGTAAGTGTTGAGCACCTGTATGAGACTGTTCTTGTGATTCTCAGGTACAAAGGGAGAATTGTCCACCTGATGTGTTGCTTACACCTGGCAGGCACCTGAGGCTGTGGCTACCTGGTCAAATCTCAGCTGGTTTTATTCCAAGGCAATAGAGAAGTACTGCGAAGCTGGGTGCTCTTAGCTGAGAAAAAAAAATCCAGGAATTCTATTTTTACCTTGGTAATGATGTTTAGATTGTAAGCTCCTTGGGGCAGGGGCCAGCTGGTTTCTGTTTGTACAGTGCCAAGGCAGAAGGATTCTGGTCCTGATCATAAACAAGGGTTTTAGGTACCTTTAACGATATCATAAATTATATCCATTTTTTCATTGGGAATATCTCAAATCACTGTACAGAATCTTAAAAGTGAGATTAAAGAAAGCAATTCAAAGCGAAAAGGTATTTCAAAGAAGGTGAAAGTAGTGCTGCTGTCCTGCTGCCAGGAGGAGACAGGAGTCTGACTGCAGCTTTCTGTGCCATCCCAGAGAAGGGATGGGTCAAAGAATGGACAAATCTAAAGTGATTTTGAAAAGTGGTTCATGACATACTGGCATAAGGAAAGAGAAGAAATCAGAATCGCAGATTTAGCTAGAACTCCAGAGAAGTACTGAGAATGTTTTGTGTTTGCTAATTTCATCTTACCAGAACCTGATTATAAGTTTTCTGAGCTGTTTGAATTTTGAAATCTCAAAAAACAAATCTATCATAAGACTTCCAGGTAGTAAAACTGAAAAAGACCTAAAAGACCAGCTGTGTTTTTAAAACACGAATGACTATAGAAGAAATTCTAATTTGTAAAAAAGAAAGACTGAGAGAATCCTGTCACTTGTATCTCAGCCAGACAATTCAGAGCAGCTTTTTCTGTGTAACCTCACTGTGAGTTACACAGAGCGCAGTTGTGGCGAGGTGGGAATCACCCAGTGGTGCAATCAAATCGTGTTGGTCACCTTTCAGATCGAGTACAACGAGTCCATGAAGGCCTACCACAACTCCCCTGCCTACCTGGCCTACATCAACGCCAAGAGCCGCGCCGAGGCGGCGCTGGAAGAGGAGAGCCGGCAGCGGCAGTCGCGCATGGAGAAGGGGGAGCCCTACATGAGCATCCAGCCTGCAGAGGATCCCGATGGTAAGGAGCGTGTGTGACCTCCCAGTGGGACACTCATGGCAGGACAGGCCTTGGAGATACAGAAAACCTCCCGTGTGCACCTTCCACAGAGCTTCACGTGGCTTCTTTTCTGCTTTAATGCCGATTTGCATTACCACGTTTTATTCCATACAGCTGACTGTTCCTAAAAGTAAGGTGGCACCCGTGGCAAAAGTTATCCCAACTTTCTTAATTAAGTGTGAAGTAATGCTTAATAGTTCAAACCAAATCAGTCTGCTTACAGTTCCGTAATGCTTTAGAAAAGGCTTAAATGCCTGACTTAATTCAGCTTGGATGGAATGTTGTGCTTTATTACCAGAAGCACATAAATCTGACAGGCAGAGTTCTGGTGTGATTAAGAGCACCTGAACTTTGAATATGTTCAACAACTGTCATTTGAGATTGTTTAGGGAGTGAGGTGCCCTTGCTGCTGACAAGTTGATGAGAAAATTCTGAAAGTTTATTTGACTGCAAGGAAATGCACCCCACCCAGTGGGAAAAGTCAGCCTCACACACCTCATGGCTGCTTTTAAATTCATCACCAAATACTTGTTGAAACCTGAGGGTGAAAAATGTACTCAGTTACACCCTTTTTTTTCCTTCCCCCTTGTAAAAGCACACCCCTGAGATAAAGCTCATGGCAAACGGCACTTTCCCCCATGTGAGGTAATTGCAACATTTATGTAAATATATTTCATGTTGGAATAGCTGGAACGTGGGGACTTGAGATTCTATTCTGTGCTACCTGAGCCAAGTAGACTCGGGCATAACCAGCCGTTAACTCTTTTTTGCTTTGTTTAATCAGATACCTCAATGAGAAACTGAACATAACACTTTGAAATAAAGAAACTTTCATTTAACTAGTTCCTGGCATGGTGTTCAGCTTCTTAAGATTTCTGTGAATAGTTGGGATAGACATCTCCAGTAGAAATACTTAATATAAAACAAATTAGACTTCTGGACTTTTCTACGTGCCATTGTTCAGGGAGATAATTCATACTTATTGGTTAACTGGTTTCTCTTCAGAGAAATGCACTTACTAATAAATAATCGAATACTCTTAATACATGACTCTGATGGGTCAGTGGTGAGTAAACAGGTCTCACTGCTTCATGCTTTCAGTCCTCAGTGTTTCAAAAAAAATAAGTGTTTTTGATCTGTGCTACAAAGGTTATTTATAGAGTAGTCACTGTGTCACTCTCCTGATGGCATTTTGTTCTGGAAATATCATTAATCAGGAATGGGTCCCTCTTACTGTGGAAATGTGAAAAGCAACAGAGTGAAAAACTGGGTCAGTACCAATTTCAGCTGTGGGAAGTGCATGTGAAATCAGTCAATAGAGCTGTGCCAGGTAAATGCTGCCCTGGCCATACTTTGTCTCCTTTTCTGATTCCCTGATCCTCTGTGTGTGTGTTACTGTGAACTTTTGACATGACAGCTCCTGGTCTTATGGCTCATATTTTGTTTTTAATGAGTGGTAATATGGGTACAGTGTCATTAGACTTGGCTCTCATTTTGTGGAATCAAAGCGGTGACCCCTCAAACTCCTGTTCCAGATTATGACGATGGGTTCTCCATGAAGCACACGGCCACCGCTCGGTTCCAGAGGAACCACCGGCTCATCAGCGAGATCCTGAGCGAGAGCGTGGTGCCCGATGTCCGCTCCGTGGTCACCACAGCCAGAATGCAGGTCCTGAAACGCCAGGTTCAGTCCTTAATGGTTCATCAGGTAAAGAGAAACGATGCGGATGCAGCTAAAACCTGGTGGGATTGGGCTGGACTCCAAGTCTCTGGATCATTTGATCACCTACATGACTGTTCTTGCTGGGTTCGATGTGGTCCAGGAGTTAATCCCTGGGATTTCTTGGGAGCTGCAGAACACGAGACTTCACCTTTTGTGCTGTTTTGTTACAGAGGATCATGTTAAACTGTATTTTGTTCTTTGGGATATCCTAAGGGTTAAGTTCCATAGTTGTTCATTATTACACACACAACCCTCTCTATGTAGTGTAAGTCTGCTGGTTAATAGGTACTGGTAGGGTTGTGATTTCAGGTACCAGACAACTCATCTTGTTTGTACTTATGCTTTTTTTGCAGTAAATTGTCCCTATTTAACATTTTTCACTGAAAGTTAAATTCATACAAAATATAGGGTGTAGTCACATCTGTGTGTTTCACCCAACTGTGGGAATATGCTTGCATTTTCCAAACACTCAGGTTAGCAAAAGATTCCTCTGAACATGGTCAGTGTGTGTGGGTGATTTAAGACCAGAATTAGATAGAGATTTGTTGGGGGTTTTTTAATTACAGATTTGGAGGGTGGAGGGGGTGGTTGTCCTTCTTTCCCTTGAATTGTGGTCTTCCTGTGTTAGAGAATATAATTGATGTGGAGGATGTGTCTATACCTGTGAGCTGTGTATATACAGCTGTGGGATATGTATACACAGACCTGAGGGATGCAGAATAGGAAAGAGAATGTGCAGATTTGATGCTGGAAGCTTCACCTCAGGTACATAGTGTTTCATTTACAATATGCTTGAACTGCTGCACAGAGCCATTTACTGTTCCTACTTTTCATTACAAACTTCTGAGCTAATGGGTATCAGAGGCAGGCAGAAGGATTTTTACATATTATACTAATATTTTAAAATAAACCCATGTGAAAATTTGTATGAATATCTGTACCATTGCCTGGTTCTTAGGGGACTGCACAATGAGGTTCTTGCTGTTTTTCACTTCCAGCGTAAACTCGAAGCTGAGCTGCTGCAAATTGAGGAGCGTCACCAGGAAAAGAAGAGGAAGTTTTTGGAAAGCACAGAATCTTTCAACAACGAGCTTAAAAGGGTACAACTCATTTTTCTCACTTACTCTGAGGAAGCTGCTGGTTCCACAGTGGTACAAGTGCTTCAGTTCTCTTTTCAGTTCTGAGCAATTGCCCAGCTGCTGGGGCAGTGCCCTGGTGTGGGTGGTACAAAGCACAGGATGATTTCCTGCTCCTTCAGTGACCTTTAGTGGGGACATTGGGTCAGTACAGTTCAGAAGTGCCTCCAGTCTGGGTTGGGTGAATTCACTCAGAGCTGCTGGGGGAAGGTGGCCTGAAGCCACTGTGGAGGGCACACCACTCTCCTTTGCTGGGTTCAAATAACAAGTTTTAGATTGTTTATTTATTCCCTCTCCCCCTTTTTTTTTTTTTTAATATGCCTATATTTCCCTCCCTAGTTACTTTTAATATAAACTTTGTAAAATCAAAAGGGCTGTGCTGCATGTAGAAATAATAAACTCACTGGGGTTTACTGATGATTTATTTCTCAGGGTAACTGAGGTAGTAAAAGAGCTAAAGAGCTTTCCTTTGTTTTGTTTTTAATTGCTAGTTATGCAGCTTGAAGGTGGAAGTGGATATGGAAAAAATTGCAGCTGAAATTGCTCAAGCTGAGGAGCAGGCTCGCAAGAGACAGGAGGAAAGGGAAAAGGAAGCAGCTGAGCAAGCTGAGCGCAGTCAGAACAGCCTGGCAGCTGAGGAGGAGCAAGCAGCCAGCAAGGGGGAGGAGAAGAAGGAAGAGGAGAGCACTCCAATGGAAACAGGTAACTGCATCTGAACATCTGCAGAATCATCCAAGGATCAGCATTAAAGAGTCTCTGAGGAGAACAGTTCACTGCATCTTGGTGAACACAGGCATTTACTTTCTTCTCTTTAAATTACTCCTCTTTAAAAGAGGAGAGGATAAGATCCTACAGACCCCCGTGTCATGCTTGTGTGTGATGACCCAGGGGAAAAAAATACTAAATCAGAAGTTAGGCTTTGTGTAACTGGGAGTGTATCCTTGTCCCAGTGTTAGTGTCCAGCCAGGATGATGCAGCAGCAATGCTTCCTATGCAGCTCTCAGGCAAATTTTCCAGCTACTCTGTGCTTTGGACAGTGGCAGTAAGAAATGCTGCTGGATTCAGGAGTCTCAGTGTTTCACTGCTGCAACAGCACGAGCATAAGGAAAGAGGGACCATGGAGTTTGAATTCCAGTGCTTCTGCTTTAACAAAGGACATGGCTTTCTTATGGCTGAAATTCTGAGGTCAGGCAGCTGTGGCTGACATCAGGATGCTGTGGCAGGACCACATGCACCCTCAACACTGAGAGATCCCTGAGCTGTGCCTGTCCCTGCATGTTCTGAGTGATAGAAGTAAGTGCTATGGAGTACCCAGATTTATTACAGCTCTGTCTCTTCCTAAATCCTAATTGCACAACCTAAATAAATACTGGCATGTAAGTGACACTGAGAAATATGTTATTCCAGAAGAGCCTCACCCGGAAGAGAGCACGGAGAGCCAGCAGAACGGTGAAGAAGGAACCTCCACCCCAGAGGACAAGGAGAGCGGGCAGGAAGGGGTGGACAGCACGGCTGAGGAGGGAACCAGCGACAGCAACACCGGCTCAGAGAGCAACAGCGCGACCGTGGAGGAGCCGCCCGCAGACCCCATCGCCGAGGAGGGCGAGAAGAAAGAATAATCACTGGCTACAGTGTCTCTGTAATGAAGTGCTGTTTGATTTCAGAGCGTGCTCTGTGGCTGTTGTACCTTCCCTGCCTCTGTCACTTGTTTCCAAAGGATACCAGGGCTTAATGTCAGGTTATCAGCGTAGCAATGTGAAGGGACTTGTAGAGGCACAGGGTGTCCTGCAGCAGGCAGAAAAGGAACCTCATGTGGCTAAACACAGCTGTTGCAGTATGGAGAGATGCTTATATCATTTGTAATTCTTCCCTAGAAAGACAGCACTGGTTTTGGTTTCTATATGAGAAATCAGGCCTTCTCCTTTTCTTCTGGTGCCATGTACACAGTGGCGATTTTCCCCAAAGTTCCTTCCTGCCCCTTTGTGGCAGCAGTGAGGTGCAGGTGTCTCACCTGTGCTGCATGCCTGGCCTGACTGCACAAGGACCTGCTCCTGGCAGTAGCACTGGCTTTCTGGAGAGGCTGGAATGTGGCTGAAGCATTCAGACCTGAACTTACTGTAGAACAAAGACCTGTTGCCTGCCCAGGGTGTCACTTGGAGCCTCTCCTTGCTTAACAACCCCAAAAGTCCCCTGTGTCATTCCACAACTGCGCTCCATGCCAACAAGGGTAGCAATTTCTGCAGCAGCTGCCCTGGTCTGTGCTCTTAAAGAAAGCTTCAGTCCTCAGGAGCAGTTCCAGAGTGAGGCTGAAAGTCTGGGGTTTTAGGGGTTTTTGGTGTAACTTGTTTTTCTAGAGTAGCTGCTCTGCAGTGATGGAAACTTGTTCATGGTCTGTGTGTGGCATGTCAGGAGATCCAGTTCCAAAGGGCTCAGTGTAGTCTTGCAGGAAATGACACATCATGAGGGATTTTTTCTGTGGTGCAGGATTCTTTTCAACAAGCCTTTGCTTTTCTTTCCCAATTCACTCCTTTATTTGCTACCAAGAGACCCTGGTGTGGCCTCAGCCAGAGACCTGGCACAGAACAGAGCAGGAGAGTTTAGACACGCACATGTTCTCTGAGCAGACAGTCACTGATAAGGCACAAATGGTAAAAAATAGTAGTTTTGCTTGTCATGAGCTTTCAAAACCTCTGGGGACTCTACAAATGTGCTGAAAAGGCCATAATTTGCCCTATATAAGCAAAAGCCCACAAAGAAAATACACTGAATTGCAGCAACAACCATGGGCCACTTCTTGACTTTACAACTGAGGGAACACAAAGTTTCAATGAACTGATGTGTATTTGCAGAGCAGTGGGTCTATCAGATGGTGTTTTTTAATTTTTTTTTAAATGGTCTAAAAATAATAAAATCCAACATGTTTGGTTTTTTTTAAACTCACAGTGGTCTGTTCTTGTCTTCTAAGGTAGTACCAGAGTTTGGTTCAGAGGTTTCATCAGCTGTTCTCCATCTCAGGCCAAAGAAAAATAAACACACAGGATTTGATTTCTTACATGGTACCAGCTGCTGGCTGGACTGGAGCCCCCCCTCCTTCCCCCACGCCATGGGGCCCAGGTGGGGTTCCACACCTGAGGTGCTGCAAACCCTTGTTGTGCAACAGCTTTTATCTACAGCAGCCCTGGGTTCTGTAGGCTGGGGGTGCTTTTCATCTGCTCCAAATTCTCAAGGTGTATGTAAATAACTAATTATTGGCAAAGACGGGTGTGTGCAGCTCAGGGTGTGTACCTGAGGGAGTAGGTGTCTTCTTCACGAGTGAAATAACTTGTCCAAGCACATGAGAACGTGAAGGAATGCCTGTGGGCAGTGTTGGAGCACTGACCAGCCCCATGGTGCCTGGCAGAGGTGCCCAAAAGGGACAGGAGCATGAGGGCCTCAGGAGAAACCTGGTTCCTGCAGCAGCCCTTCCTCAGGGCAACCTGGAGCTCATGGTGAGCCCCATGTGTTCCTACAAGTCCTCAGTGGGATGTCCTTGATGGACCCTGTGCCCACCTGCAGGTCTCCAGCAGGGCCAGGAACCTCTCCCATGAGGAAGAGCCCTCGTGCTTTGCTGCTGGTCCAGCTGGAGCTGCTGTTTCCTGGGTGCCATCTGGCAGCTGGTGGCTGCAGGCTGGAGATCTGGGCTGCAGCCATCCCCCATGGGGTGCTGAGAGCTGGTGAGTCCCTCACACCCCCAGGGGACCAAAGCAAAGGCAAATCCAAGCCTTGCACCATGCGAGGGAGTTGTTTTCTTTGGTTTGTTTTTCTCTTCAAGAAAAACCAGGGGTTTTCGAGCCTGACTCAGGCGTTGTGACCTCTGACATCACTACGGTGCTGCTGCTGGTTTGCTCTGCAGGAGAAGGTTCTCATCTGTGTTGGGTCGTTGTTGAAAATATGCTTTTATCTCACCACAAAAACACACTCAGTAAAAGTTATTAAGAAGCCTGGGTTAAAAAAAGAACTGATCTTAAAGTTTTTTGTTGGTTTGGGGGTTTGTTGTGAGAGGTTTTTTGCTTTTATATAATTACTAGATTTTATCACCCCCAAAACCTTCTAACCTACAAAGCTGAGACAGAGTAACGGGTACACAGCACAAAGCAGGCCCAAAGGGTAAGTTTTGAAAGGGAGTTAGATTTTAAAATGCGAACCTGGCACCTTGTGGGGCTGTTCAGAAATGATTCACCAGGAAAAGTGAACCCAGAGCCCCGGCCTCCGAGAACTTCATGCACCCAAATCCTTTTCAAACCCCTCACCTACCTAAAGGACTGAGCTTGGCTTCCCAGAAAGACAAAAACCTCATGTTTGTGCAGCAGCTGAACTTTCAGAGAAGAAAAAAAGACTGATAGAGAAACAAACAAGGGCTTTTTTTCAAATAAAGCTAAGAAATCACCTGTGTATCACCTGGGCAAGTCTTGCCAAGTTGCTCTGCCTGGAGCCAAACGAGCTGCAGACGCTGCTCACAGAGAGGATTATGCTGGTGACAGAAAGAAATAAAACAGATTAAAGGAGCTTTACACGAATAAAATATCAAAGGAAACCTGAACACTGCCACAAAGGGGTGGCTGGGACAGCTCGTGTGTGTCAGGGAGCCAGAGCCTGTGCAGAGCCTTGTGCTGCAGCAATGCAAGAGCAGAGAGACCCTGAACCCAGACCTCGGGGGGCTTGGGGGAGCAGCTCCAGAGCCCCTGATGAAGGAGCCCACAGCCACACTCATGTGGTAACAAACTGGGGGTGAGGAGGGTCCTGAGAAAGGGAGGTGTGGGTGGGCAGCACAGGGAGCAGGGTCAGACCTTCACCGAGGACCCTCCTCTATCCCAGGATGTGCTTTTCTATTTCTCACCAGCTCCAAGTGCAGGCTCTGTGCCTGCCCTGTCCCAAGGAGCCAGGGATGGTTTATTTCTCCTTTTCTTCCTCCAGGTTTTGCCATGAACCTCCAGCCAGACAGGCTTTGTTATTCAGGTTTTTTTAAAAAAGCTATTTTAGATTTTTTTTTTCTCAATTTATCAAAAACTACTCAAAGCACGTTTGGTCAGCCACCAATCCAAACCCCACACCATGCTGCCACTGCCACCAAAATGGCACTGTCCTTGCTCCTGTGTGGTCTCCCTTCATCCCCTTAACTGAGAAGTGTTCCCAGCAGTCCCAGGTTCTGGAATACTGAGAAAAACACTCCTCACGGCTGACTGGAGATGGAATCGGTGCAGGTTTTGTGCTGGCAGAGGTGTGTGAGCTGGAGCAGGCACTGCCACCAGGAGTCCCCATCAACCTGCACGAAGGATGACACACAGCCCTACCCTTGGCTGTAAACGTGAACAGGTCTTTTCTTGTGCAGGACGGTCAGTCCAGCCAGCAGCAGCAGCAGTTGTGGCAGTTCATGCTCTGTGTGACTGCTTGGGGCTTGAAACAACACAAATCCCGGCTGTGAATTCAGCTTCTCCCACCCTGAGCTGCTGGTTGTAGCAGCTCAGAGTGATGGAGTTGTACCAACTCACAGAGTGAGGCATTTGTACCAATTTGCCAAATCAGGGTGAGATGCTCACAGGTCACTCACCTGCAGCTTTGAGCTCTCAGGCACCTGGGTGTGGACTGTGGGTGCTGTGCTGCAGAAGTGGGGGTTCAATCATGTCAGGCAGGCAGAGAGGCTGGAATTCCATGTGTTTTCCCAGGCAGGCACCCAGCAAGTTCCACTTCCATCCTGGACCATAGCAGCCAGGACTGTTTTTGCCTTCAAGGAGCTGCAACACCTGCTCAAGGCTTTGAATCCAGGGCTTGGATCCCTGGGTTTGAAATCTGCCCTGTGTGTGCAAAGTGTTCCTGGCAGTGACTGGCAAACCTCTCCCAGCAGGACCTGATGACCAAGTGGGATCAGGCCCTCGAATCTGAAAGTCCAGATCCTGCTTCAAGCCTGTCTTGCTGTTTGTGCTCTCAGTTCCCTTCTTTCACTTTGACATTTCTTTTTCCACAGTCTTCGTGGGGTTTTTTGAAGTGGTTTTGCATATATCGGACCGGTGTCTTATTTTGTTGTAAATCATCACGTAAAGCTTCACTTGTGAGTCCAGAAGTCAGTAATTTCTGTCAACAACCAGTTTCAATTTGCTTTTATCACCCGATTCTGTTAAAAAGTCAAGAAAAAGCCATCTTAGTTCTGGCACCAGTTTCGGGGTGAGGAAAGCTAAACCAGAAACAGTGACAGTAACAGCAACATCAACCGAGTGAAAAATCACATTATCATGGACTTATTACAATTTTTTAATCCCAGGGACATGAAATGCCAGATCTGTAACAGAGAGGGCTGGATGAGCTCTTCTTGGAGCAAACACTGATGGGATTATTTCCAGTTTCTATATCCAGTTTTCATCCAAAGACAGCAGCAGATTGGTGATAAACCTTCCACCTTTTGAACAAAGTTAAGAGCTCACAGGAAGGATGTTTGTTGGTTAGGGACACTTCAACTCTCAATTATTTTTATGGGTCATAATGTTCTATCTCCTTAATCGATATCCCTTTTATCTCCCTAAACCATATTTTATGTCTCTGAATGATTCACTGCTCGCTAGCATTTGATATCCTGTGGGAATTACCCAGCAGTTTGCCAACCTGGGTGGGAAGGTTCAAACCATCTCTAGACACAGCTGGTGCTCATATGCCCTCCCTGGCAATTCTTCCCATTTTAATCACCTGTCCTTTCCCACCCATCATTTTGAGGTGTCTCCTTCATGTCCAGGCCAGAAAGGATCCGTTTGTCCATCACAGCCCCTCTGTGCACAGTCTGTGGGCAGTCAAGAGGGAGCAGATCCCATGGGAAGCTGCCCAGCCCTGCCCTGAGGGACAGAGGGACCAGCAGTGCATGTGGTCAGTGGCCAATCACCCAAATTGCCCTTCTCACCCTAAGGCTGGGGAGTGTCACTGTCCCTGCCAGCCTGACCCCTCCCCACTGGCATCTCCAGATTTATTTCCCTCCTCACATCTCAGTTCCTGGGCTCCAGGATGAGGGGCTGCTTTCATGGAACAGAATCATAGAGACATTTAGGCTGGAAAAGACCTCCAAGGTCGCCAAGTCCAGCTGTGACCCATCCCCACCTTATCAACCACACCAGAGCACTGAGTGCCACATCCATTCCCTGAACACCTCCAGGGATGGGACTCCACCACCTCCCTGGCAGCCCCTTCCAATTCCTGACCACTCTGTCCATGATGAAATTCTTGCTGATGTCCAACTGTTTAGTGCAGGGCAGATGCTAATTTAGTAATTTATTTTTTTCCTCAATAAAAGAACTGCCAGGCCCTCACTTGGGACATGATGAGGGCATAAAGCAGGTGACACCAGGTGTGCCCCTCCGTGCTGTGCCTGACCACCACGGGCAGCTGTGCATCCCAATCAGAGCCTGGCACTGCGCAGATTGCTTCCTCCCTCAGAGGATAAAGATCTGTTAATAACCTGGTGGTGAGATCACAATCATGAGATGTTTCTCAGGGCATCCCCTACAACCGCTTAAAGAACTCTGCTGGGTGAGGAATCCCAGCTCAGTGCCACTTGTAAGGTCAGGAATTTACTCACGATTTCACTTCTGCTATTTTATATTTGCCTGAGGAACAACAACGTCAACACACCCCTGGAGTGACCCTGCTGACTTTTACCACAAACCCCCCTGGATGTCCCCAAATGTCAGAGGGGGGTCTGGGCAGGAGCAAGGCTGGAGATCCCAGGCACCTCGGGCTGGCAGTGCCAGGCAGAGGGAGCAGCAGGACAGACGTCACGGTCCCTCCTTGACGTCAGTGCAAGAAGTGCAGCTGGGAAAGGGCCACCCTGAACTCACCAGCACTTCTGTCTGGGCACCCCTGGCTTCCTCCAGCCACGGGGACAAACCTTCCCATAGCCCTTGTCAGCCAAAGGGCAGAGCAGGGGGACAGAGCTGGTGTTTCCATCTCAAATCACCTAAAGCAAAACTGGTGGAAAATACCAAAAAGTTTTGAATGCAGGATATAAAAACATCCCGTGTTGTGCTTCTTTCAGGCCCAATTCCATCTCCTCAGGCAAAGCCCTGAGTTCTGATTTCCAAGTCCCCCAGCCTGCATGTGCCAGCTGGGAATGCTCTCTCTGGGGTCTTTCCCACCTCAGGCTGTCTGTGAGACTGTCTTGGGACATCCCACAGAAATTCCAGTTTTACACACAAGCCAGGGGTGTGAAACACAGAGCTAAACTTCCTTGTGATATTCCATTGCTGAGTGAGTTGCGATTTAATGTCAATTCAAGATTACACAATTTAATTCAGTTCAACTCAGCATTTCAGTTCAAGTGGAACCAATGTGAACTGAACCAAAATCTCTCTGAGGAACTTCCTGTGGAATTTATCAGGAACTGCATTTTCGTTGAGAAGTTTATGGATGAAAGCTGCCACGTAGCTCCTGCTACAACCTGGGCAACAGCTCTGAATCACTGACTTCCACTCTCCTGGGTGCTGGAGGGGAGCAGAGAGACCCAGGGATGAGAATACCTGGTAATTTGATTCTTTTTATATAGTTGTTTAACTTTGGGATAACAAATAGTTTCTAGAAGCACAGGACAATGGCTTTCACAGGCACAGCTCAGGCCTGGCACTGTCTGAGTTTGGTCTGTTTGCTCACACAGGATCAGAGTTTTGTGAAAAGCAGCTCATGGGGCACCTAGGTTCAGGCAACGTGTTAAAGATATGGAATCACTCAGGCATGAAATAGGCTGCAAATATACACAATCAAATTAAGCAAATATTTAATAAATATTCTGAGAACTCCCTGAGTATATAAAACATGACTGTACAAGAAGTTCAATGTCATACATATACAGCAAATTGTTTATTTTAAATATTCCCTTTCTATTGAAGAAGAACAATTTGCTTCAATGGGCTCTAACAACACAGAACTTGGCATGTACCAAAACTTTAAAGATGAGTCTTGGGACCCTGTGCAGAAAACAAACTGCAAACCACTTCCCTGCCTCCCCCCTCTTTCCTTTGGCTTCAGCCAGCATGGACCTGGGGATGGATCCACCAGGACACTGCCTGGTGCCTCTCCCTGGAGCAGGGTGAGCACCCTGAGGGGCCCAGGCCCCCTCTGCACACCCACAGCTCCCCAGGCACTGCTGTGACCCTGTGTGAAGCCTCCAGAGCGCTGTTACACCCCTCGATTCCGGGTATTCTGCCGGTACCCAAGGGAAGTCTTTCATCTCCGGCCCTCCTTGGCGGAAGTGGTTACGAGATAGAGCTCTCGAGGCAGCGTACCTGCCTGGATACCTGATGAGCAAAGGCAAACAGAGCAATAAATAGCTGCAGAGATGGGAACGGCACCTGCTGGCTGAGATAAGTGCGGAGGAGTTGGTGCCACGCGCTCAGAGAGCACCAAGGCGAGCAACGATCACCTTGTGTGAGCACAGGAAAACTGCCACAGTTCTCCAGCCACAGCACCCTGCCCCTGAGCACCGCAAAATCCTGACCCTGAGCACCCCAGAACGGGCTCAGAACCACACCAGCACTAGTCCACTGGGAGGGAAGCACTGGGAAAGATTTTGAGTGACTGCTGGGCTGGGACCACATCAAAGGAGGGTTTGAAAGTGGATCTGGATCTTCATAAAGGACCTAAGATAATCCACAGAAGCCTCAAAACTATCCTCAATTTCAGATATATTTAATTTGGGCTGGGATAAAATCCTGTGATGCCCTATTTTTCCCCCTGCTGCAGTTACAGCACTGACACAACGTAAGAAGATGGAGAGGGCAAGATGCCAAAGGCATCACTTCTAGGTGAGCCTGGCCTAGGAGGAAAGTGAGTTTGTGAGGAGCTGGAGATGTTTCTGTCTGAAGAGCAACCCCTCTATCTGAGAGGTCTGTTCCAAGAGTAGAGCCCTCTTTGACAGGCACCAAATGAAAGGCACTGGTTTGCCTTGGGGGAAGGCGTGACACTGACAAAGTACAGAGTGTTTTGGGGAAGACAAAAATACACAAAATACCCAGAATGAGAACGGGGGGAAGTCACTGAGCTGCTGAGAGTGTGGCGAGGGAGAAGGGCAAAGGACTCCATGGGAGTCCTGTGCACTGAGACTTTTCATCCTGAACACCCTTCCCAAAACAGGCCTGGTAGATGGGATGGGATCCTCTGTTTCCTCCAGCACTGAAGGCTCCAGAGATGAAGCAGGATTTGCTGGAGAGGGGAGGTAAGAAGGAGCCTCCTTCCCCTGTTTCCTTCAGCACAGACCATTTCTCATGTGTCAGTCCAAAAGCAGAGCCCACTTCACTTCCAGGAGTGACAGTGACAGCTCTGGGTGTGCGGAACACCCCAAGAGCTCAGCACAGCTCTGAACACACGAGGAGGAGGAGGAGGAGGAGAGTCTACTGAATATCAGTGACATCAGGGTGCTGTGACCTCCTCACAGGGGCACAGGAAATATAAAAGCAGAATTCCCCGAGGAGGGTCCCTGGCAGGAGCTGGGGAGGCAGCACTGGAACAGGTGATGCTCTCACTACCTCTGTGACTGGATCCTGCTGGAACCACACCATGGATGGGGGTGAGTACCTGAGCTGCAGCCTCTGGCTTTGTCTTCAGCTTTATTAATGATGCCCAGTGCGTGCCTTGTGACACAGGAGTGGAGAACTACTATCAGAGTGTTTAAACACTATAAAAGACTTTCATCTTCCTCATTTTTACTATTTAAAAAAAAAATTTAACAGTTCTCTTTTAGAAGTTCGAAAACATCAAATCACTTCAGAAGCAAACACAAAAAAAGAGGTTGGGAGGAAATTTTAAGGGGCTCTTTTTTCCAAAGCAAACGGAATCTTGCATTAATTCACATCTTTTCTTCTGTGTTCTTACTTAAAAATAAAAGGGAGGGGGGAGGGAGAGAGAGAGAGAGAACACTCTCCCGGACAACATTGGCAACTTTTTATTCAGTGAATCAATCGAGGAATTGGGAGCAAGCAGACCTGACTTTGTTTTCTAACTTCATCCAGTCTTTTGCAAATTATTTCTATTAAAAAATATTCGCAGGAACACTGGGGAAGCAGAATACGCTGGAGATGCAGGAGGCTCTGGGGATGCTTCAGGGATGCAGTGAAAAGAGGGGACAGGTCCCATAGAACCCTCCAGGCAGGAGCAGGGAATGGGCTGAGGAGTCTTCTTTCTCCCGGGTGTCGTCTCAGAGCCTCTGGCAGTCAATGGATCAGGAAATTCTTGGATTTTGGAATCCCTGCATCCAAACAAACACCCAGTTTAACCTGCCCACCACACATTTTTCTTCTTGTTTAAGCTTTTGGCCTCTGCATCATCCTGTGGGCACTTTGTGAGCTGCTTGTTCCAAGGGGTTCAGTGTCCAGAGTGCTGAACTTAGGTCCTGGGAAAGGTTAATCATGACAGGGAAAAGAAAGAGTTAGTGAGAACCTGACCAGATTATGATAATGTTCCTGCTTCTAGTTTTTTGTTCTACTAGTGTATTTCAGAGGAATATTTCATTTCCCTGGAAGATGCACCTCTGGTGCTTTCTTTAAAACACGACTGGCTCACTTCAGCAGGACATTTTTTACTTGCTTCTCTCAGCTTATCTTGTCTTTTGATTCACAGTTTCCTGAAAGGAGTGGAGATAGAAAATTATTAACTTTCTTCTGTGATAGATCAGTGAGCACACGAAGTAAGAGCATGACTGGGTTTCACTGGTTCTGTTCATTCCTGAGATGAGTGTCTCTGCCAGTTGTGAGGAGGGGAAGGGGGGAGAACAGGCTGTTAACTGCCAATAGTTACTATATTGGTTAAGTATGATTAACTTTTCTCAGAAATATCTGGTTCTTTCCACAAAAGCCTCCTGTACTGCTAGAGAAGAGGCACCAGAAACTGATACGTGAATGAAATACAGAGAGCAGGTTAATCACTGCCTACACCTGCTCTGAGACCGGAACTTTCGCTTTGCGATTCTGGATGGCCAAAAAACGTTCTTTCACCACAGGGGTTTGGGCAGAGCAGGTTTGCTCAGCTTTGGCAATGCTCCCTAAAGCATTCCCAACTCCTGCTTTGCTCTGGTGCATCTGTTCCCTAAAGCAATCCCAACTCCTGTTTTCCTCTCGTGCATCCCTTGGCTGTAGCAGCAGCCAGACCCTCGTGAGCTGCCCTGGTGATTTGTGTGATCTGATTATCCACCCTCAGGGCTGAGTGTCTCCTCTTCCAGGCAGATATCCTGATACCAAATACTTCCATTGTCGGAGACCTTTCTGGGTGCACTTGAGGGGATTCACTGCTCCTGCAGCTGCTCTTACCTTGCTTACAGCTAGTAGCTGGTGTTGAGGGAGATCCAGATAAACTGGGAGGGATCCTGGCACCTGTCCAAATTCACCCACCTTTCTGCCACAGCACGGCCTGAACTGTGCCCCAGGTGCCCACCCCAGGTGCCAAAACCAGGTGCCCACCCCAGGGCACCTGAACTAGGTCTTAAAAACACCTGTTTTTTTCCCTTTGCTATTGAGAGAGCCTGAACAGCTCAACAGCTGTCAAGGGATGAATCCCACCCCTTGGGTTAAATCTGTGGAGGAAGATTGTAAAACTGAGGGGTTCCCATCCCCTGCCATGAACAGCTCCCTTCCTTCCTTCATTCCCATGGAGCAATTCCCCTTTCCAATTGTTTGCAGGTCCTTTAGGATAAGGATGCTCAAACCAGCACCTCCCAGGCTGAGACGTGGGGACTGACACGAGGTTTGAGGGCCAGGCTGACTCATTTGCTGTGTTGGGGCTTTGGTGTATTTTTATAAATGAGGTTTCTAGTGCAACTGGTTGCAGGGACTTTTGAAAGGGTTTTTTTCCTTAATATTTTGAGGAACAAGACTTTAAAAACTTTAAGAAAATACCCATAGCAGCCAACTGCCAGGAGGTGTGAAAAAACAGAAAGAAAAAGTAAAGAAATATACCTAAACTGCCTGTTAGACTGCAGAGCAAGATTGGTGTCAAGATAATTGCTTCTGCCCACTGCCCCAGACCACAAGTCAGGGAGATGCAAGTCCTGTCCAGCCTGACTGAAATAAGTGACACAAATGTGCTCAAACTCGTGCAGAGGGAGCAGGAGGCAACAGGGCCTCTCTGGTTGTGCTTTTGCAAATGTGTAATCTGAGGTAGGGGCACAGAAGAGGGACAGAAACAGCACAGGCTTTCTTCGTATTGAAAAGTCATTTGACATTTAAGATACTTGAAACAGCGACTGAGAAGGGGGAGAAAAAAGAAACCTATGATGATCTTCAAAGGAATTATATCAGCTGAACTGTTCCAGGAGTTGGTTGAGTCACGTTTTCAGTCCTGTTTTTCTAGACCTTCACAAGGTGGTAAGAAAACAGAACATAGCAAAGGAGCCCTCACCAGGGCTGGGCCTGGGACTGGTCAGGTTAAGTCAGGGCTGGACCTGGAGTTTGCAAACCAAGCCATGGAGAGCTGGTGGAGTCTGGTTTAAGTGGGTGCTTTTCCTCCATGGATGAGGGTGATTCTTCTCTGCCTCTGATCCAGCTGCCACAGGGGTAATTGCCTGGTGGGGCTGAGCTTCCAGCACAGGTATTTTCACCCATCCCAGGCAGCCAGGAGCAGCAGCTCCAGGAGTCCCAGGGAAACCAGACCAACTAGAAGGTGCAACAGAAGGCTAAAGGCTGCTGTGATGTTTGCAGAGTCAGGGACCTCGTGCCCATATCCCAGGCAGGAAAGGCAGTTACAGTCTGGGCTTGTTTAAACCCACCTAGTGGGTCTCAGTCCTTGAGGCTTTTGGTGTATTTCCTGTGTGCTATGCAAAAGCCAGGGGGGCAGCTTGAAAGGGAGACAACCACAGCAGACATCAAACCTCTTTCTGCAGTCTAGGAGCCTGGGACTGCTCAGAGTGAAAGCCACTGGCTAGACAGAGCAGCTAGAGGCTTCTTCACTCCTGAGCCCCAGCCTTGCTCTCCTCCACTCCTGAGCCACCTGCACTAAGGGTTCCCACAGGAACCTCTCAGACACCTCCAGGAGGGTTTGGAGAAGGTGAGGAGAAGATGAACACAACTGAGCACACAGCTGCGTGAGCAGAAAAGATGAAAATAAGGGGGAAGGTGAGACAGAGCTTCTAGGAGACCTCAGGGGAGGCTCTCACACAGGCCTGGGGATGAGTTTTCACACATGGCTGAGGATCTCTCACCCATCACTGTCACATATTCAAAAAAACCTCCACTCCCAGGTAACTGTATCATTTATTAGCGAAGCTGCTGTATGTGATTTAACACAGGGACAGGTTACCTGTAGTGGAAGTTCATCATCCTGCTCCAGTGCAACACAAGCAGGAGCTTGGCAGAGCAAGCTCCAAACTGAAACCAAGGAAAAGCCAAGCAGAAACCAAGCAGGGCTGTGTCCAGCAGATACTGAGCACAGGAATCTCATATTCATGAACAACCAGGATCTGAGGAGCAAGGCAGAGTTCTAGGAGGAACAGGCAGCTAAAACAAAAGGTAAACAGGCAGCAAAAAACCAAAGGCATCTCCTTGCTCAGCACCCCCAGAGCAGAAAACCCAGAGGGAGTGAGGAGCTGCAGGGACCAGCCAGTGCCTGGAGGGACACCCTGGGCAAAGGCACCCCTCAGGGAGGGACACAACTGCTCACACAGAGTGGAGCCCAGAGGTTTCTCACTGTCACCTTGCAGGTGAGGAACTTTCAGTGGCAACTGCCTGAGGTAGATGCTGGTATGAACTGTAAAACCAGCGAGGAGAAAGCTTTCCCTGGCCCCTGCCCTGCTAACCACATCAGGAAGAGCTGTTCGGCTGAGATTGCTCTCACTCACCACCACCTGGCTCTGAATTCAGTCTTTCCTCCCAGCTGTCATCATCCTGTATTTTCACATCCCAAGGCAGCAGAAGCCAACGTCTTGACATTTAGAGACAAGCAATAAATTTCAGCTGGTTCCGGTTCTATCTGTCCCATGGGGAGCTGAGCTCCCCTCTCCACAGCCCAGGCACCACCACAGGGGCACAGCTGGGCCAGATTTATGGCCCTCACAGCTGGATGTTTTCACATGGATTATGCTGCACCCTCACTGCTCAGACACAAGGGAACGGGCTGCTGGCTGCCTGCAGGGAAAAGTAACAGATAAAATCAAAACGGGTGCACTGTGCCTGAGTTAAGAGTCCTCAGCTCTCAGCCTTCACTGGACAGGGCTCTGAGCAGCCTGGTCTAGTTAAAGACATCCCTGCTCACTGCAGGGGGTTGGACTGAATGACCTTTAGAGGTCACTTCCAACCCAAACTGTTCTGTGATTCCAAGAAGCCAGAGGCTCCTGAGACTCCGCCAGTGCTCTGACAGTAACGTACATGACCCTGGGTTATCTTGCTGGCATCTTCCCCAGGGTTTGGTTTCCTCAGCAGTGAGGGCTCTGCAGGGTTCACAATGCTATGGTCAACATGACCTACTGCTTTTTCAAACTGAAATCCATGTGGAAACCCCCACTTAGCCACTAACACAGCATCTCCTTCTCTCCTAGGCAAGCAGCTAAAGGTCACCCTTGTTTTCAGCCTGCCGCTGGTTTTTCAGGTAAGATGTTTTCAACAAAATTGTTGATATCCAGCTGCTTTGTGTTGTGGGTTAAGGGAGATCTCAAAAACTCAGAGCAGCCACCCACATTCCCAAAAATGTGTGGGGACACAGCTGCTCACCCCAGGATCCAGCTGTGGGAGGTGAGAGGTGAGAGCAGAGCCCAGCTACCAAAAAACAAACAAGAGAAACAAAACCAAGGAGAGAAAAATAGTGACAAACACAGTGATTTTCAGATGGCCTGGGCCGTGTGAGTCCCCTTTTAGCCCCAAAATTAGCATTTCCAGGACAGATAGGAGTGCACTACATTGATTTCAGGGAGCAGCCAGTTTCTGCTCCCTGCAAATTCCTGGTCAAGGTGCCAGGCTCTGACCAAGCACAGTGCTGGAGAGGGATGCACCCGAGGAGGAAGAGCTCAGCATCTTCCTCTGCCTATGCTTGCCCAGAGTCCCCTGGCCCAACAAGGAGGACCCCAAGCTCAGAGCTGTGCCATGACCTGCTCCCAAACCCAGGGCCCGGTCCCAGCAGTGCAGCCCCTCAGCAGCACCAGCCACCCCCCAGCCTGTGGGGCTCTCCAGGGCTCTGCCCTCGGGCAGGGCAGAGCAGCCCCTGCTTTTCCCTTTCACTGCTGGCAGCCTGGCAGGATGTGGTGAAAGCCAGACTGCTGAGATGGAGAGCACCGAGATAAAGGGTGGGGGTATCCAGGGGAAACCTTTCATCTCTGTGTGATGGGGAGAAGGTTCTGGAGGCTAATAAGTCACAAAAAGCAGGGCACAGGTACCGCAGGCTGGGTCTGCCCCGCAGCTTGTGGCAGTGTAGGAAGATGAAACAAGAATAATCAGAACTGAAATCAGGGGCCTGGATGAGATGCTGGCCCCGCGTCCGCACCGACATGGAAACAGCTTCCTGCTGCACTCACTGTGCTTCCTCATGGTCCCACCAACACCTTCATTGATTTTTCATTTAGCTGAAGGATGTTTTATTTCTCACATTTTATCTGACAGCCGGCTGTGTGCACACAGCTGGAGGCGGGTCCTGGAACAGTCTGGAAAGCTGCCACATATCTCAGGGTTTGCAGGTGTTACTTTGGCTGAGCACTAAACATTTCTGGTGGAATTCCCACTTGGAGACCCCCAAAAAGCCCCAAACCTCACATATATTTATGGGAAACGCTTTCAGCCACGAAGTTGTGTCAGCTCTGTTTGTGATGTTGGCATGAGCCAGCACTTGGGAACTCCCTGGGACTTCTCTCCAGGCTCAGAGTCCTTGTCCCTACACACTTTTCTTCTCCTTCCTGTTCCAGTTCTGTGCTGGGGACAATGTCACTGATGACTACGACTCCAACAGCACCATCGATTACAGCATGTTTGAGTCCCTGTGTGAGAAGAAGGAGGTCCGTAACTTCCGTGCTGCCTTCCTGCCAGCCATGTACAGCCTCATCTGCTTCATGGGGCTGCTGGGCAACGGGCTGGTGATGCTCACCTACATCTACTTCAAGAGGCTGAAGACCATGACAGACATCTACTTGCTGAACCTGGCTCTGGCAGACATCCTCTTCCTGCTGACCCTCCCGTTCTGGGCCACGAGCGCGGCCACGCACTGGCTTTTTGGGAGCTTTGCCTGCAAAGCTGTCTACTGCATCTGCAAAATGAGTTTCTTCAGTGGGATGCTGCTCCTCCTGTCCATCAGCATCGACAGGTACTTCGCCATCGTCCAGGCTGCCTCGGCCCACCGCCTGCGTCCCCGGATGATCTTCATCAGCAAGGTGACCTGCATCCTCATCTGGCTCCTGGCCTTCATCCTCTCCATCCCTGAGCTGGTTCACAGTGGTGTGAACAACTTGGAGACCACCCCCCGTTGTTCCATCATTTCTAATGACTTGCAGACCTTCAACACCGGCATCAAAGTGTCCCAAATGGTGTTTGGCTTCTTAATTCCCCTCCTGGTCATGTCTTTCTGCTACCTCGTCATCATCAAAACTTTACTCCAGGCCCGCAACTTTGAGAAGAACAAAGCCATCAAGGTCATCATCGCCGTGGTCATCGTCTTCATCATCTTCCAGCTGCCCTACAATGGTGTCATGCTGGCCAAGACCATCTCAGCCTTCAACGAGACCAGCTCATGCGAGGAGAGCAAGAAGCTGGACATGGCAGATGACGTGACCTACACCCTGGCCTGCTTCCGATGCTGCCTCAACCCGTTCCTCTACGCCTTCATCGGCGTCAAATTCCGCACCGACCTCTTCAAGCTGCTGAAGGAGCTGGGCTGCCTGAGCCAGGAGCGCCTCTGGCAGCTCACCTCCTGCCGTGACCACAACAGGTCCTCCTTTGCCATGGAGACAGAGACAACCACCACCTTCTCCCCGTGAGCTGAGCTCCAGGCACACTTCAGTCGAGCTGAAATGGTTTTGTGTATTTTCTCTAGTCTGAACTCCTGGCAGAGCAAGATCTGCCACACTGCAGAGAAATCAAGGGGGAAATCCTCCCCCTCTTTTAAGTAGTGAGGACTGATGGCCAAAATCCCATGGGTGGGGAGACTTTACCACAGAGTTGTCACTAACAGCAAAGCAAGGGAGAGGTGGTGAGTCTGCAGTTTCTCCTGTTGTTTCACCTTCGGCTTAGTCTTTCCCTGTCAAAACAAGAAATGCTCAAAATAGAGCATTTATCCTAAAAGCGACAAGTACCAAGACAAAACAGGCATTGCTGTAGCAGAACTGTCATTTGGAGCTGAGCTGTCAGGAGCATCACCCTTGCTTTGGATTGTGCTTTTAAAAAGGCAACAGCTCTGCAATTCCACAGAAATGCCCTTGCACTGAGCCAGTCCAAAGCAAACGTGCACCCACAGCCTCGGGCTTGATCCAACACACAGCCACAGCTGTGGAGTATCTGACTACTCTGCCTTCCCCCATGAACAGTGAGAGATGGCCACAGCTAATGCAAAATCCATACAAACTCTAGCCATAATTTCAATTACTTTGTTTAATATTGTAGCTACTCATAGCTCTGTCAGAAAAAGTACAAATTCCACTTTACTTCTGCCTGAATCTTGTTCCTGGGCTATCACCTGCTGAACTTGAGATAAATATGAACATTATTTTCTCCTCCCTTCCCAGTCCCTCTAGCAGGACTTCAGCTGCCTTTGAAGTCAGATCTGTATTTCACTCATAAGCTACTGGGGCATGTTTTGCATCGGTGCTGTCGGCACCAACAAAGACGCCGCTCACTGAGGTTTGATGTGAACTCAAAGGAGAGACCCATCCCACCACTGCCAGGGCCACGGCAGCTGAACAGCAGATTATTGTCATGGAAAGTCAGGCTTTGGAGAAGCCCAGACTGTAATTCCTGTTGGTGCTTTCACAGGAAGAGTGAAGATTTCTGACGACAGATGAGCACTCTGGGAACTGCTGTGGTGGGACAGCTGAACGTCAGCTGGGAGGAGCTGCTGCAGACCCTGGGCAGCTGTCCCTGTCCTTGTCCTGTGTGCTCTGATCCCACAGCTCTCCCACAGCCATCGCCACTGGAGAGAGGTCTCAGCCTGGAGCTGCTCCCAGGGCTGACAGGGAGACACATCCATGTTCCCCTGAACACACAGAGCCCTCAGCAGCAAAACACTCACTAAACAGACATTTATCTTTTTTTCAACACATCAGGATCGACACAGAAAACTCTCTGGTTCACAGGTTGGAAAGCATTGCTTTAGAGAATTGAGGATTAAAATCAGCCTTCCAAGACAGAATTCACTGGTTTGGTCGGAGACAGCACTGCCAGTTATTCACCTGGCTGCCTCCAAATCTAAATAAATTCTCCGTAACTTCTCCAATTGCCTCTGGTGTATGGGATTTTTGCCAAGGGCTGGGATTCGGGAAGAGAGGACCTTCTGCTCTGTGTTACGAATCTCTGCTGAACTGTTATACTCATTTTCTTGAACAATGCCCAGGTAAATGTACAGAAGTGCTGCTTCTCTGTCACACAAAACTGGGGGTGACAACTGACACTGAACAGTTACTCAGCCTTGGTTTCCTCCTCGTCCTTATTTGGGCAATATACAGCTATCAAGATCTTGGCCAGAGCCAGGGACACCCCCAGCATGGGACACCCCCAGCACGGGACACCCCCAGCACGGGGTATTTGCAGTTTTCCTCATCAGTAACAATAGATTGTTAATGTATATTCAATATGTAAAGCTGCTTTACACAAACAAAGTTTAATCTGTTCATGAATGTACCACAAGAACACTCTGCTTCCATGGAACCTTTTAATGCAGAATCCATTCACCTTATTCCAGCCAGGAAACTGCTCCACCAGCACATGAAGCTCTGCTTGTGTCCTGTTGGTAAAAGCCATTTCCCTCCTGCAAATGCAGAGGTCTTCAGGCCTTTATAGACCAGATGAATTCCAAATAGGATAATGCACAGCTGCTTCCATAAACGAGATGCAGAGGCTCCCAGGGACAGCTGCAGCTGGTGTCTCAGGAGGCAGAGGTGATGTCAGGGTGCCTGGCTTTCCCTGGTTAATTGAACGGACAGAACAAATTTGCATCTAATTTAGATGAGTCATGTTAACGTTGGCCTGAGATCCCAACCTGAGGTTCCCCACTGATGTCTGAAAACTGACTGTATTTTGCTACTTGAGAAAAATAAATTATAAAGAATTAAATAAAATACTTTTGGTTTTCCATTGCATTTTCTCCATCCTTGTACAGTCCTTGTCAATCCTTCTGTCCTGTCAGGAGCTGTTTGATCAGCTCAGCTTCATACCAGTGCTGCCCTGCAGGAAAGAGAGTGTGGAAAATAAACTAAATAGAAAAGTATTGGTTTGCTTCGCCTGCTGATGGATTATAAAAGAAACAAGTCGCCAGCACGTTAAGGAGTTTTTATTTAACTATTAACCCATTTGTCTTAATGCTGCTCCACAGCTGGATATACCTGATGGCTACTCATAAATCTTTAAGTGAAAATTCTTTGAGCAGTAGCATTTTATTGTTCACGTTTATTTAAATTCAGTTATAAACCACCACGTAACTGTGGGGGTTGCTCACAGGGAGAGGCAGCAGCTCTGGGGGCTGTAACCCCCAGCCACATCCAGGATGAGAGAAGGAACTGCAACTAAAACAATGAACACGATGTTCCTGCCTGACCTCCAGAGTTAACTCCTGCCTCAAAGCTCACGGGGCAGGAGCACCCATGTCCTTCACAAAAAAGTGCCTTGTAATTGTAACCACAGAATCAAAGAGGAAGAAACTCAAAGAACAGGAGGAGACAGAAGCCTGACACCCGAGGGCCAGAGCTAAAGCCCATTGCTGCTTTCACTGAGCGATGAAAGTCTCACGTTTTCTCCCGGAAGGGAAAGGACAAGGTGAGTTTCAGCACCTGGCCCAGAGGCTCAAGAAGCATCTCCAGACTAGAGCACAGCACAAGATGCAAAACCCCAAACCCAGGGATCCTTAAATAAACACTGGGGCTGACCACAGCAAGGTCCTCAACTGTCCCAAGAGCTCCTCTGTGCACAAAGTGCAGTCAGCTGAGCAGGGCTTGGAGCCAGAACTGGGGATCTGCAGAGAGCCTCAGCACTTTTTATCATTCCCCCTGCTCCTCTGAGGTGACTGTGAGCCAAATTCTTAATATTCAGGAACTTTCTTGATTAAGAAAACAGAGACTACACCTTAAAGCCCTAACTTAAACCAGTAAAACTTACCCACCAAGCAACCACACAAAATCACAACTGGGGCCACAAATATTGCAGCCAAGTCACACAGAACTTGTTACAAAAAAAAACAAAAGGTGTATTGCTAGGAGAAATTTAACCCATTTTAGTACCTTTCACAGTTCCAAATCTTCTTTTAAAAGTCAATCTTAAAATCCTGGGCCTCATTAGAGAAAGGGGACACGGGTTTGCCTTAAACTACATAAAGGGAGGGCAGGGAGAGACTGCCCAGTCCCAGCTGTATGGAGTCTGGGTGGCTCCTGCAATCCTGTTCCATGTTATTGTGGGGAATCCTGCAGCACTCAGAAGCCCTCACTGCTCTGGATAAGTGTCACAGCTGACCATTCCTCCTTCCCTGACAGTTCTTTATCTCTGTGCACGAGTATTTCCAAGTTATGGTTTGAAAACCCTAAGTGCCAAGTGGGTCTGGGCTGGGTGGGAGCTAAATTGGAACGAGGAGCAAGTAAACTGGCACTGGAGTTGGTAGCTGCTCCCAGCTATCTCAGAGTAGGGCACTGGTGTGTCTCTTTCCTCTCTGTGCTGTCCCAGTTGCTGGTAAATCACTTGATGGGAAGGGGAAAAGTTCTCCAGGCAGGGCTGTGGTTTCTCGTGTGCCACCTGGGCAGCTGCATGAGGGAAGTCCTTGTCACCCTAAAAAAGAATGAGCTGGGGTAAACAAACCCTAAAAATAATGCCCGAGGGTGCTGGGGAAGGGTGGGGGCACATTGCTCAGTCAGAAGAGCTGAGAGTGGGCCACGGCTTCCTCCTCACGGCTTCTTTTGTAAGGAAAAAAAGCCCAAACTCCTGCTCTGGGGGTGGAGGTGTCACATCTCAGGGGAGAACTTCTTGTACGGCAAACTCTCCTTGCTGGCAGAGCTGCCTTGCCTGGGGCCACCTCCCCCTGGGGACATGGTGGGGTTTTATCCATCCCTGGGCCACTGCAAGAGGGATCTGGGGAAACTGAAGGCAGCTGAGACATCACCTGCCCTTTGTTTGTGTCATCACAAGCAGCTTCATCTCAAAGCAAGCAAATCAGAGTCTGACCAGGACTTTTTTATGGATTGAAGGTGGCAGGATCAGCTCAGAGCCAACCGTTGGCACCAAGCAGGGGACAAGAATATCCATAGAGATATAAGGGAAAAACAACCAGATGAGCAGCATCCTGCTGCTTTCAATGACAGCAGCACAATCCACTGCCAGACCACACCAGAGCCCCAGAGTGGGGGCTGTGTCCCCAGCCCTCCTTCTCACAGATCCCAGCCCATCCTGCTCCTTCCCCAAGCACTAAAACCAGGTAGAATGTCCCTGGCTCTGTGCTCATCCCACATATGGGAGCCCTCACGGCCTCTTGCTGAAATTCTCACAATTTCACGTGTTCAGATTTAGCAGAAATTGTCAGTTTTCACACCCAGCTGTGGCAGCCATCGACCAGCCCAAATGAAAATTACTTTTTCACTTTCACCTTTAAGACCCCATTTCTGCAGAGCTGAGTATTGATATTAAACCAGCAGAGAGTCAAGTGTTGATATTCAACCTCCACCTGTCACTGCCCCAGCTTGTTGCAGAAACCTTTTCAGGCCTGAACAGGTACAGAGCTTTCTGGCTCCACGTGCAGGGCAGCTGCAGAGCCAGCCCAGGCATCTGTCACTGCTGAGCCCCTGCAGCTCCTCATGTGCAGGAACCGAAACTTCCCTTCCTGCTGCTTTGTTTTTAATTCAATTGTCTGAAAAAAAAAAAAAATAACAACCAGAGAGCTACTTTCCTTTCTGTGCTGATGAGTGCAGGCAAACAAATTGTTGTCGAGCGATCAGGGGCTTTGTGGGGAGATTTCTGTGACTGAAGAACAACACTAATACCCAGAATCATCCTGCAGGAGAGGAAATGGCCAAGTAATTTCTAATGAAACAGACAAAAAGGCCTTCCAGGATTTGAAGTCTGTGCACGGGGCTCTACTAAAACCAGAACTTCTCTCACCAGTTCCAGTCCCTGGATCCTGCAGGTTTTACCCACGGCTTTGTCCCCTTTTCCTCAGGGAACAAAGCTCACACACGAGTCCAGGTGTGCACGCGTGTCCCAGCAGCCCTGCTTCCACTCCAGGGCAACCACAGCACAATCCAACCCCACCGGGGCAAAACCCAGCTCTTGGGGCTGCACAGAGAGAAACTCCTGTTTTCAGGGCAGAGTTGACTGATTCCCTGGGAGATAAAATGTTTCTTTTGGCCACACCAAGCAGAGAGAAAAGAGCTTCAACCCCCGTGCCAGGGCGGGGAGTGGAAGAGGAAAAAAACAAATCTCTTTATGGATGACTAACCCCGGCTCAGCTCCTAGGCTGTGTTGTGTGAGCCCCTTTGAAGAGTTTCACACCTTTTTTTGCAGGTGGGTCCCAGTTCTGCCTCGCCAGGGGCTCACAGGTAGGGGACAAGGCTCCTGCTCAAATGTCACCCCATGACTGTGTAGAGAGGGGGAGCAGGGCAGAGCTGGGCTCCCCAGACGTGGCTTTGGAGGTTTGCAGCAGACCTGGAAAGGCCCCAGATCCCTACAAGGCTCCTCCAGCTGTGTTTCCAGCAGCTCCTGGCAGGTCCCCCCAGCCCTCACGTGCCAGCGCTGCCTGCGCAGCCCAAACAGCCAGAGGCCTGAGGCTGTTTTGGAGCTGCAGAGAACAACCAAGAGAAAAGGTCTCCCCAACACCACAAACAAGCCCTGAAAAGCTGCCAGAGCCTCCTGCTCCTGCTCCAGGCACTGGCTGTGCTGCTGGACCTGCACCCTCCACAGCAGAGGAGGTCAGCACTGGAATGTTGGGGAAGATGAAATAGGAAAGCCTTACAGATATGATTACCTTGCAAAAGATGCTGAAAATATGGAAAGTAGAATCGAAATTGAGATGAGGACAAGGTTTGAGTTGCAGAGTAACTAAGAAACAATGGCAGAGCTGGCTGAAGGGAATCCTCCTTCTGGATAGAACAATGCCCTCTGCCCAGGCAGGGCCAAAGGGCAGAGCAAACCCTGCCTGCCTGGGAGAGATTCCCAAAAGCAGTTTTTTAAGGTTTAAAATATAACCCCCTATGGTAATGTGATGATTCTTATGGGATGCATGTAAATGTTGTAGGGTTTGTAGCTTGTCTCAGATTGGTTAAAGAGAATTAGAATATTCAACAGAGAAGATGATTTATTGTATTGTAAATGGCAAATCGCTCTCTTTTTACTCTCTCTTTTTGCCTCTTTCTCTCTCTCTCTGGGCTGCTCTGAGCTGTGTCTTGCAGCCCAGCAGCCTCTCACACCCACGTTCTTTCACAATAAATTCCTATACTCTAAACCCATCTTTAGAGATCTCTCGTTTCTATTTTACCCTCATAACCAAATCCCACAGGGTTAAATCCTACACTGGATCATGGAATGGTTTAGACTGGAGGGACCTCAGGATGGGGAGCAGCCCCACAGCAGTGCCACAGCTCCTGGCACAGCTGCCAGGGCATGGAGGAGATGCTCTGTGAGGCATCAGCTCTGCAGGAAAGCTGCTCCTCCCAGGGGACTTCTGGTAGGTGTTCCTCCCCCAGCAAGGAGCTGCTCCTGAGCTCCAGCAGGGAACTGAGCCCCCTTTTCAATCAGCAGAAAGAGCCCTCACAGGGCATTTGCTCCTGCAGCCATGGAGGAGGTCATGGCATCATGAGATGGAGCTCCAGTGACCAAGCTGGAAACATTTCCTTCTCTTCCTTGGCATCTGAAACAAAAAAATAGATATTACAGGAAAAGCCCAGAACAGAAAGAACCTCCCAAAGCACTGGTGACCTCCCCAGGGCCTGAGTGACAACCTAGGAATGACAGGGCTGCCCAGACAGGCTCTGAGTGACCCACAGCACGTCCAGCTCGAGTCTGTGCTCACCATCCCCTTTGGCTGTGGCCATCCTGGGAACCAGCAGAGACAGAAAGCTGGGACAGGAGACAGCAGGGACGTGGTCTCCTCCGTGTGCTTCCCTCAGAGCCACTCTCCTCTCCTCCCCTCTTGCCTTGGGTCTCGATTTCCACGTTCCTGGGAGAGGGCTCCCAGCCAAAGCCCTGAACTCCCCACAGGCGACCAGGACTGATTACAAAGTTCTCCTTGCGAGCTGCTGACACCATGTGGGAACGGCTGGGAAGTGATCCACACACACCTCCTGCCCTCCAAGCCAGGACTCCGGGAAAAACTCGGGAAAACTCACCTCTGTTGTGAAGCTGTGGGTTCAGGTCCAATCAGTGGAATCATATTGAAACCCTCTGTCAGCAATCAGGCTGAAAAGTGGACTTGCTCTACTTTGGTTTAGTTTAAATCTACCAGAAGTGATGTTAAATGGCTTTGATTCACTTGATTTTTCCCTCTGGATCAGCTCATGCCTCTTCCATGTGATTTCAATAATCCGTTCTCAGTGCTAAACTCCATCCTGCTTCTTAAATCTTCCCACAAAATGACATTTCCCACAGATCACCTTCCGCTGGCTTTGTACCCAAATTTCCTAGACAGCTCTGAAAAACATAAATGGCCTTTTCCAGCCACCTCCCTACCACGTGGGACCCTGTGGGAAACTCCAGTGCAGCTGCTCTGGAAAAATCTCAGCCTGGAAAATGGGATTTGTCAGGCAGCAGAAGATGCATTTTTCAAGGAAGCTTTACAAACACACCCTTTTCCCCACAAGGCCTCACTGTTCTTTCCAATCTCTCACCACACAAAAACGGGTGGCTTCAGCTTCTGAATTTGTAGATGAACTGTGAAAAACACCGACATTTCAGAGATCAAATGACTCAAACACTTGCCACCGTCATGCAGGTGACAAAGAACGCTGCAGAGGTGAGAATTTTGCACCGAGGTGAAGCAACAGCTGGCAGAGGCTGGGACAGAAACTCTGACAGTGAATGGTCCATCTGCTGGGAGGTTCTGTCACCCTAAAACCCCACCGTGCCAACAAATAGTTCTGGAGAAATTCCTCTGTAAAAAATAAAGATCTAAAGCTATTTGAGAGCATCCGAAGGGGGTGTGAGGATGGTGAAGGGGCTGGAGGGGAAGGGAGGAGGAGCAGCTGAGGGCACTGAGCTCTTCAACATCCGAGGGGCAGCTCCAATCTCTGCTCTGCTGACCAGGGACAGGACCCAAGGGAACAGCTGGAGCTGTGTCTGGGAGGGTTACGTTGGATATCAGGGAAAGGTTCTTATCCCAGAGGTGGTTGGGCACTGAACAGGATCTCCAGGGAATGGGCACAGCCCCAAGGCTGACAGAGCTCCAGGAGGGTTTGGACAATGCTCTCAGCACAGGGTGGGATTGCTGGGGTGTCCATGCAGGGACAAGAGCTGGACTGGATGATCCCTGTGGGTCCCTTCTCACTCAAGTAATTCCTTGATTCTGTATTTGTCAGCAAAGACGCACATGAAAAATTTCAGCATTTAGTGCAGAAACACAATAAATTCTGTAATTCCAGGCTCCCTTCCCCGTGGGTGGCCAAACCCTGAGACGCTCTCCGGGCACCTCTGTGCCCCTCCCGTGTGTGAGGAACAACTGAGCTCCCCCCACTCCCCCCCAAAATCTGCTCCCCACAAACTGAAACCTCCCCAGCTCCACGCACGTTTATCCACTCGGGTTTTGCCCTTTCCCCCTTGTTTGCATAGCAAAAAAAAAAAAAAGTCCTTTTTTGTGGCTTTTGCAGAAGACAAACGAACAAAAACAACCCTGCTCACCCCGCCTATGCCACTGGCTTTTATCTGCGGGGGCCAGAGACCAGAGCCCACCCCCTCAGAGCTTATGGAAACAAACCCTCGCTGACATCAAATCTGTTTTCAAGGAAAGTTTCCCACACCCCCTTACAAAACAATTCAGTATTTTTTTTTTCTCTAAGTTGCTGCCCACGTGTCTCTGCTGTACCGCACAGCACCAGCACCAGGTAGAGAACCCTCACCTGCCTCCCCACCGTGTTCACCTGTCCCCACCTGTCCCCACCTGTCCCCACCTGCCCC
>JAHLSL010000260.1:55729-68399 GCA_025920805.1 Petroica traversi | reverse complement strand
CACCGGGAGAACCGGGCACACCGGGGACCCCCCGAGCCACCGGGAGAACCGGGCACACCGGGGACCCCCCGAGCCACCGGGAGAACCGGGCACACCAGGGACCCCCCGAGCCACCGGGAGAACCGGGCACACCGGAGACCTCCCGAGCCACCGGACCCACAGGGAGAACCGGGCACACCGGGGACCCCCCGAGCCACCGGGAGAACTGGGCACACCGGGGACCCACCGGGAGAACCGGGCACACCAGGGATCCCCCGAGCCACCGGGAGAACCGGGTACACCGGAGACCACCCCAGCCAGCACATCCACCAGCAGAACCCATGCCTGGCACTGGGTGCCCAGAGCAGCTGCAGCTGCCCCATCTCTGGCAGTGTCCAAGGCCAGGTTGGACAGGGCTTGGAGCACCCTGGGATGGTGGAAGGTGTCCCTGCCCGTGGCTGGGGGTGGGACAGGATGAGTGTTAAGGTTCCTTGCAACCCAAACTCTGTCGTGATTTTATGAACAGAGTTGTCACTATGGGACAGTGCTGCCAGGAGTGGAGCTGCAGCAGGATGCAGGAGCTGCAGGTGCCACCAGGATGAAGCCCTGATTAACCTTTTATGTGTTTTCCTCCCTGTATTGTCTCTCAGGAAAGTTTCTGAATCTGTCTCGGAGCTGTGAGCTGTGTCACTCTGGGGCACAGAGTAGTTGGTGCCCTTCAGTATTTTTAAGGGTCTAAATTTGGTGCTCAGATGTCCTCGTGCCTTCCAAGCAGATGCTGTTCCCACTTCTCATCACTGCAGGGAGCAGGAGATGCCCAGGAAATCCACAAGAAATATTCTTGGCAGCACATGGCAGCTTCTCCTTCCACACCAGGTAAATGCTGGTGCCCCGCCAGTGGCCACCAAGCACAATCCCCATTCCTCCAAACTTTAAAGAACACAGTGGCAAGGCCCAGCTGGAAACCAGGCAGGAGAACCACACTTTTCATTGCTCTGGTACTCCTCAGAATCTCAGGGCCCTTTGGAGATGAGAACCAGACTCGGGGTGTGTCACAGAGGGGAGGAACGAGCCCAAGGTGATGCTCGGGCTGTGAGCAGAGCCCGGAGCTGGGCAGCTGTTCCCAAGGTCATGAGCTCGTTCCCGGTCCCATTTTGCTGGCACAGCCCGTGGCACTGGAATTCGCAGGGCTGGAGGAAGCAGCACTGCAGCACTCGGGTATGGAAATGAGCCGATAAATAGAGCATGACCCGCCCGCGGAGCACGGGAAGGGCACTGCAGTTCCTGGAGAAAGTCTGGGAGCTGATCCCTTCCTCGTGCCGAGCCGTGGGTGATCCCCGGGGAGAGGCACAGGGAGCACAAGTGCAGGGAAAACGCAAAACCAGGGGCAAACCGTCCTGTTCCTGTAAATTCGGAGCAGTTCTTTCTGGTTTGTTCTGTTTTCCCGCGGCACATTTTTGTCACGAGAAAAGTCCTGCAAGTTCCTAATGGCAAAATAAAAATGAAAGAGGCCGGCGTGTCACTCCTGGCACTGGGTCAGGCTCATCCCTGTGCTCAGGATCCAGCCTGGCAGTGTTTCACCTGAGAGCTCCTCGGGGGAGGATGCCGGTGTTACCTGGCAGAAATGAGATGCTGGTGAGGCAGAGCGTGAGATCCCTAAAATCCTCTGCAGTAGTGGCGCCGGCCCCAGATTTCCCAACCCACCTGCCTCCGTGGTTTGCCTGGAGCTGCAAATCTTCCTCTGCTCTGATCTGTGGAAGCTGTAACCCCGAGGGATGCCTGAGAGCGACAGCCAGAGCAGCCGTGCGAGTGCGAGCGAGCTGTTCGCTGCTTTTCTCCCCACAGGACAGCTCGGCTGCCTCCCGCGAGGATCTCCCAGCTCCATTAGCGTCCATTAGCAGCTTCCTCTCCTTTGCCTGGCTGTGAGTGCGGTCCTGTGGAAGTTGTCATCGCGGTGGTCCCGGGGGCTGGAGCTCACGGAGCGGGGACAGCACAGCCCGGCAGCCCCGGAGCTGCCCCGGCTCCGGGCAGGAAGGAACCGCGGGGGCCTCCGCTCCTTCCTTTTCCTGCAGCCTCGGACAATAGCAGGGCAAGGGCTGGAAGGAGACGAAGCAATGGATTTCCCAAATCAAAACCAAGTTTTAATAAAGAGGCACATCTTTGTCCCACAGAGGGGGTTCAGGGCGCTGGTTCTTTGCTGTGAGCTGTCCCTGCTATCAGGTTATTAGGGGTTATTATTATGGATAAAGCCGGCAAGGATGGTGAGATAGGTGAGGATCACTCCGTGCTGGAGCACTGCCAGGGGCTGTGAGTGGCACAGGGGGCAGCTCCCTGTCTGCAGCCCTGCAGGGACAGGCACACGCACGTTTCCATCTTAAACGTGCGTGTGCCCCATTGAAATCTGTAGCACCTTTGAGGGACTGAGGATCAAGCACTGTCCCAGCAGCTGTTCCCAGATTTTCCCATGCCGTGGCCTTACCATCCCGGCCCGAGAGCCCTTTGCATCCCTAAGCAAAGGGCAAAGGTTGGAAAGAAAGAATTCAAGACTATGTGGGACAGGAATGGATGGAGTCGTACAGAGAGCTTTGGCCAGGACAAAGAGCCACCTCTTCATTGGAGTTGGCCCGGCCTGGGGGCTGTAGGGGAATCCAGGTGCCCTTCCCATCCTGTGGCCCTGGCAGCAGCCGGGCCAGGGCGCTGCGGGCTGGGCTGAGGGCGGGGAAGGCGGGAGCCTTTGGCCCTGCTGTGCCCGCACTGCGGCTGGGAACAGCCTCCATAAATACCGAAATGCTTTCAGCGTGACAAGTGTCAGCAGCTGTGAGTCAGCCCTTGGCACAGCCTGCAGTCACCAACCATGCTCCCATTGTCTGGGGTCCCCTGGAATGTGAGCCCACAGCGGCAGCCCCGCTGCTCCCCTGGGCTGCAGGCACGGGTGGAGCAGCACCTTGTGGTTCCCTGGGCGGGGATGCCCAGGCTGCAGGGAACTGAGGGAAGATGCCACTTCCCAGGAAGCACTGGAGCGCTTTGGGCACGGCCAGTGTGGGATTCAGCACGGAAAACGGATCCTGAGACCTCGTCCCAGGCTCGTCTCCCAGGAAAAGTCTGGGAACAGCTGCTGGAAGAGTGCTTGATCCTCAGTCCCTCAAAGGCCGCTACAGATTTCAGTGGGGCTGAGCTGCTGTAAGATGGAAACGTGCGTGTTCCTGTCCCTGCAGGGCTGCAGACAGGGAGCTGCACCCCTCAGCACTTCCCTGTTCCACTCACAGCCCCTGGCAGTGCTCCAGCACCGAATGATCCTCACCATCCTTGCCCACTTTATCCCAGTAAACCCAGAATAATCGGCCTATTCTTCTCCAGCCCTTTGTTGCTGCACCCATCCGGAGGCCCTCAGTGCACCTTGGCTCTACCTTTCCCCCTCCTGCCGTCCCTGCTCACTCCTCCTCACCCCTGCTATTAGCAATAAGAGCTGTAATTAACATTCTGGCTGTGCCCAGAATCCTCTCCCTTCCCTCCTCAGCAGGGTTTACGGTTTTTCCGTTGAACAAATATGGGAGCAATTCCCCTGAATTGCCAATCCCTATCAGTGGTGGCGTGGGGCACCGCAGCTAGAGCAAACAGAGCTGATTGTGGAGGGGAAAAGTGAGTGAGGAAAGCAATTGTTCTCCTTGAGTTCACCTTGATAACAGAGACGCCAGCTCCAAGACAAAAGCCGTTTCATGGTTCCATGCCCTGGGGTTGCAGGAGTCTCACCCCTGAAAAAGAGAAAATTGGTGGAATTAGTTTAAAACTCAGAGGTGTAGCGGAGAGCCCAGCCAGCGTGAGAAGAGCTGGAATTCGTTCCCTTTTCTTCCTCCACCACCGTGAAACCTCCAGCAACTCTCCTACCCTGGAGAAGAGAACTTTGCCAGGATTATTTGTTTGGGAGCTGTCAGCAGCTAGAGCTCAGAGGTTAATGTCTCTCCCCTCACCGTGCTGTCAGCGTGTGCAGAAACGCTTCTGCTGCGAGGTCACTGGAGCACAAACAAGGACAGGTGTGATGGCTCCATCTCTCCCCATCCCCACCCGTGCACCTGCACCGAGGGCCAGCAGGATTTAGGGCCAGCACGCCAGGTCTCCTTACAGCAGGAACAGCAGGAACAGCCCAACCTTGCACTGATGGGAAGCAAACTCCTGAGGAGCTCACTCTGCAGAGGAGAAGCCTCTGTTTCTGTGGGTACACACAAGCACAAACACCTCCAGGTTTTCTCCTCCTGGATTTCTCCTCCAAGAGACCCCCCCTTGCTGAGGAGCTCCGGAGGCTTCTCCCAGCACGCAGCTCCACTGGGATAGCCAGTGGCCAGCAAGTCTGAGCCAGCTTATGGATTTAATGATGAAGCTGCTGCTGGCTTACTGGGGAGGGCGAATCCTGCTGCCCAGCAGCTCAGCCTGGGAGTGACCAAGACAGTCTCCGCTGAAAATCCCTGGGATTTAGTGCTGATAGTTCCTGGAATGGCTCCAAGTGTGGGGTTCTTTCAGGCAGCATCTCCACTGTGTCACTGATCACGTACAGGAGTGTGGCAGTGCTCACTGACCCATGGCTGCGTGCTCTGTGGAGGTGTCCAAGGTGTTCTGGCTCTGGCTGGCCAGGAGCAGAGCCTGGGGCAGTGCCTGGAGAACCAGAGGACAGAGAAACAGCTCCCAGAGGCTCAGCCACAGCAGCAGGATTGTCACTGCTCCCCTGGAAACACAGCACTACAGTTCCCACCTGGATGTCCCCAGGGCCTGGGCCTTCACACCACGCTGTCCTTGTGGAGCTGGTGAGGGGCCTGGACCAAGCACTGGGAAGATCCTCTGGTTCCTGAGAACCTTGGGTTGCAGAGCTCCCTCAAACAACCCAGCTGAGGGTCCCCGGGGCTCTGCTGGCAGAGGTGGCTCCAGGGGTCTGGCATGGCTCTGCAAGGGATGGTGTCACTTGGCACAGGCTGAAATTTGTCTGTGGTGGGGAGCCAGGAGGCTTCGTGATTCACTCACTGCCTGACACCAACGTGGAATGGCTCATGGCTGGATCCGGGGTGGATCCTGGAGCATCTTTCTGAGGAAAGTTTTGGACAATGATGTGCAGCTTCTGACAGTGGATGATGCCATGTGGGACAACCTGAGCTGCCTTTTCCTGCCTTCCCACAGCAACGTGGAGGGAGGTACTCCCCACGTGAGGTTTCCTCACTGGAAATGATCCATCAAAAGCTGCTGCAGAAAAAAAAAGGGCTTGCTGCTAAGGAAAGAGCCCAGACTCTAACTCTTTGAAGCTCAGAGAGCAAAATGCACCTGCAGATGCAGGCTGTGGACAGCTGTCTGTGCTCCTTTGCTGGCTTTAAACATCTGGGAAACACCCCAGAGAAATTCAAGGCGTTCATGCTGGGGGTCAGCACCTCAGGACAGTTATGTGCTGACCATCAACACCCTTGGGGCAGGGAGCCTCGAGATCTTTTTTGGGCTTGTCTGTAGCTCTTTGGCACGTGGTCAACTACCGGTGTCACACAACACTGGCCAAAAAAGGGGTTTTCTCCATGCTCCACCTCCACAGGCAGGTAATTCCTGGTGGGCGGCAGCAGAACCGCCTGGCGGTGCCCCCTGGGCTCTGCCCGTGCAGGGCAGGAGCGGGGCCCCATCCCTGTCCTTGACGTCAGTGGTTTTCCCCTCGCAGCTCCCGGCGTGTGCAGGCACAGACCCGGAGCTCTGCTCAGCCCTGCCCACGCCTCTGGCACGTTCCGGGCCAGCACCGCTGCTCCCCCGTTCCCTCCTGCTCAGACCCCGCCGCAGGGCACGGCGACACCGAGCTTTCCCCGTCCTTTCCCTGCCTCCCCACCGGCTCTGATGGTCACCGGCGCTTCCAAGCGTGATGTGACTTCCCTGGAGCCTTGCACTTTCAGGCTGTGGAAATCGTAAGTGAGAGGTCTAGAAAACAAAAGGTCCTTTCTCGCTGAGAGGAGGCTGATTAACACCCCCTCGGGGGAGCCGAAGGGCCTCGTCACCCTTCTGAGTAAATATGTTTTGTTGTTCCATTAAAGGGGTGACTCACCTAGCGATGAAGGCGTGAGGTCCTGGCAGCCACGCGTGGCTCTTACAGGAGCCCCGCGGGTCCAGGGGAGGTGTGAGGGGCTGTCCCTGCCCCAGCCCCTCCTCGGGTCCCCAAATGCTGAGGAGCTCAACCCCCCCAGTGCTGAATGCTCTGGTCTCTGCACAGCTGAGCAGGGCTGGACACGGCGCCCATCGCCTCCCACACCAGGGGAAGGGTCTGGTTTGGCTGGGGGAGTCTCTGGGGGTGTTTGGACGTGGCAACAGGACCCAGTTCCAGATGATTTGGATCTTCTCCCCTGCCCTGTGCCACTGATTGAGTACAGGGCAGGTCAGGAGCCCCTCAGAGCTGCCCAGACCTGCTCTGCTTGTGCCAGCCGTGCCATCCATCCCCAGAATGCCACAGCCCTTTGTGGCTTTTTCAGGCAGGTAGTGCAGCACTTAATTTTTATTATTATTAATATTTCAGCTTCTTCATTTTCGAAGGCCCCAGAGGAAGGAGGAACATGGGAGGAGTGAGGAGAGGAGGAGGAAGGAGGACGACAGGAGCAATCTCCTTCCCACCCAGATTTACTGCTCGGTCAACTTCCCATGACACTTGTGAAGCTCTGGGCACGGTGTCACTTTCTCTTCACCCATGTCATCCTTCTGGAAGGTTTTCCAGAGCTGAAGAAGGAAGGAGTTGGTGTCAGTGGCAACTCAGGACACGGAGCACAGCAGCTGTTTGGGCCAACTCACGCATTTTATTTGCTCTTTTTTTAGCTGTCAGTTTAATACTTTGTCCTTTATGAGCACGTCCTGGGTAGGGCCGTGCCTGGAGAAATCTGCTCTGCACAGACAGGTTGGGCTTAGCCAAGGGAAGAAAAGGCACAGGAGGAACCAGCAGAGGGGTCCCAGAGGATTCTGCCACAGACACTGCCAAGAGGGGTTCCCGTGGTACAGAAGGACCTGCAGGACAATCCCTTGTTCCAGCCCTTCTGCGTGACCCCAAAATTGCAGGTCCAAGACCTCCCACCTTCAGCCCCTGGAGCCACTCAACTCCCCTCACACAGGAAGCAAATCCTCAGTTCCCGGCAGAGGTGACAAAGAGAGGGATGTTTCATCCTTTTCTCCTCCTTTGCACAGGTGCATTCCAGGGAAGCACTCCCAAGTCTTATTCATAACCAATGTTTGTTCCTCTGAAAATGTTCTTTTATGTTGGGTCCCTCATCAGTGTCTGGGTGTTTATTTTGCTCAAATCCCAGAAACAAGGAGCCACACATTTGCAACCCTGCAGGAGGGACTCTGTGGCTCTCTGCCTCTCTTGTTCTTCCTCCAGCCTGTCCTTGTAGCCACTCCAGTTTTCCTTGGCCATCTCCAGCAGTGAGCAGAGTGCTCTCCCCCAGTCAGTCTCTTACTCCTCATTTCCCTCTGCTTTCTCCTGTGAAAAGTGGCATTAAGTTGCTGCTGACCACCCCATCCCATCCACGCTACCATGGCCTTGCCCACTTGCACACCTGTATCACCATTTACAGAGTTTAGGGATGTGTTGTTTGTTAATAATGTTTAGGGCCTTCAGGGTGGGAAAATCCAGGATGATGCAGAGGCTTGTTCCTGGTGGGATTTTCACTGCAGGGTAAGTTCACCTGCACAGGTGACTGGTATGTGGTTCTCACAGGCATTGCTGCTTCAACCCAAAACCTTTGCAGTAAATTCAGTGTAACCTGGTTCTAATTGGGGTAACAGAGGCCTGGTGTAAGATTTTCACACCTGGGTGACTCAGATTCAGGGGCAGGACAGAGCACCCTCCCCTTCCTGCACCCCATTAGTTCTTCCCTGCTGATCTTCTGCAGAGACCGAGAGCACAAAGAAAATGTAACAGCTTGGCCAAAGAGCCACTCAACTCCTTGGCCTCACTGCAGAACCAGCAGCGTCAAAGCCAGAGGTAAATGACGTTTTTTCTGAGGGGTCTTGCAATATCTCTGCATTTGCTTCAGCACGGGGGAGGAGTTTGACAGCCCTGCTACAAACAAACCATTTTCTACAGCAGCTGCTCCCCCAGGCCGTCTCCTCATGCCTTGCACAACACAGATGGAAAAGCAGAGAGAAAAGACAGAAAAGCAACGTTAGGGAAGCACAAGAATTGCAATTTGGCTTCCGAAGTGCCAATAGCAGCAACATCCCACCGCCTTGACAGGGAATTGCATCACTCCAGGACACAGAGGCCTCTTCAGCCTGGGGCCAGCATTGGATGTGAACACACAGCAAACAGCTTTGCACTGATTCTGGGTTGCTGAGCGTGTTGGTGGCAGCAGAAGGTGGCAGTGGAAGGTGGCAGTGGAAGGGTCAGTGCCTTCCTTGGGGAGCCACTCTGGCTCCACAGGTGAGTCCCGTCCAATCCCCAGCTCTGTGAGCCAGGTGCTGGCTGGAGCTGGGCACTGGGATGGGGTGGCACAGCACAGGCTCACTTTGGGGTGATTTTTCCAAAGGAGGTGCTTAGCCCTGAACTCATTTTGTCCTGCTGATCTTCCCAGGGCTGTGAACAGAGTCAAAGCCTGTGTGTGCTCAGAGCTGGCTGCACACAACAGCACCAGAGCATGGAGACACCTTGTTCTACTGCCAAAACCTTCCTCTCCCCCAGCCCTGGTGCTTCCCTGTCCTTTATAAACACTCGGGAGAGAGAAGATGCTCAGCTTGAGGGTCCCACCACAGGCCATGGTTCCCCTGTGTTCCCTGTTGGCTCCCTCCAGCTGGAGTCAGGCTGATGTGTGTGTGAGATACTGAACCTTCTCCAGGTTAGGAATTCCATCTGTCAGGGACCTCACCCAGGTGAATTTTACCAGCCAGGAAAAGGAAAGCTGTCAGGAAATCACCCCCACTGACACTCCACAGCCATCCCAGATGGGAAGGCGCTGTGCTGGCCATGTCAAACTGTTTGCCCAGGGATGTGAGGACAAGAAAAAAAAACAATGGCTGGTAATAAATAAACGTTGGAAAGATTGTAAAGTGAGATGAAGGAATTTAAGGCAGGGAGTTTATATGGCCTAGTTCCTGATAAAATCAGACGTTTCAAAGTGTCCCTTCACAGTGTGGCAACACTGCAGTGAGCCCAAGGCATTTATGGGCAGCACAATAGGCAGTTTCCTTGAAAAAGGATATTTCAGAGACATGGTTTTAAAGGTTGCTCCATGGCTCTGTGCCCACTGACACTGGAAGAAACCCTTGAGCCAAAATGTACAGCAATCCAGAGAGGATGCTTGGGGGTTGTTTATGATCCCCTGCTCCCGATGTGGGAATGCTGAGTGCAGCAGTCAGGCCTGTCTGCTCTGGGCTGGACACTGCAAACACGTGTTGCAGGCATGGTTACCTTTCCAAATGTTTTCCAGTCTTCTCCCTGTAATATACCAGGAATAACAGTCCAGAGATGATGGCATGGGCAGACCCTTAGAAAGCGACAGATGCCCTTTAACCAGACTGATGATAAAGTCTTTCCCTTTGAACCAACCTCCCTCCTCAAGGCAGCACCTTTGCCACGAAGCAGTGACACAGGACAGGCTGTCCCCTCCTCTACTTCTCCTCCCAGAAATGTCTGTGGTGGCTGCAGCACCCAGGAGCAGCTGGCACCTCTGGAAAGAAACAGGAGGAACTCAACTCCGATGCTCCAGCCAGAGAGGAGTCTGTGCTTGTTCTCTCTTCATTTATTGTCACAGCTGACAGCCGAGCTTTGAAGAGGCTGAAGCACCGTCCCCATCAGTCCTTCCCCACCTCAGCGCCATGGCTGAGGGCTGGGCTGGGGATTCAGGGACAGGCACAGCCCTTGGCAGCTGCAGCACCGACTCCTCACCTGCCCCGAGCAGGGTTCCTCGCTGTGCTCCAGCTGAAAGCCACCTCTGGCTGGCAGCCCTGCCTCCAGCCCTCTGTGCCAGGCACTCCCTCTGGGAACAGCCTGGCCCCTCGCCAGCCCTGCGCTGCCCCGGCTCCTGCCCCAGCCCCGGTGTCTGGGTCTTTCCACTTGCACCACACCTGCGGGCACGGCGGAGCAGCAAAGCTCGGCCCAGGTGGGAGGGACCGTGCTCCGGTTAAATCCAAGCTCCCAGAGAGCCCGCTCCTTGCACAGACCCACCCTTGTGGTTTATGAGCTCCAGGTGCAGCCGAGCGACGCAGGAGTGGGGACGAGCTGCTGCAGCTCAGGTACCTCCAAGTGCTGATTCCCAGGGCTGCCTCTGCCTTTGCCATGCTTTTTCCAAGTCCTTTCTTCCAATTCTCATGTTAATGATGTGTGCAGTTTGTATCAGTTCTTCCCTTCCATCGCTCCTCTTGCTGCTGCTTTGCATTTAGCTGGGGATAATTCCTATGCCTTAGGAGGAATCTGCTGCAGGGATCTCAAATAAGCCAAGCCGTGGTTGTTCCTGCCCCAGCAGTGCTGCTGCTGGGCAGAGATGGAGCAGTGGTGATCCAGGGTGGGGAAGGCTGCTGGATAATGCTGGGAGCAATGGTGTGGAATTATGCATATTGCTCCAGCTAAGGTTCTGAGGTTTTCTCAGTAGTCCATGGGGTTTATGACATGAGCAATTACCTTTCTTATTCTTTTGAAGCCTATTTAAGATTTCCAATGGTGTTTGTTGTCTGTGCATGTGTCTGAGTGCATGTTTCCTCCAGTGCCTCAAGTGAGCTCAGCTGAGGTGATGTGGCTGGGATTTTGTGTTCCAGGGAGGCTGTGGTGTGGGAATTGTGGAGAGTTCAAGGCAATAAAAGTGCCACGTGGGAGCAGAAGTGTCAGGAGCTGAGGCAGAGGTTTGTGTGGAGCTCTGAGATGCTCAGGGTTTGTGGTACCACTGAACCTTCTCAAGCCACAGACAGCCAGGGAGGTCAAAGCCCTGGGAATGGGGTCAGAGACAAAAATGCTGTGAAACCAAGACCAGGTTCTGGGCCTCCATCCTTGTGTCAGAGGAGAGGGATTATCAGGAGGATGGTGTAGAAGCTGTGCAGCCAGGGCTCCAGGTGGGAGCACTCAGATCTGCTGCTGCTGTAGGTGGCTGCATTGGGAGGAAAATGGAGTCTGAGGAGGGGAGGAAAATAATCTAGTCCCACCTCTACTGCTTGGACCCAAGGGAAGAGCCTGAAGGATGTTTTGGTGCTTCTTGAGGTTTCAAGGCCTGGGTGCAGCGCTGTGCTCTGCAGGGGATGTGCCCAGGCCAGCACAGATGTTCAGAGCCCCCGTGCAGCAGCTCTCATCCTCTGCCTCCCCTTGGCACCGCTGAAATGCAGGGAAACAGCCTCTCCTGCTGCAGATTCCTCTGCCTGATGCTGCCTGGCGGGTCCCACAAGGGCTGGAGGGAGATGTTCCCATGGTCTCAGAGAAGAAACATCCTGGCTGGTGCTGCGAGGAGCTCGTTAGTGTCTGTTCCTGTAACTCATCTCAAACATTCTTAGGATTTGCTAATTTAGCCTATTTTTAGACAGACACCCTGTTCTAAAGGCACTGTTGTCCCCGAGTCTCCCATGTCAACTCCTCGCCCACAAAGAGGGGAGGGGAAACTTCTGGCTGTGCTGGAAACCTCTCTTGGAAACGAGGACTGGGCTCTGTGCTGATCTTGTACCCAGAGAAGCTCTTGCCAGAGGGGAAAGAGCTGTCCCGGGAGAGGAAAAGGCTGTAAGGCAGTGGGAGGGGGAGCTGCTGGAGCAGCGATTTCAACATTCCTAATAACCCGCCTCCTCCAAAACCCTGGAGACCCTTCCAGGAGTCTGAAGTGTTGCTAAACAAGCAGCACACTGGGAGGCGGGGGGGTCCGCAGGGGGGTCGCTGGGGGTGGGTGGCTCCTGCTGAGGATGCTCTCGGGTTGCACCGGAGGGTTTCTCGCTGCCCCACCACCACATCCTGCTCTGGCACTGCTCCTGCGGGAGCTGCCCCGTCCTGCGGCTCCGGGAGCTGGTCAGACACCAAGATGCTGTCTGGGATTTCATAAACGCTTCTTCTTCTTGCTGCTGAGATTCCTCATCGCTCGTGTGTGAGCGAGGGAGGAGGCTCTGACAGACACCCCTTCTCCCCCGGCGGGGGAGGGCAGCTCCTTCTCGGGCACCAGGTGCTGGAACCCCCCGGAGCTGGGGCATATCAATATCTGCCATGCGATACCGTGGCTCTCCCTGCTCCGCAGGGAAAACACTGCATAACCATGGGAACTCTTTTTCCTCAACCCCCTCAGCACGCCCCTCTAATCCCGGCAAGTCGCCCGCAGCCCTCGCAGTGATTAAACTGTGTGTAATGAGCTCTGGAGAACCTGGGTGTCCCAGCAGTTCCCTCTGCCCTTCCTGGCGAGGGGATGTGTAACAGGCTTGTCATCGGGAGGCTCCCAGGGCTCACGTTGCAAGGAAAAACAAGCAGACTTGGCAGCTGGCTGAGCTGTTTTGGGGTCTGCGCAGACAGGGAGCGAGGCTGTGTCCCGGCTCGGATATCTGAGCTCCAAATAACCGCGCTGGGACACCCAGCGTGCAGCTGCCGGCGATGCTGCGGGGCAGCGCTGCCAGCCCTGCCCTTCCCCTGCCAGGGCAGAGCCAGCGAGGGGGCTGGGGGTCTCACCGGGCTCCCTGAGCTCCCGCAGACGGAGCAGGAGGGACTTTGCTCCGTGTGAATCCCCGGGCTCGGCCCGTTTGGCGTCGC
>JAHLSL010000260.1:40229-55329 GCA_025920805.1 Petroica traversi | reverse complement strand
GCAGCCCCCGCTGAATGCCCTGCGTGTGGGTGTTTCCGGGTGCACCCGCGTTATCGAGCAGCCGGGTGTGCCGGCTCACCCTGGCCCCGGGGCACCCGGCTCCTCCAGCCGCACCCAGCAGCGCCCTGCAGCCCTCCAAAGCCGGCACCCCACCTCCTGCCCGACGTGGGTGCTCCCTGACACCCCGAGCTGCTTTTCTTACAGCGGGGGCTGCTTGCCAAGCTGGGCTGGAGCAGAGCTGGGGTTACTGGGCTGAGCTGCAGCTGCAGCCCCTCGGGCTGGGTCTGCTGGTACAGCGGGCAGGACCCTCACTGAGGGCATTTCTGGCAGTGTCCATCTGCATCTGAAATCTGTGACTTGTCCCCTTCAGCTCAGGGAGAGTTGTGTTCCACAGTCTGCTTCCAGTAGCAGAAACTCTCTAATTTCCAGTCTGGATGTGTTTGTGCCAGCTTATTTCCATCTCTTTCTTGGGCTAGCCTTGACTTAGCTGAGACAACAGAGCTCCTTCCCCGGAATTTCCATAGAGCCAGCAGAGCTGGCAGCCCTGGCTGAACCAGCCTGTCCAGGCACGGCTGCAGGGCTGGGATTCCCTCTGCCAGGCCTGCCCTGATTCTGTCACAGAGCTCGTTCTGCTGCTGCACAGAGCCCAGGGCAGAGTTCATGGCATGGTGTGGATGTGTGTGATCCAGTCTCCTGCCTGTGCCATGCCTGGCCTCTCTTCCCTGCCTGGGGGCACAGCCAGACCCTGCCCAGCCCTCTCTGGGCCTGGGCATGGGGACACTGCCATTCCAAGTGGCTCTTGGGTGGTCCTGGTGTCTGTGGGCAGCATTTGCCCGTGGCTGTGCCATGCTGGTGGCCAGCAGCCACCCTGTGGTTCACCTCCTTCACCTCAGCCCTTGTCCTTTGCCCCTCCAAGCAGAAGAGCCTGCAGCTGAGGCTCAACATTTCTGTGAGGAGCCTGGGAGACCTCTCACTTCAACCCAGAGAAGGGAAGGGAGGAGAAATGAGGTTTGGAGGCTAATTCTGGCAACATCACACATAAGAAAGATCAAAAACTCAGGGCAGGAGTACAAGAAAGGAGGGAAGCTGTTGCGTGCATGCTCCTGGAAGCCCCGACAGCCCTGGTTCATGCATCCTGCACGTTATTTCTGTACCTACTTAAATTAAAACCAGCCTTGTCTTGCGGATGCTGACTGGAGCCAGGCAGTTCTTCTCCCCAGGGGAGAATCCAATTTTCACTCCATCTCGCTTGTGTTTTTGACCTGGAATGACTCTTCTTTTTATATTTAACGAACGCTCCCTCCGAGCCTTGTACCACGCTGCACTTCTCACGCAGAGCCAGCAGTGTTGTGGCACACGGTGCCCCACGGCAGGAGACCTTGGGTGGTTTCTCAAGGTGGGCATCTGCTCACCTGGGCTCTGACCACCCCCAGCAGGGCTGTGCTGTGACCCAGCTGCAGGTGACAGGCACTTGCTGGGCAGAGCCCTGGCACAGCCAGGTGTGGGAAAGGGGGCTGGGTCCCAGCCTGTGCTGGCTCCTCTGTGCCCTGGGGGCTGGAAATGCCAAGGAAGAGCCCCGTGCTGGCCTTGGCACAGCCGGCAGGGAGGGCACTGTGGGCTGTGGCACTGCTGCAGGCAGAGGAGGGACGCCACCACCTGCAGCTCCCCAGTCTCTGACAGGTCCCTTCACAGCTGGTTCTCCATAGGGATATGTGGCTCCAGATTTAGTCCATCTCCCCTGGGAACTGGAGCTGACCTGGTTCCAACAGCACAGCCCCAAATTCCCAGAGGTTCTCTTTATTAGCAACAATTCAGAGGTGCCTTGGACCTGTCTAATTCAGGCTCTGGAGGTGCTTCCCTTCCTGCAGCACAGCCCTGCTACCAAGTCATTCCTATGCCAATCCTATACCTAAAACCTCTCAGAGGCTCAGGAGACACCGTGGGGGCCAGGCTGGCAGGAAGGTGAACGGGGCTGAGGTATTTATTCACTCCTGCAGCCCCTGTGCTCTCCCTGAAAAGGGCTTTACCTGCTGGGACTCGCCCAGGGCTGAGTGCTGACAGCAGCACCAGACAGCAGCGACGCTTTGCTTCTAATTCCCTACACTTGATGAGCCCGGGGTGTTCCGGGTGTCTCTCTAGCAAAATGTGGGGCTTCTCCAGGGTTATATAACTCACCCAGGGCACAGCTGCCTTGTTTTGAGCCACCCTCTGTACCTGCTCTCAACACCTGGCAGGGCAATTAGTCACCGATTACAGTCAGTGACGCAGGGCACCAGCCCAGCTCCTGCCCTCGCCCACGGCACGGAGGGCCTGGCTGCCTTGGAGCAACGTGTCTCCTTCCTAATCCTGTGACTCCATCGTTAATCAGCCCAGGATAAGCGAGTAAATAGTCCGTCATTGGAGACTGGTGCAGGACAGGACAAATATTTTACGGAGTGTGCCCCTCTGTTTGTGTCACACACCAAATCCGCACAGGATATGGAGAGGGAGCCCTGAGCTGTGGGATTAACTCGTGCCAGCAAACCTTTGGCTCTGGATCTCTGGATACCCCATGGTCCCTACCAGTGCTGCCTTCCCCAGGGACCAGAGAGGACGGTGTGGTGCTGACACAGGGAATGTGCTGGGCCTGGATGTCCCCAGCACGGAGACACCACAGAGGGGACGGGGTATTGTCCTCATCCCAAGCCAAAGGAATGAAGTCCCTCTGTTTGGTGGCAGCTCGTTGCTGAGGGACAGCTCCTGCCAGTCAGGAGGGGAGCAGCAGCTGTGAGAACCCCACTTGATTGCTGATGCAGCAGGACAACTTCCCCACCTCCCAACAGCGTCCCAAGACCCTTTTCCCCAGACCCCTGAGGGAAGCTGACCTCATTCCATAGGGGTTTATAAAGGGGAATAAAAAAATATTCCGCCTAGAGCGAAGCCAGGGAGAATTCAAAAAGCATCTGCAGTCGGATTCCTCGAGCAGCACCATGACTGAGGCAGCAGCCACGTCCGCAGGCTTCCAGACTTGCGTTGTACCAGGAAAATAAAATCCTGGATTAGCTGTACACCCACTTGCAGGACACTGCCCTGGCAGGCAGCTCCAGCTCTCTGCCCCGCAGGGCTCCAGGCTTGCTGGCTGCCCTCGGATGGTTTCCGGGGGTCAGAGTCCCAAGGGAAGGCTGTTAGAGCCTTCATTTCATTCTTAATCCCAAAAATTAGCAAATAAAAGCAGGATTCCATTTTAGGCCTTTGAATCCTGAAAAGCTGTTGCCAGTGAGTCTTTCATGTGCTTGCCCGGCCGCGCTGTGGCACCGGGAGCTGGAGGGGGTGGAAAAGCAGGACAGGGTGACTTGTTTTCATATGAGCTGAATTCCAGCTTTCACTCCAAATCCCCGTTTTTATAGACTTTTCCGCTGAAGTCTGCTCCTGCCCGGGGCATGCCTGTGTAACCGCTCCTCTCTGCATTCCTCAGATTCTTATTCCGCTGGAGACTGGATTGAAGACGGGGTCTGAGGTCCCTGGTGGAAGAAGGAGGCGAGGAGGAGGAGGAGAAGGAGGTTTCCCTTGGCCTCTAAGCTGTGAAACCGGAAAATCAAACCATGTCACAGGTCATAGAATCCCACGTGTTGCGTGTTGGGCAGACTGTGTGTATTTCCTCACCGGAGGAGAGCAAGAGCCTGCACCCAGCAGGGTACCCGGGCTGCTCTGCACTGCCAGGCAAGTACGTCTACTACTCCACAGAGAGCTGGACTGAGCCCCCCTCCATGGTGCACCCCAAGGCTCGCCTGATCCCCAGTGGGAGGGTGTACGGAGCCCAGCCCGTGTCGGAGCACGTGGCTGCTCACACTCAGGGGAAGGGCCAGCAGAATTCCTCCCTGGAGAGACCCCCTGCCCTGTGCCAGGCAAAGGAGGAGGAGAACACCAGCGTGGATGAGGCTCAGCCCATGTCTCCTTCCCTGGACATAACCATAGAGACTCTCAACCAGATGATCCTGGAGATCGATCCGACCTTCCAGCCACTGCCCTGCAGGCCGGTGAAGGATGCAGCCCAGCCTGCTGCTCAGGGTGACACTGCGGCCACCAAGAAGCAGGACCTGGAGGCAACAGGTGAGGCAAAGGATGTGGAGCTGGCCGAGCTCTCATCTGGTGAAAACCTCAGCCAGAGCCTGGGGCAGTGGGGCCGGCAACACACCTGGACCCACGCAAGGTCCTGTGCTCCTGGGAAGGCTGGAATGGGCATCAGGGTCATTCCCCACTGTCCCCAGTGGGATCAGAGTGGGGGACTCTTTCCTGACATCAGGGTTCCATATTAAGGAGCAGGACAGGCTGCCTGTCCAAGTTCTGCATAACTCCAGTGCTTCCATGGCCTGGTCTGATCACTGCTGACACATCTCCTGTCCAGTGGATCCAAAGGGATCCAGAAGGGAAAACAGGGAAAACAGCCTTTAGTTCTACCTGATGTTCCTTTCCCTGTGTTCGGAGTAAACAATTCTCATTACAAATGGGACTTGCGGCTCCTGGAAAATTTCTAATCCCAGTTGTCACCACCAGGGACTGGCCCTGGGCTCTGGGTGCCCAATGAGGACCCTGCTCCTCTCAAGAGCAGCAGAACCTTTCCCAGGGTCACACTTGAGCTGTGGGAGCCCATGGATTTGCAGCCAGATTTCCAGAGCCCTGGGCTAAGGTATCAAATGTTGCACAACCATCCCATTTAAGTGTTCCCAATTCTTTTGCCAGGGCAATTCTTTTTCCAGGGCTTGTGCACTCCTCGGGCAGCATACCTGGCATAGGCAAGGCACCAGCAGCACATACCAGCCCCAGCTCTGCTCACGAGTGCCTTATGCAAACCCTTGTGCAACCCTTCCCTGTCATCCCTGCAACCCAAGCTCTGATCCGTGAGCTGCTCCTGATCCAAGCATTCCTGCCTGGGCTTTTCTGCTCATTTAAGGTGTTCAACACCCTGTGCACAGGGCAGCCCCAGCACATGGGAGCTGACACTGCTGACAGGACTGGTCTAGAGTGATTCAGGTGCCTCATGTCTCACTCCTTCCCAAAAGCCTTATCTGGCTTCACACACGGAAATACCTTGACAATTAGTCCCCAGGCTTCTTTCCACAAGAAGGTCAAATGTGAGGATGTTAAAGGCAAGAAAAAAATTCAATTCTCCCTGAGCCCTCGTGCAAAGAAGAGGATGGCAGGGCTGGAGAAGGATGAGGTGGATGTGAGGGTCCTGCAGCACTGCAGGAGCCAGGCAATCCCAGAGCAGACAGTGTCCCTGCTTCCTGCTGGGATAGACAGGGTGGCCTTGCAGATAAAATACTGTGACAAAGTGCAGATTCAGCTCTGGCTGCTCAGTGCCTGACCTGTCCCACTGCCCCCCTTCAGGCATTGCTCGGGGGCTGGAGCCCCAGCAGCTCTGCAGGTAACCTGCCGGTGCTCTGGAGAATCTGACTCCAAGTGTGGAACTGAACACCTGGAAAGCTGGCCGTGAATTCAGTGGGAAAAGCCTCACTTCAGCTTTCATTTTCTTTTAACAGCTCTTAGTTTTTACACAAACTTCCTCCCACAGTGCAATGTCCCTGTTTACTCACTTCCTCCTGTTCCAGCCCTGTAACCTGTGCCCTGGTGTGAGGGTGGCAGGGACTGATGGTGCCCAGAGAGGTGAGAGGGGCCTGTGCTTGTCTAGTGGAGACCATGAGGAAGCTTTAAAGGTGACACTCAATCCTGATGGGTCCCTTCCAACCCAGCATAGCCTATGATTCTGTGAAATGCTGGAGCAACAGGAGAAGTGCTTATGAGAGTCACAATTCCCTCTGGACCCTGCTCGTTCCTAAAGGAGAAAGGAGATCTCGGCTTGCGTGACATCTGGGCTCCGTGATTGTGGCTTTTGCCACTCCTTGATGCTGGAAAACTTGCCAAGGTCTTGAGCAAATATTTGAGGTTTAACCACAGGTGATAAGAGGAGCAAAGACAGAGGGGTAGGAGGTAAAAGGCCTCACGAGCCCGGTGCACAGATGCTTGTCAGTTCTTTAAAGGGCAATTAAAATCCTCATTTCTTTCTCCTTTCGAGGAGACATTGACAAAAATCATCCGGCCAGGAGCTCGCTGCAAGGGTTTGTGTGCTGATACCAGGACACATGGCCATGGAGCTGCTCCAAGGCTGGGCACTGGAGGAGCTGCTGCTGGCAGAGAGGCTGTGGAGGGGCAAGGCTCTGCCTCTGGCTCTGGCTGTGTCCCCACTGGGGACCAGCCCTCTTGCTCACCCAGCCCCTCCTTGGTGCTCATGGCTGGTTTATCCCATCCCATGCTGGGTTGGGCATAAAGAAGGGGCTCAGGGAGTAACTTCTTCAGCTTTCCCTGTGCTTTCCCTGCTCATCCAGCTCCATGCCCCAGAGCTCGGGTTGCTCCTTGCAGTAGCCAGGGCCAGCAGCTCCTGCACAGCAGGTCCCTCAGGACCTGTCACACCCTGTCCAGGGAGCTCAGGGATGTCAGAGCAGTTTGTCTTTGCTGCAGCAAAAAGGATTTTCACTCTCTGAGAAACACCTTTGAGAAGGGGAGCTTTCCTGAACTCCATGGCAGGGCAAGAGGCAGGCGCTGAAAGCAAAGTTGGGCACGTCCAGACTGGAAGGGAGGTGCACACCTCTGGCAGGGAGTGATTAACCACCAGAGCAGCTTCCCTGGGATGTGATGAATCTGCCATTGCTGCAAGCACCCAAATCAAGTCTGAGTGTCTCTTGCTAAAAGGCCTCTTCCAGCTCAGCCAGAAATGCTGGCTTTGCCCAGGGAAGCAGGACCTGACATCAGGCACCCCTGGCCCTGAGGTTCCACTTTGAGACTTGGACAAGAGATGCTCTGACAGGCATGTTCCCATGTCACCAATGCACTAGCACAAGAGAAGGAAGAATCCCAGAGCAGCACACAGGCACAGAGACTGCCTTGGAAGTTACTTCTCTGGAGAGATTTGTGCAGAGTGGGAGAAAGGAGGAGGGAGCAGCCTGCCAGCATGGCTGGGCCTGTAGTGGACACCACGAGTGTTGTAACTGCCCCTGTCCCACGTGGATTTCCTCTGCCTCGCTGCCCCAGTGGGGATGGAAGTGCAGCTGTACCTGGGGCCAGGTGACATCCCCCTGCTCTTCCACCCAGGGTGTGCAGGGCCACCCTCCAAAGCTGACGTCACCCCGGGGGGAGCAGCCAGGTGTTTTTCTCTTGAGTCAGGTACAAACAGAGCAGCTGCTGGAGGGAACACCCGCCTCTGGCTGCAGGTCTCGGCAGGTCTTGGCTGGGTAATGCTGGCGAGGGGGGTCTGAGCAGCCAGACATGACCGCACGTAACCCCCTCCCCTGGGACCCTGCCAGCACTGGGGGGGTCACTGCACCTCGGGCTCTGTGAGGAATCAGCCCTCACAGGGTCTCAACAAAGGGTAGCACTGGACCCCCAGCCCTGCAGAGAGGGAGCCAAAATTCATAGCAGGAAGAACGCACATGTTCCTGATGGAGCTTTGCTAAGGAGCCCAGCTGGCACAGCAGATCCTTCATGACCTCCTCTCTCTCTCCCTGCAGATTTCAAGTACATAGAGCTGACACCAGGCAGAGCCACGGGGCCCGACCTGCTGCAGGGCTCCCCCAGCCCTTCAGGCACCCCCTTCTCCAGGTCCCCCCTGGCCAACAGCTTCCTGCCCCAAAAAGGAGCACTCGGAGGCAAATACAGCACCAGTGACAGCGTGGTTTTCTCAAGCCCACCCGGGCCCTCGAGCCCCCAGTCGGCCACCCTGAGCTGTAGCAAAGCATCAGAGAGCACCAGCGTGCCCTTGCAGTGCCTGGCAGGACACACGGACACCGTCTCCTGCAGCCCTGGGGCCCCCAGCACCTCCCCAGGCACTGACAATCTGCTGAAACCCGTGCAGGTGGTGAGGGCCCAGCAGAGGGGCAGCTGGGTGTCCCAGCTCTCCACAAGCCCTGGCTCCGACACCAGCTACATCCTGGGCAGGTAAGGGGTGCTGGAAGGGTCACGGGCAGTACCCCAAGTCCCTCACTGCTTGGGCTGGGAGCTGATGCCCTGCAGGGTTGGTGGCTGGGGTGGGGTGGTCTCTGTGTGTGAACAGCCCCCTGATCTCTGCTCTGTCTCCCTCCTGCAGCAGCACCCACTCGCTCCACAACGAGGACTCGGATGCTTCGGCCGCTGCCTGCCCGTCCCCCAGCAGCTCCCTGGGCAGCCCCTGCTCCCCTTCCTCTGCCATCGTGTCCCACTCCAGGGAAGCTTTTGGCCAGAGCCCCTCACAGCCCAGGGCAGGCAGCTCCCCCAGCACCTCCCTGGTCCAGAAGGGCCAGGCCAGCAGCTGCCCCCCCTCCATCCTCACCTCCGCAGCCGACATCCCGGTGCTGCTGGTGAACGGCTGCCTGGAGCAGGGAGATGGATCCCCCCGGCTGGCCAAGGCTCCCCCCAGCTCTGGCTCGCAGCCCCCCCTGCCCGGCAGCCCCCCCTCGAGGCTCGGTGGCCTGAACAACGCGGTGTCAGCGCCTGCACTCAGCTGCCTCTCGGACAGTGAGTCACCGGGCAGCGCGGGGAGGAGCTGCAGAGCCCAAAAGCTGCTGGGGAATTGGGAGAAAACCCCATTTTCCCTCTGGTTTAGCTGTGGATTATAGACACCAAGGATGAGAGGGCCTTTCTGGAGCTCCTTGCTGTGTCTCCCCATGGTCTGGGGGGTTTCCAGGTCGTGGCTGGTGACCCTGGATTAGCCATAGCCTTGAGGCCACCGGTGTCCTGGGGCATGGGCTCAGCAGGCAGGAATGCTCAGCTCCCTCCAGGAGATGCAGATGCACCTATTCATAGTACCTGAGAATGAGAAACATCATTCTGTCCTATCTTGCTTGTTTTCAGACCCAGATTGGGTCGGGAGGAGGGGTTGGGGTTCTCGTTTGCTCTGAGGACACCAAAAAGGTAGCAGGGTTCACAAGGTCCCTCATTCAAGGACAAACACTGGGGCTATTGTTCTCTGGAGGAGATGAGCAGAGGCAGCTCTCGGGGCAGAGGGTTTTAATTGGGATCCTTATGGGAATAGCAAGAGGGTGTGTGGGTCAGATCCTGGTGTAAATCCCATGGTCCAGTGGATTGTGCAGGGCTGGGCAGGCTGGCACTGCCAGGGGATTCCATGTGAGCCTCTCTGCACAAAATCACAGCTTGCCAAGGGAGATAATTGCATGGGGAATGAGCTATTCTGGGGAGTGGGGAGGGAAGGATCCAAAAGGATTGAAAAACCTTCAGCCCTGGGCAGCCTTAAAGGAAGGTCTTTGCTGGGCTCTGCCATCTGTGGAGGTCCTTCAGGTTCCTGCTGGCCTTGACATCCCGTGGTCTCTTTCAGGTCCCCTCAAGGCAGGACAGCCCACCATGAAGTTTGTGATGGACACATCAAAATATTGGTTCAAGCCAAGCATCACCAGGGACCGAGGTGAGGCAGGGAAGGCTCTGTGGGTGTGACCCTACCCTGGGCTCTGGCCTGTCCCTGGAGCTCTCTGATGTCCCTGTGGGGACTCAGTGGGGACAAATCAGAGTCTGCTGGGGGCTGATGAGTGTGGAGAGCCCCTCTCACAGGTTGGGGGGGTCGGTTCAGAAACAAGGGCTGTGCCACAGCCTCTCTGTGTCCTCCAAGTCCAGCAAAGCTTCTCCTGCCTGTCACACAGCATGGCCTGGGCAGGGGCTGAGTGTCCTGGGGACTGCAGGGACCCGTGGGACCAAGGCAGGGCCCTGCAGGGACACCACAGTCGGTGCCACGCAAGGGAAAAGCTCCAGAGCTTTTCCTGCTGCTGCCAGGGAGTGGCTCCCTGCAGAGCTGCAGGCACAGCTCGGGGAGGTCCCACTGCTGAGTTTGACTGAGCCCCTGCCTGTGCCCTGACAGCAATCCAGCTGCTGAGGGACAAGGAGCCAGGCACGTTCCTCGTGAGGGACAGCACCTCCTTCCGGGGCTCCTTCGGACTGGCCATGAAGGTTCCTGGCTCTCCCACCGGCAGCCAGACAGGTACAGAGGTGCAAACAGGGGGGTGCTTCAAGGGTTGAACTCAAACTGCTCAAAATTAAAGCCAGACGAGCAGCTCTGGTGTGTGGGAGATGCTGGCAGCCAGTCTGTGGGTGCCCCTTGCACCTCTCATGGGGTGGCACCACAGTGGCAGCGCAGAGCAGCTCCAGTGCTGCCCTGGGACAGGACTCTGGGATGGGCAGGGTGACACAGTGACCCTGGGACCCGTGCTGATGCTGATTATGGTCCCTCTTGCAGGCGAGGACAGCAGTGACCTCGTCAGGCACTTCCTCATCGAGTCCTCCACCAAAGGGGTTCACCTGAAAGGGGCCAGCGAGGAGCTGTATTTTGGTAAGGATGGTGCTGTCACCCACAGCAGCCCCAGGAGCTGTTTCCAAAGCCCCTGGAAGCACCAGCCAGGACCAGGTGAATGTGCTGTGCACCTACCAGCACAGGAACTCCCCAGCCCCTGGTCCTGCCTGCACTTCCCTGACAGTGAGACCGTGGCAGTGGCTCCAAAGCAGAAATATGAGCTCCCTGGGACACTGTTGTGGGGTGGGGGATTCCAGGCTGCAGCCCCCTCCAACTCATGGTTCTTGTTGCAGGGAGCCTCTCTGCCTTTGTCTACCAGCACTCCATCACCCCGCTGGCGCTGCCCTGCAAGCTCAGCATCCCCACCCGAGGTAGGTGAGGGACAGGAGGGACACTCTGAGAGCCCCTTCCGATGCTCAGAGGGGTGGGTGGCCCTGCTGTGGGGAGGGGGCTGAGGCACCTGGGCTGCTCCCCGGGCTGCAGGTGGAGCAGGGACCTGCAGAGCTGTCCTGGGAATGGGACAGTGGTGACTCCCTTCTGCTGGGGATGGAGAGAAGGCAAGGGAAGTAGGAGTGGGAGATCAGAGGTGAACAGAGCCACGACAAGGAAATGGAGGGCAATTAAGTTAATCACTGCTCTAAACCCCTGCAATTAGAGTGGTCCTGGGCCTTTGAGCCTCTTGTGAGATAAGGAACGGCCAAAGAGGTGACCAGCACAGCCCGGCCTGTGGCATCACTGCTCCTGCTTGTCCTTTGTGCAGATCTCGCTGATGGAGAGGACAGCCCTGACTGCGCTCCCAAATCTGCACTGTCCCTGGCCAGGAAAACTGCAGGTGAGGACAGGAGCTGGCTGCTGGCCCTGGGGACAGCTGGAGCCCTGGGCACACCGTGACAGCAGGTCACCCCTGTGCAGTGGTGGGCACTGGTGGGATACCCCCCTCCACCCTCCCCATGGGGCTGGAGATACCCACAGGATTTCTGCATATTTTTCCCTGGGTTGCAAGGGAACCTGGTATTTTTAAGGAAACTCGGTTCCTGAGGTCGTGAGGCTGATAAAAGACCCCTGGTTTCCACAGTTTTAAATAGCTCCTGATTTTTAAGCCTCTCTCCTGATGGGCTTCAATGGGGGTGGAACAGCTGGAGCTTTAGGAGAGGGATGGGCTGTCAGGGGTTGGGGAAATTGCTGGGGGACCTTATGGGGCACAAGTGGGAATGACAGAGCTCCTCAGCCTGGGTGGGCTCCAGGTGAGGGTAAAGAACAAAGGGCAAGGAGACCACACGGATGGGTCACCACGCAGGCTGGGGAGCTGGGGACTGCTTTGTTTTGCTGGAAATTCTGAAAAATCAGCTGGCAAGCTGGAAAGTTTAGTTTGACCCAGAACAGCCCTTTAAACAGCTCAATCAGCCTGAAATGTCATGTTTTAGGTTGGCCTTCAGCCCTTCGTTGGCTTGGGGTATTTCTGCTTTTCATTAAAGGAAATATGTAATAAACAGAAAAAAACAAAACCCCCAGCAAATGTGACATTTAGAAACGGGAAATTAAATACTTTGACTTTTACAACAATTAGTGCGAAGAATTAAAGTAAACCAAACTAAATTAGTGAAGAATTTCTGAGTCACCAAATCTTTTAATTTTCATCAAAACAAACCTGACCCACGTCCATGTGAGGGATCTGCAGGATGACCCCTGGGACCCAGCCCTGGACCTGGCCCCTGTCACATCCGTGCTGAGCCAGGCCCTGTGCTGTCCTTGCAGTGTGCAACGTCCTGTACCTCAACTCGGTGAACGTGGAGACGCTGACAGGAGCCCCTGCCATCCTGAAGGGCATCTCCTGCACCTTGGAGCTGGAGACACTGCCCACCCCCACCCTGGTGCACTTCAGGGTGACAGAGCAGGGCGTCACCCTGACCGACGTCCAGAGGAAGTAAGAGCTCAGGATGGGCCAAGGGGGTGGCTCATGGAGAGGCAGCTCCCTCCAGCCTCAGGAAAACCTGGCCTGGCTGGACAAACCCATTTCATGATCCAGGGATGGACTGGACCTCTTAAAAAGGGGTGCTGTGTTTGGTGGCATTGCAGGGGTGGGATGCAGGAACCAGCTGCACTCAGGGTTGGGATTTTGGGATGCCTTGAGACCCTCATTCCCCCACAAGCACAACAGGGCTTGGATTTGCAAATTCGTGTGCATGTCCAAGCCCTTTCCTTTCCTAACACTTCCTTCTCCTCTTCCAGGGTGTTTTTCAGGCGACACTACCCCTTGGCTGCCATCAGGTTCTGTGGGATGGACCCTGAGAACAGAAAGTGAGTTTTGGGCAGCCGTGCCTGTAGGAACCACCCGCTGTGCTCCCTTCCCTGTGGTTCCCAGTGCTTCTGCACCACTTCAAATCCCAAATCCCATAAACTGCCCTGGGCACACCGTGCTGGGGTGGATCTAAACATAACCCTTGGCTTTGCAGCCGATGGAATGAGTTAAACATCAGCCTTTGAGCAACTCCAATTCTGTTCTTCCCCCAGGTGGCAGAAGTACTGCAAGTCCTCCAGGTAAGAGCAGGGACCTCCCGCACGGAGTGGGGGGCTGGAATCCCGGGGGAGTGATGCTGCTTTGGGAAGTGGCTGCATTGCAGAGCAGCAAAGAACCAGCTTAAAAATTAGGAGGGAATGTGATAGAAGTTACCATGGTGGCAGGATGAGGCGTGGGACTGATGGATGAAGATTTAGGGGAGTTTTGGATGAGAGGTTTGGCTGAGCCCAGTTCTCCACATCCCCTCCTGTAGAACCCCCCGTCCAAATCCCACAGCCTTCCCAGGGACTTGTGCTGGGCTCAGGAAGTGAGTTTATATCTGGCTCTACCTTGTGCTCAAGAATCTTTTCACAGCTGGGGAAGCCTTGCCAAAAATGCTCCTCCCGGCTGCTTGGCTTCCAAGGAAACGTGATTGGGGAGTGGGCCAAGGTGGAATTGCTGGAACTGGGATTTGGCTTTGTGGCTGGGGCTGGTTTCAGCCCATTCCTTCAGATTCCTGGATGCAAACTGAATAAGCCTCTCTCCTTTCTCAAAGAATCTTTGGCTTCGTGGCCAAAAGCCAGACAGACTCGGAGAACCTCTGTCACCTGTTTGCAGAGTACGACACCGTGCAGCCAGTGTCCCTTGTCATCGACCTGCTCCGCCAGCTCCTGCCCAGCCCATAGGGACAGAGCCTGGGACACTCAGGGCTGGCAGCTGCCCACACACTGCTGAGCTTCTCCTTCTCCCCTTCTCCTGCTTCTGGGTTGCATTTTGGCAACTGCATGTATTTAGACTTTTTTGTTATGCACCATCCACATCAGGAGCCTCGGCTAAAGACTTTCAGCTCTGGTGGGATGAGATGCTCCTCCAAGCCTCTCCGAGGGGCACTGGCTGCCCAGGGGAAGGGACAAGAGCTGTCCAGGAGGGACAGGAGCTGTGCTCTGTATGGAACCATTGTCCCTCAGCTGGACCATCTGCTCTGAAGGACCACAATGCTCTGGCTGGGGTTCCTACCAGCCAAGAGGTCCCCTGTTTTGGGGTGTCTGGGCTGAAGGAGGTCATGGAGCTGAGCTGAGCTCCCACCATTGGGGACTCAGCCCTGACCCCCCAATGCTAGGGGAGGAGAGGCCTGGGGCAGGCAAAGGGGAGGAATCACCCCCTGAGCAGCACAAAGAGGCAGCTTTGCAAATCAAAGTGTATCAAATGAGTAAGTCCTGCTGGAAACCTGCTTCCCTCAAGGAGCAAGCAGCATCCACAGGCAGGAATGACAGAGCAGCGCATTTTTCCTGGTGCTGGGAAATTCTCCTGCCCTTTTACGCAGCGCGGGGTTGCGGGCGGGCTCGACCTCTCAGCATTGCAGAGAGCTGGGAAATAAATGGTGACATTTTCATGTCAGTGAAACATCGGGTTTTTGGAAATGACTTGCCTGAATTTGGGCCGGATTCTCAGATGACGTAAATTGGCAGGGCCTTGAGGAAGATGGTGCTGCTGTGATCTGCAGCAGCTGAAGGGTCAGCTCGTGCTGGAGCTCGGAGCAGAAAGCAGCACCGGGGCCACTGCGCCCTTCTCTGCCTTAGTTCTCACTCAGTGCCTCTGCGTTGGTTTAATTTTGGCCCCCATTTAACAAAAACCCTCTCAGGGGTATTTTCAATAAAGCAGTAGACCATTTACCTTGCCACAGGCACCACAGGGATGGCAGCAATGGAGACACTTGCTCTGCTCCAGAGCAGCTGTGCAGATGCACCCATAGCAGAGTCCCTCTCCTGAGCCAGGGTCCAGCTGTGGAGCTCTTGGCAATGACCAAAACAGAAATTTGGGTCATTGAGGGGCAGCCCATGGGGCTCAAGCTTTGTCCCCCCAGTCCATCTGCTCTGAGCTCTGCTCAGCCACAGCCCAGCACCTCAGGGTGGGCTCCAGAGCTGTGCCCAGGGGCTCCAGGTGCCTCTGTTGTCCCTATCAGGCTGCATGGACCAGGGGGCTGCAGCTCCCCAAGGTCCCAGGCAGCTCAGGCTGTGGGACCTCAGCCCTGAGACCCCGGGGCAGGCTCAGGACCCCCAGAGCTGGGCTCTGTTGTGGTTGTGCTGATGCTGGTCAGGATCAGCAACTGGGAATGGGGACAGGCAAAGGTTTTGGCTTCACACGGTTCTCTGGGGGGGTCGTGCTGCCCCCTGAGCCCGGCCAGCCCTGGTAGCCATCAGCACAGCGCTGGGACGCGGGGCCGGGCTCCAGGAGCGCTGGCGTCGGCCCTGCTCCGGTGGCCGATCTGCCGTGCCAGCAGATTTCTGGGCTGTCTGTGT
>JAHLSL010000260.1:0-20229 GCA_025920805.1 Petroica traversi | reverse complement strand
GGAGCTCTCGCAGACCCCGTCCCCACTCCGGGTGCGTCCGGCGACTGCCGCCCCCAGCCCTGCGCGGTTTCGGGATCCCCCGCCGCACCGTCCCCTCGGGGTCTCGGGCCCCCTCAGCCCCCTCAGCTTCTCCCCCGCTCCCCTCAGGGTCTCCCCGGGTCGGTCGCAGCCCCACTCGGGCTCCTTCAGGGTCTCCCCGGGCTCCTCTCTCGGCCCTTTCCCCAGCCCTCCCTCTCCTCAGATTCCCCGCTCTGCGATTCCAGTTCTCTTCGCCCGATCCACTCCCCGGCCTGACTCCCTAATGTTCCCTTGTTCACCCCCTCACCGCCGCTCTCCCCCAACAGCCCACGAACGAGAACATCCGTCTGAACAAGGGCGATGGCCCCAAGAAGCTCACGGTGGAGCACATCTACCAGAAGAAGACGCAGCTGGAGCACATCCTGCTCCGGCCAGACACCTACATCGGCTCCGTGGAGCTCGTCACCCAGGTAGGAGCGGGGCTGAGCACCTCGGGGCGGGCAGGAGTCATTAACGACTCTTTACAAAGCTTATTAATCACAAAACACCTGCTTCACAAACGGATGGCACAGAAGAGGTGCTGTACCTGGGAACTTACAAATTCCTTCTTTTTTTTTTTTTCCAGCAAATGTGGGTCTATGATGAAGGCATTGGCCTCAACTGCAGAGATGTGACTTTTGTGCCTGGCTTGTACAAAATCTTTGATGAGATTCTGGGTAAGCTGACAGATCCATTGAGTCAACGAGTGACAGGTTATTAAGAGGAGTTGAATGTAAGAAACTGGAACTAAACATAAATTATCTAAAACATATTAGCACTACTTAATAGCAAGCCATTCATGGGAAAGTAAATTTTCAAAAATCCAATTACAAACCTTATTTCATTCTGCCCAAAATTCTCACTTTTATGTTAATGGTTGCACTGGAGGAATTCAGAGGTCATTTCCAACCTTCATAATTCCATGATAACTTGTACTCCACTTTGTAATTAGCAAAATATTTTCATGCCGAGATCATTATTAGTAACAGTGTAGTGAGTTTTTTATGTTCATTCTATTGAAATAGTTCATAATTTTCCCTTGACTGAAATAAAAATATTCTCTTTCCTTTCTAGTCAATGCTGCAGACAACAAGCAGAGGGATAAAAACATGTCGTGCATTAAAGTCACAATTGATGTGTGAGTTTGATTTCATTGTTGTTCGTTGCCTTCAGCTGCTCTGCAAAGCTGAGGTGGCACTGCCGGGCTGTGCCGTGGGGCTGATCTGAGATAGCCCAAATTTAATTCACCACTTGTGAAAGCCTTTCTCTCTGCTTGGTCCCCTGGTCTCTTACAGAGGGCTGGCTGGGGAAACGGCTGCTCTTTCGTTGCTGTTTTTTTCCACCTCTTCCTCTCCCTTTTCATCCTGATTGAGCACAGCGGGAGGGTTTTGTGTGTGGGTCCATTTCAGAGCCAGCATGTGCGGATTTCTGTGTTGCCTGTCCCCCCTCTGCTGGCAGCTGCTGCACTTGCTGAGCACACATTTGTTCCTGGTGAAATGGTGCCGTTCCCCAGAGCCTTTCTGTGACTTTGTTCACAGCTCAGCCATTTGCAGCCTAAAAACAGTCTTTTCTTTCCCTCCCCAGAGAGAATAACACAATCAGTGTGTGGAACAACGGGAAAGGTATCCCAGTTGTTGAACACAAAGTGGAGAAGGTCTATGTGCCTGCTCTGATCTTTGGACAGCTGCTGACATCCAGCAACTATGATGACAACGAGAAGAAGGTCACAGGTGGGGAAGGCTCAGATATGCACTAAAATCTCTGAGCAGCTCAAAGTGTGTTACCTAATTGAAAAAGTGTGGGAAGGGGGTCCTTGATGCAGTGTGAAAACTGAAAGGGGGGAAATTTAGGTGAGACATATGGAAGAAATTCCTCTCTTGGAGGGTGGTGAGGCTCTGGCACAGGTTTGCCCACAGAAACTGTGGCTGCCCCATGCCTGGAAGTGTCCAAGGCCAAGTTGGACAGGGCTTGAATCAACCTGGGCTAGTGAAAGGTGTTCCTGCCTATGACAGAGAGTGGGACTTGATGGGCTTTAAGGTCCCTTCCGAACCAAACCATTCTGCAATTCTATGAAAATTATGTTCTGTTCCATCAGAGAAGTCTCTGTGCTCTGTTTAATGGTAATAACAGTGCAAACATGGGAACAGGAAAAATTGGTTTTGAATATTCTCTTAAACTCTAATTAAATCAAAGTTTGTAGTTGAATACTGAGCTTCTACAATGTTGTTACTTGTTGACAGTTGTCTTTGGATTGGGCTGACATTGACAAACTCCAGTCAGTCTTGGATTCTTTTAGATGGTTTTTCACAAAGATAATAACACAAGTCTGTGTTCCTTGTAATTCCAGGGGGGAGAAATGGTTATGGAGCCAAACTGTGCAACATATTCAGCACAAAATTTACTGTGGAAACTGGATGTCGTGAATACAAAAAGTTATTCAAGCAGGTAGGAGCACTTTTCTTCCCAGGGAGTTTATACCTGAGATTTTCCAATGAGACCCTCAGCTTTTGTTTCAAAACTCTAGGCACACTTTGCAGTCTGTTCACTGTGATTAGAGTAAATTTGACCCACAAAATATAATTCAAAGGAATAATGAGATTAGCAGACAGCATCAGAATCTGGTTTTTAACCAGAGTTTTTGTTGAATTTAAAGGTATTTAAAACACATAAACTTAGTGCTTTTAATATGTAAGGTAGTTATTTGTGTGTGTTTGACTTGCAACTCACCAAAGCTCCTTTCCTCAGACCTGGACAGACAATATGGGAAAGGCTGGAGAAATGAAGCTGAAATACTTTGATGGAGATGATTATACCTGTGTCACTTTCCAACCTGATCTGTCCAAATTCAAAATGACCATTCTGGATAAGGACATTGTAGCACTGATGTCTCGAAGAGCATATGATATTGCTGGATCCACAAAGGATGTCAAAGTTTTCCTGAATGGACAAAGGCTGCCTGTAAGTGACCATTGAAAAGAAACACAAATATCTGCATTTTCTTGTGCCATTTAACTAGTGAGATTCTGTTGAGGCCATTCCTGTTATCACATTCAGCGAAGGAACACGTGCAGAAGGGATTTCTGCACCCAATTTGCAGGAGGATGTGAATTAAGTATTTATAGGAGCTGTTACCAACCAGTTGTCTGCTCTCATCTGTGTGCAGGTGAAAGGATTCCGCAGCTATGTGGACCTCTATCTGAAGGATAAGGTCGATGAAACTGGGAATGCACTTAAAGTTATCCATGAGGAAGTCAATTCCCGCTGGGAAGTGTGCTTAACTTTGAGTGAAAAAGGCTTCCAGCAAGTCAGCTTTGTTAACAGCATTGCCACCACAAAGGTAACTCCTTATTGTGTTTAGTCAAGCTGGTGCCATATTCTTCAACATTAATATTCTTGGCTGTTTGTAAGTGTACATATGTTAGTGAAAAATACTTTAATGTTGCAAAGAATGTGCTTAAAGTTTTAAATGGGTATTTACCATTTTGTGGGTTTTAGTGGCCTCAGTCCCAGGTCCTTGTCCTGTTCCCCTCAGGGTGGCAGACACGTGGATTATGTGGCTGACCAGCTTGTGACCAAACTCATTGATGTTGTGAAAAAGAAGAACAAAAATGGAGTTGGAGTGAAGCCTTTCCAGGTACAGTGTCAGAATTTCTCAGGTGGGAAACACAACCTGAGCATTGCTACATATAGTAACTTCACCTTAATGCATAACTGCATTAATGAATAACACATTTCCAATGTAGAGACAATAGATATGAGACTGCTAATTTTAACAGTCTCATATTGTCCAGTTTAAGCCAATTAACTTCTCTTTGCTTGACTGATGTGTTTTGTAATCACTATAAGTCAGCATAGATGCACTAAAATTCAGTATCTGTAAGATAACAACTATTGAGGTGGAGAGATGCCAATTCTTGACATCCCAAATCATCTAACACTGTTCATGAGTGTTCATTAGCTGTTCAAAATTATCAGAATATCTAGGAAAATTCCAAACCTGACAGTACTGCATATTCCCTCACTGTGTGACTGACAAGTGAACTGAGCCTGTACGGTGTGTGATCCTTGCTGTATTTAACTACAGGTGAAGAACCACATGTGGATTTTTGTGAATGCCTTAATTGAAAACCCAACCTTTGACTCTCAGACTAAGGAGAACATGACTCTGCAGGCAAAGAACTTTGGCTCTACCTGCAAACTGAGTGAAAAGTTCATTAAGGGTGTAAGTCCTGATCTACACAGACAGTCAAAATGTCTGTAAAAAATACATAACAATAGTTTCTATCGTTGTTGAGGCTTTTCCCACAACTTTGGATTGGGTTTTGTATTGCAGGCAATTGGCTGTGGCATTGTTGAAAGTATCCTAAATTGGGTAAAATTTAAAGCTCAGAACCAGCTGAATAAGAAATGTTCAGCTGTGAAACACTCCAAGATTAAGGGTGTTCCTAAACTGGATGATGCCAACGATGCTGGTAAGTGTTTGACAACCTTTGTAACCAATTCATTCAAAAATAGTTAAAACTTGTTTGTTAAATGAAAGGTTTGGCTCCTAAGGAAAAGTGAGAAGAGAAAACCTGTCATTATAATTTTACCCTCATTTTACAGTCCCACTTTCTATGATTATCCCCATTTACTGTGTGCAGTGCCAAGAAAACTGCGTTAAAAGATTATTTATACTTGTTCAGTCGTGAATGTGCAGCCTTGGATTTTGTTTCTTAAGTAGAAAACTGACTTGATTTTCTTCTTTTTCAGGCAGCAAGAATTCTCTAGATTGTACACTGATCCTGACCGAGGGGGACTCAGCCAAAACTCTGGCTGTCTCTGGTCTGGGAGTGGTTGGTAGAGACAAATACGGAGTATTTCCTCTTCGTGGGAAAATCCTCAACGTCAGGGAAGCTTCTCATAAGCAGGTGGGTTGGAAAATGGTTACACTTACATGTTGGAAGGTGTGGTGAGATTTGTGCAATGAGTCGGTGCAGCTGCACCTGGAGCACTGGAACTCCAAGGAGTAGTGTCTTAAACACCTGAGTCTTCCCTCACCTTGAGCCTGCCTCACTGGTTAAGTAGGAATATTGATTTGATTAAGTCCTGCTCAGTGATTTGCCTGAGGGCATAATGTTCGTGCTGTGGATTGGAAAATATTTGGAATTATCTAGAGTAATATAACTATTAGAAACTGCAAGTTTCTAAACAGCAAAAAACACCAGCAGGACATAACTCAGCCAATGACTCACTTATGGATAACTTAATACTTTCTGATAGACTCAAAATGTAGTTCACACAGTTTTTATTCTGTGGGATCTCTTTCAGATTATGGAGAATGCCGAAATCAACAACATCATCAAGATTGTGGGTTTGCAATATAAAAAGAACTATGAAGATCAAGAATCTTTAAAAACTCTTCGCTATGGAAAGATTATGATCATGACAGATCAGGTTAGGTTCATTAAAATTGAAAGTTGGGAAAGGATAACAATTAGCACTTAAATAAAGAGATAGGAAGAAAGTATTTTTCTAACTACTCCTACTGTTGTACCAAATTCTCTGTGTTTCTTTTTCCCATTTTACATTTTTGTGGGTCATAATGTCTTTTTCAGCCACAAAAAAGTAAAATAGGGAGTAACATCAAATAGCTAAACACTGTCTTTCCAGTCTGCTGATTCAAAGTCCTTGACCAGTCCTTGACACCTTTTTCACCAAGAATCTGCCTTTTCTGTTTGTCTTAATTTTCAGCAATTAACACATGGCCACCTTTTTAGAGGTGAAAGTGAATAGGGTCAGTTAACTGGAATTACAGAGTCATTTATTATTAAGCCAACAGTTGTCATTTCCATCATTCCCTGATAAAATATGGTTTGTTTATTTTCTTTTATAATTCAGGATCAGGATGGATCACACATCAAAGGTTTGCTGATAAACTTCATCCATCACAATTGGCCATCTCTTCTAAGACACAATTTTTTGGAGGAATTCATTACTCCCATCATAAAGGTGATGGCTGGGGGAGGATGATGGGAATGACTTGAGGGTCCATAGTCCAAAAATGTCTTCCATTTCACAAATAAAATATTTGTCCATTGTAGGCCTTTAAAAACAAAGAAGAACTTGCATTCTACAGCATTCCTGAGTTTGAAGAGTGGAAGAGCAGTACACAGAACTACAACTCGTGGAAAATCAAGTACTACAAAGGTTTGTAAAAACTTAATATGGTGAAACTCATCCAAGTCAGAGCACTGATGAGTCAATGCAGTCAATCCTGCTTTGCAGAAAGGATTTGGACTGGGTGTCCTTCAAGTCTCTTCCCTCCTATGATACTCCAATTAGATTTCAGTTATCTGTGGAATTACAGAAAAAAATCCAAAACTACAATATGCCACTGCTCACTTAATTGTAATTCTTTTGACTTTTGTGATACATCTCATTTTGAAGTAACTGAAGATTGCAGGAAAGCACCTTCGCACTGTATGTTCATGCGATGCATCACAAAAACTGAGCACAGCAAAATATTTATTTGAATTGAAACTTAATTTAGGCAAAAAGTCATTAGGATTAACTCTCCTGTCCCTACAGGTTTGGGTACCAGCACATCAAAGGAGGCCAAAGAATACTTTGCAGATATGGCAAAGCACCGAATTGGCTTCAAATATTCTGGGCCTGAAGATGATGCTGCGATCACCCTGGTAACTAGCACTTGTTTTAATTGCTGACTTACTACCTTTGGTATTTCACCATGTAGAGTGCTCTGTATTTTCTCTTCAAATGCCCTTGGAGGCCTTTGGGCTGGAGAGGATCTCTGTGTTACCAAGGCTACAGCTTTAGTTGAACCGGGAGCAGCGAATCTGCCCCTCGACCTCAGGGCAAGAGTACCCTTTAAATGATGGGCTTTAAATATAGCTTGGAACAAACTAATCACTACAAACCAATTGACATTTGCAGACACAATAGTAAATATTCCTTGAACATTTTTCTGCATATACTGCTGCCGTTTTCTCCAAGCTAGATCTTCCCTTCCTCCCCCAGTGTGAAACTGGATTAAAACAGTCCTCATTTCTGTGAACTTCACCTTAGCTGGTCTTTGATTCTTAAATATTCAGAGTTGTTAGGCAACCCCAAAAAATAAAGTTTTCCCCCAAAATATTAATTTCCTCTCAAATTTGCTTTAGTCTTCTGTTATTATATTAAAAATCTATGCATTTAAACATAACTACTCTGTCTTCTACAGAGTGGTGGAAATTATGCTCTTAATATGTTTAGCTACAGAAACCTTTTATTGCATTTCTTGGGTTCTTAAATCAGCCTGTTTAGCATGTTGTTCTCCTGGGTAAGCTCTTCCTTTTTCTCAAGTGATCCAATAGTGCACAACCACAGAACATTCTGGAATTGAGTTACTTTTCATTTTGTAACATCCAGGCCTTTAGCAAGAAGAAGATAGAAGAGCGAAAGGAGTGGCTGACTAATTTCATGGAGGATAGAAGACAACGGAAGCTGCACGGTCTGCCAGAGGTAAAAGGTTTATGTTTATAAGGAAACTGGTTTCCAGTCTCTGCCTGGGGCTGTTCTCAGCTTCATCCCAGCACGCCAGAGCTGCACACAGCTCAGTCAGTGAGTCAGGCCCAGATTATAGAACGTTGAAAATGTGTCAGGATTTTGCAGAGCAGCTTCTTCTCTCATCTTATCAGTGTAGCCTCATTGTCAATTATCCAACGGTTAATTTCATTTTTAGCTCACATCTTTCAAGTTACTGAATCAATAGGAAAATGATAACTCAAGCAGAGGCAAATGAAGTCTTTATTTCCCCCTAAATGGAGGAATAATGCATCCTGGGAAATGTTTCTCTTTACCATGCAAAGGGTGTCAGCACTTGAGCTGTATTTAGCTGATCTTACAAGTAGTTCCCATTTCAGTGAGACTAGCCAAGACACAGATTAAGCCCTTTTAAAATTAAGGCAATCTTCCCTCTGTTTTTCTTAGGAATACCTGTATGGGAAAAACACCGATTACCTGACGTACAATGACTTCATCAACAAGGAGTTAGTGCTGTTCTCAAACTCAGATAATGAGAGATCAATCCCATCATTGGTTGATGGTAAGTGATTTCTAAGTAGTGATTCTGCATGGTGTTTCCCCAGAACTGAGGAAGTGTGTGTTTCATGTCACATCAGAGCCAGGGAACCTGCTGAGGTTTCAGGATCAGTATCCCAAAGTCTGTTTTCTGCTGTCCAAGGTTTTTCATCTTTGGATGAAATGTCTTGTCCATTTTGTAGTGTATCATTGCCAGTACCTTACTCAGCTGGTACAGAATCTCTAGGTGTATAAGTAGTTCTTGTATCTCTAGAGAGCAGAAGCCAAGTGCATCACATCACATGTTCTAACCACAGGGTCTTTCCTTTTTTCATATAGGTTTGAAGCCAGGTCAGAGGAAAGTTTTGTTCACCTGTTTCAAACGAAATGATAAACGGGAGGTGAAGGTTGCCCAGCTGGCTGGTTCTGTCGCTGAGATGTCCTCATACCATCACGGTGAGGTAAGAACCTGCCTGGGTGTGCAAAATGCTTTAAAGGAAAGGCAAAAAGCCCTTCTGTTGCTGTGAGTTACGATGCTTCTGAAGCAGAATTAGATGTTTGAGTGTGTACATCAAAGGCAAGTGGCTGTTTAGCTGTTTTCACTATTAATTCTTCAGGATTAATTTAATCTGACATTGGTCACTCTGCCCGTCCTGTCCGTACTTCATGGGAGCATAGTTCATTCAAAAAGTGGAACTAGAAAAACCTACTTAAATTATGATGGACTTAGGCAGATGTTATAACCTTTCTGCGTGGGTCAAGACATGTTAAGCACTATCATAAATGTTCAAAATGTTCTCTGTGGAGACTGACAGAATCTTTCACTGGAGATTCAGACCAGGTAGACAGTGATAGATAGAGATATGGATCACTAGAACATTTCAGATGGTCTTGGGATACATTTTCATTGAGTTTCTTGCAGTATTTCATCAATTGAGTTTATCTTTTGTATCAATTAAGTTCTTGGTGTGAATGTTGCCTTACTTTGTCCATTCCCTGAACCATTCTGCACGCTCAGCTTTGCACCTCCTTCATTGCAGGCTGCGCTGATGATGACCATCGTTAACTTGGCTCAGAACTTTGTGGGCAGCAACAACCTCAACCTCCTCCAGCCCATTGGTCAGTTTGGCACAAGGCTGCATGGAGGGAAAGACTCTGCCAGCCCTCGATACATCTTCACCATGCTCAGGTCAGCATTCCAGAGTTCTTACTGCCTTAAAGGACTTAATTTTACTGCAATGAGAATGAAAAATAAATTGGATTTTTCCCTTTAAAATTTTGGGTTATACTTCCATGCTCAGAGTACAACAATTGAAGTGAGATTCAGGTGCTAGATTCCATTACGGAAATATGGATTTCAGAGCAGAGAATATGGAAATGGAAGCATAATCAAAGGGAGAAATTTGGGTGGGATAATAAAAAATAGGGAGGTTTCTTTTTGCATGGCAGTCACGTTCTGTAACAAGAATTTGGGCTTAAATTCCTTTCTCCATTCCAGCCCCCTGGCACGCTTGGTGTTCCCACCGATGGATGACAACATCCTGAGGTTCCTCTACGATGACAACCAGCGTGTGGAGCCAGAGTGGTACATGCCCATCATTCCAATGGTGCTGGTCAATGGGGCTGAAGGGATTGGTACTGGCTGGGCCTGCAAGATCCCCAACTTCGATATCAGGGAAGTTGTGAACAATATCCGACGGCTGATGGATGGAGAAGAGCCACTGCCAATGGTAAATAATATAATTGAAAAAGAAATGTCTTGTTTGTTAGTTTGTTGAGCTGATATTGAGCATTTTATTGGGTATGCTTAAAAAAGAGGCATCCACACAAAACTGAATCTAGTGGTTTTTGTCCTCAGCTTCCCAGTTACAAAAATTTCAAAGGCACCATAGACGAGCTGGGGCCTAATCAGTACGTGATAAGTGGTGAAGTGTCCATCCTTGATTCTACAACCATTGAGATCACTGAGCTGCCTGTCAGAACATGGACACAGGTAATAAACTGGGAATTCGATCTTGAAATTTACAGTTTGCTCTATAAATCAAAAAGGGAGTAGTGGGGTTTGGGGCTGACTTTGTTTCTTTCCTCAGACATATAAAGAGCAGGTTCTGGAGCCAATGTTGAATGGGACTGAGAAGACCCCCCCTCTGATCACAGACTATAAAGAATATCACACAGACACCACGGTGAGGTTTGTGGTGAAGATGGCAGAAGATAAACTAGCAGAAGCTGAAGCTGTAGGGCTGCATAAGGTCTTCAAACTCCAAACAAGTTTAACATGCAACTCCATGGTACGTGACAGATTTTGCTGAAGGAATTTTTGGTTTAACTCAGACTCTGTGGACAGCTGCAGTCGTTGCGTGAAACAAAAATCCTCTTTGGCAGTAACCTATTCACTTCGATTTTTCTGCTGTTACTGGTTTTAAATCAGCTTTCAAAGGTCAAGAGCCTGGCTTAGGAGTGGGCCCAGAGTGGATGATTTGCCTGAAGGAGGCAAAATGATCTGAAATCACAGTTTGCAGAGCTCTTTGAGCCAGCAACAGGGGCACTGAACGTCTGGCTCCTGACAATGTGTGAAGCTTGATGCAAGATGTTTGTCCTGCACAGAGCTCTAAGATTCAAGTAACCTTAACTCTACTGTGCATATTCAAGAGCATTGAAATTCTAAAATTGTCTCTGCTGCTGTGCTCTCAAACCAAAGTAGTTTCTAGAACAATACATTTGATAATTTGTTGGTTAATAATTTGGTGGTACCATCACACCTGTGTTACAGGTAACTTTCAGTGGGTTTGGAATCAGTTTTATCATCATAACGCCTTTGTTCTTTTATTTTCCTCCAGGTTCTTTTTGACCATGTTGGCTTTCTCAAGAAATACGACTCTCCCCAGGACATTCTTAAGGAGTTCTTTGAACTCCGGCTCCGATATTACAGTTTGAGGAAGGAGTGGCTTATAGGGATGCTGGGTGCTGAGTCTGCAAAGCTGAGCAACCAGGCTCGCTTCATCCTGGAGAAAATAGATGGCAAAATTGTGATTGGTATGTTGGGATTGTAACTTGGAGAACTGGGTGATCTCTTGAGCTCTGTCAGCACCCCCTCAGCCCCAGGCTGGCTTTTACAAACCACACCAGGGCTTATCTCTGTTCCGGTGACATCTAAGAGGAAAATGCTTCACAGAGTATCCCTGGTCTGTGTATTATACACATAAACATGACAGTGGGATACTTATGCAGCTTTCCTGCTCTGTGTTGGAGAATTTTTGAGGGAATTTTTTTAATAGCTTAGCAATAATTCCCATTTGTTTCTGACTTGGTAGGAGTAAGAGTTAATTATTTGTGGATTTAGAAAGGGGCAGTGTTTGCTGTTAAATGCATCTTAAGAATCTGTATCTCCATAATCTTTGTGAACCTCTACAAAAATATTCCAAATCACATTCTCAGTGGACTGGGGGTTCAAACTTAGATGATACTCAAGCAGCAGCATCTGAGAATCATGAGCTAGAAAAAGAAGCAGATCTTTGTTCCCAACATACACATTTTTCAATCAACTTTCCCCCCCCTCGGTGTGAAAGCTGGGCTGTGTTCTGCTGCCTTCACGGAGGATGCGGCCAGACAACGTGTCATAAGATGCTTTGTGGTTTGTGTCTGAAGGCAGCCCAGTAATCCCAGCAGCCCAAGTCTGTCTGACTGAACTCGGGAAGAGAAATAATTCCCCTGAAATGCATTTTCTTGGGTTTTTCTAATAAGTAGTTCCAAGGCTGCCAGAGCTGGTTTCATTTGTATTTGTGTCTCATGGTTGATGGCTTCTGATACCTTAAAAAGGAGCAAATTCCAGCTGAAGCATTTCCAGTGGTTGAGCACTTAGAGCATAAATTTCCCGAGTGATGTCTAATGAGGTGCAAGCTATACCAAGCTATCAAGGGTTTCTTTCTCCACCTGCCTGTCATGATGAAACCTGTTTTATACCATCATACCTTTTCTTCTCAAGTTCAAAAACTACTTAAAGCAAGGGAAATGCATGTATGGGAACAAAGAAAAATATTAGCATTGTTTTGGCTGGTACAGAAGCAATGCTTCCCTGACAAATCACCTGCTAAACAGGAGCTTTTCAGGTGTTGTTCAGGCTCTTCCACATGTCCCAGCTGTGATGTGGAAAGGCTGGTTTGGAGCTCTGTAGGATGCTGAGCAGCTACAACCACAGGAATCAAACTGTAAAGCTCATCTGTCGCTCCTAACAGCGACTGGTAGTGGGCACTGAGTGACAATTCTGAAATGTCTGTTTGCAGAAAACAAACCCAAGAAAGAGCTGATTCAAGTTCTTATTCAGAGAGGATACGAGTCTGATCCGGTGAAGGCTTGGAAGGAGGCTCAAAACAAGGTAATGCCTCAGTCATCCTCTAAATATGCCCAAACTGGCCCCGAGCTCTGAGGCTTCATTAATCCTTAGAGAGGCCCAGGTTGCTTTACAAATAGCAGGATTCAAGAGTTTCCGTGTTTGATCAGTAACCCTACCCTCATGTGTCAGGGTTTTTGTTGACTGGGCTTGTTTCAAATCCACATTTAGGATGAAGAGGAGGAGGAGGAGGAGGAAGAGAATGACAAAGAATCAACTGCAGCCTCTGGGCCAGACTTCAACTACCTGCTGAACATGCCCCTGTGGTATCTGACCAAGGAGAAGAAAGATGAACTCTGCAAGCAGAGGGATAACAAAGTATGTGCCTTCCTTTCCTTATAAAAACATTGTATTTATATATATTACGTGTTATATAATTTAATTTTGGCTGGTGGATTGAAATGTGTGACTAATGATTATGATCTGTGATATCCTTTAGGAAAAGGAGCTGGAAAATCTTAAGCGCAAGAGTCCCTCTGACCTGTGGAAGGAAGACCTTGCTGCCTTCGTTGAAGAACTCGATGTATGTTGATGTTCAGTGCACATGATCAACTCCCTCATCTTATTCACCAGCCCTTTATTGATTTTTGTGGTTTTTTGTGTTATTTCATGCTCCCCTCTGCAGGTAGTGGAGGCCAAGCAAGCACAGGATGAGAGTGCAGGGATTGTTGGCAAACCTCTGAAGGTAAAAGGAGGGAAAGCAAAGGTGAAGAAGGCCCAGCTGGCAGAAGTAATGCCATCCCCTCATGGCATCAGGGTTGTTCCTCGGATCACTGCTGAGATGAAGGCAGAGGCAGAGAAGAAAACTAAAAAGAAAGTAAAGGTAAAAGGGAATGTTCCAAATCCTCAATCTTTCTTTGCATCCTCTTCAGTACAGCCCTAAAGAAATGTGAGTTTTTGTTAGCTGGACTTGTGCTGTTGAAGCAGTTGTTCAGGGAGAGAGACAGGACCTTAGGATTTGGGAAACACTGGGAATGGTGATGTCTCAGTCTGAAGGAGAACAGACTCACTAACACATCGGGAGATGGCTTAGAGGGAAATTTTTGGCACATTGCAGTGCCAGGGATGGGCTGGTAGCTCAGAAAAGGGGACAGATGCAAGTAAGGTTGTTCCAGGTGTCTTGGGAATTTGATAAACCCTCTAGCAGGCAGGAAGCACAGCCAGTACATTCCCTTCTCCAGAACACCCTTTGCATTCCCAGCAATGCTTTCACCCACTAAATGCCATCATTGTTCTCCGTATCAAGGAGATAAAAAAGATTGAACTCTTTTTATAGGACTAGTTGAAATTGTGCCATTCAGCCATTTCCAACAGAGAGAACTAACCCATCCCCTCACCTGTTTGGCCCTGGAAGCCACACAGGTCACTCCTTTCCTCCACATTATTCCACCCAACAGTTTTTCCAAATAACTCTCACTTTTGTTTTTATCCCACCCTGTCCAGTCCTGCATCCCCATCCCCCCCAGAGCCAGCACACAGCCAGCAGCAGGAGCAGAGTGCTCAGGAGTGGGGCCAGAGTTCCTGTTTTTGTTCATGTTGGATTTTGCCTTTTAAGTCACCTGATTTGAGGGCAAATCCTGTCCAATTTGCAGATCCTGTCTGTAATCAATTCTACACACGGTTTGTTTCACAGACTCAGGTTTCTTGTACCACTAACTTTTACATGTCTAAAATAAGCAGCTCCTTCCTCCGTTTCCCCATGTGCCTCTTCTCTGTGAGCTGACTCACTGTTTGCTATATGCTTGCATCTGCAGAGTGAAAAAACTGAATTTGATGAGAATCAGGATGAAAACACATCCGGAGAGAAGGAGTCTGCAGGCCGGAAGCAGAGAGCACAGAAGCTGAAGACTGAGCAAGGTAAATGCTTTGATGTTATTCCCTCCAAGGAAAAGAGGAAAAGGTTTGTCAGTGTGGTTATATGACCTTTTCCTGAAGGTGGTAAGCAACACCTAGGATCAGTAGTTTTGGGAAAACTGTGTGAGAAAGTGATCCTGGATAACAGTCAGGCAGAATGGATTCCTATTCCTCTTTGTTTAAGTCAGAATCCTCTGAATTCGGTGCATTTCTACGCTGAGCTCGAACCCCTGAGCCTGAAGTACTCATGGAAGTTTGCTGGTTCATCCTGACTCCCAATATTTTTCAGGAGCTAAGAGACAGGCCACTCTGCCTTTCAAGCCATTAAAGAAAACCAAGAAACGAAACCCTTGGTCTGACTCAGGGTCTGATTCAGAGTCTGATTTTGAAGCACCTCCCCAAAGAGAGCGAGTGGTTCGCCAGGCAGCAGGTGAGTGAGGACACAGATGCAGGAGAGGGATGGTCCTCCTCGTGGAGGAGAAAATGGAACAGACTATTTAGGGCCCTCCCAGAGCCTCAGATAGCATTTAGGAATCATCTTTAAAAGGCTTCTTTATTTTGCTGTCTGAAACTACTAAATATTTCTACAATTTGTGCACATTTTCAGGGAAAAGCAGAAATGGGCAACTAGAGAAATATGGCTATTGAGTTTAGTTATACAACTGTCTTGTGTTGTGGGTGAGGTTGGAAGACTCCAAATGACAGAACACACTTGTCATTTGGAGTCTTCTCCCTGGCAGTCTCAGCATCTGCTTGTTTTTATTCAGATCTTTATTTTTTAATAACTGTAGCTAAAATATTGAAAAAGAAACTGAGCTGCATATTGCCAAATGTGTAAAATAACACATCTGTGTTCTTCCATCAGCCAAAGTCAAGCCCATGGTCATTTCAGACTCAAATAACTCCAGCTCAGATGAGGAGTCTGAATTCCAGGATGACAGTGAAGGCAACTCTGAATCGGACACAAACTCTAAGAAAAAGGCTCCTCCCAAACCCAAACCTGCTCCCAAGTGAGTATTTTTCCATAATCTCTGGAAATAAGTTGTGCTTAATGCTACACAGAAATTAAAAGTGCCTTTTTTTTTAATGCCTCTCTTTAGTGTATCATAAACTGAATTAAAAAGTTGGTGTTTTGTTTTTCAGGGAAACCACTGAAAAAGCAGCAAAAGCTCCCAAGCAAAAGGCAGTGGCAAATGTTGTCCCTGGTGAGTGCAAGACCTCTAAACCATGTGGATTCTCGTAAAATCCCTCAGCAGTGCACAGGGAAGAGCAGAGGGAATCATTTGGCTGTTTCAGGCTGATTTTCTGCTTTCCTTATCCAGTTCCAGTCCAAGATGTCCCTGAGGAAAAGGTGAGCCAGGCTCCTGCAGCTCCATCCATCCCTGTGCCAAGCACCAAGGCCATGCCCAAAAAACCTCCTGCAGCCAAGAAAGCTGGAGCCACCAAGGGTAAGGGCAGCTCAGCAACATCAGTTCTAGAGAACAATTATAATTCCTGTGGGAAACAGTTCCAGTGATTTCGCTTGGCGTTCCAGGGCCTGGGCAACTGGAGTTTGCATTTCAGCAAAGATCTGAGGTTTGTGGCAGAGGTTCTCTGGTTGTCATGTTTGAGGTCTGTTTCCAAACATATCATGTTCTAGTTCATGTTGGACATGCTTGGAGGGAGGGAATTTTAGTTTGGGAACAGGAAAAGTGAATGCTTCCTACAGTGCTATGTAATACTTGGCAGGGATAATCCGAGTGGAATTTGTGTCTTGCAGTCAATGTCCTACTTCATGTCTTTTTGGGAAGAAATCTGCCTTGGAGCAGGCAAGCTTTTGGTGGTAGTTTGATCTATTCAGTGCTGGATCCATCTCATCCATCTCCAGCATTTGACTCTGGGTTTTTTAAGCTCAGCTGTGCCAGACTTTGACACTGTTTTGCATATTCCAAATGGAATCAACTCGGTGTTGATCCCAGCAGGAAAATTGTGTTACTTCCACTCCTAAATTGAGAAAGCATGTTATCACTCAGAAATGGCCTGAAATGAGCTGAACTGGAAGTTGTGCTTCGAGATACTCTTTAAAAAAGTGAAAATATAGGTAAGAAGGAATGAGTGAGTGTTTAGGAAATTCTTTCCTCCCTGTGCAGGAGTTTGAAGGTCTGAGATGGGTTACAGAGCCTTGAGAGATCAGGATGTTTCAATCTGAAATAGTCTGTGAATTGCTTTGGGGACGCTTTAATTTGATCCTCTAAATGTAGCAGAACTGAGCAGATAAACAACCTCATTCCTCACCATCTGTGGAAGAGGGATCTTTCTAGAAAACCGGCTTCAAACGGAGACGACCTGTGCGCTGACCCCGCGGCAGTGCAGAGCCTGTTTGTGTTGGAAGAAATTCCCAAACTGGGAACGAGAGAGCAGCAAAACAGGGGTTTAACACCATGTTCTGTTCCAGAAAACCAGCCCTCCATCATGGATATCCTGGCCAAGAAAAAGGCTGCACCCAAACCCAAGCCAGCGGCGAAGGAGGGACCCCTGCGTGGTGAGGGTGACAATGCCAAGGGGAGGAAGGTTATAAAGAGGCAGCCAGACTCTTTGGATTCAGATTCTGATTTGGATTTCGGCTCCAAGCCTGCCAAGTCTGCTGCATCAAAGGTTTGTGCAACGCCGTCGGCGCCGAGGGAACCGCGGAGTGTGGGGTTGGTTCTTCCAGCAGGGAAAGCTGGTGGAGGTCGAACCTCTACCTGGGTGTGGGGAATGGGGAAGAGGGGGGTCAGAGAATCATGGAATGTCCTGAGCTGGAAAGGACCCACAGGTATCATCTAGTCCAACTCCCAGCCATGCACAGACACACCAACAATCCCATCCTGTGCCTGAGAGTGTTGTCCAAATGCTCCTGGAGCTCCGGCAGCCTTGGGGCCATGACCATTCCTTTGGTACCTTCTGTGCCCAACCACCCTCTGGGATAAGGACCTTTCCCTCATAAGGGCCAGATTCCCCGAATCCTGGGTCTATTCCCTTCACTTCAAACACCCAGCATCCCCATGGCACAGCAGGTGTGTGGTGCTCTTTGTGTTCCCTGTGGATGCTCAGATCCCTGACTCCTTTCCTGCTTTCCCTCCAGAAACCCAAGCTACAGGATGACACCTTCTCCATTGACTTTGGTGCCGAAAGCCCTGTAGTTCAGCCTCGTACCAGGCCTGGCCGCCTCAAAAAACCTATCCAGTACCTGGAGGAGTCCTCTGAGGATGATATATTTTGAGTTTTTAGGAAAATTTTAAACTCCAGATCCACAACGAGCCTTCAGCAGCACTCCAGAGCTCCCACCAAAGACCATCTCAGCCTAGGAAGTCTTCACTGAACATGAGCTGCTCCAAAAGTGTTCATTACAGGTGACCACAGCTCATTTTTTATTGGTTTTAAGTAAGTTAAGATTTGTTTAAACAGGAATGTCCCTTTTTTGCCCAGTGAGTACTGCCGCGCTTCCCTCTTCCCCATTATTTAACACTTTGTGGTCATTTTAGTGTTAAAGTTGACTTTAGAACATGCCAAATCCTTTAAAATTTATACTTCCCTCTTGAAATATCTTATAGTACTAAAATACATGAACTTCTAATTCCACCACTTAACTCAGGTGAAATGGAGTCATTTTTCCAGCACTATTCCTTTGCAATGTAAATATTTTCTGTGTTTTTTGTTTTTGTCCTGAGTTTGTTTGTCTTAATGTTTGCCTAAAAATAAAAAGCATTTTTGCTTATTTTCTTCACTGAATTTCTGTATTTTTAGGGAAATAACCACTGCAGAGCTTGTGCTAAGCCCTCTCTCTGTCAGAGGAGAGAGCTTGGCACAAGCTCTGGGGGAGTGCTGGGCTGGTTGGCCACTTCCCCTCCGGCTATGGTCACTGTGGCTCCACAACTGAATTCTTGTGAACACCCCTGTGGTCCCCAGCACGCGGGGAGCTGCTTGCCCAGAGCAGCTGTGGCTGTCCCATCCCTGGAAGTGGCCAAGGCCTGGTTGGAGCCATCCTGGTCTAGTGGAAGATGTCCCTGCCTAAGGAAGGGGATGGGACTGGATGAGCTCTAAGCTCCCTTCCCATCCAACCATTCCATGATTCCATGAAACCCCAGGGCCCCCCGTGCTATCGGTGCTTTGCTGGAACCCAGTCAAGTGTGGAAAGCCCTGTCAGATTTTCCACTGGCTCTGGAGAGCGTCTCTGGCGCGTCCCCTCCGAGGCCAGGCTATTTACAGCTCCTCTTGCTGCAGAACACGACCCATGACAGGGCCACGGGTGGGTTGTGGGGCTGCTCTCAGAATCCTGGCATCACCCTGGTGTGGGTGTAGAGCTCTGGGAACACAGAGTGGACCACGGAGTCCATAGCAGGAGTTTCCCATCCCGAAATCCTGGATGGTGTGCTGGGGATGCTGCTGCATGGGAGCTGAGCTGTGGGGCATCAGGCACTGGCCCACCCTGGGCATTGCTCATCCCCAAGGGGCGAGGGGGGTCTGAGGGTGACCCTTGTTGTCCAGGGCTCTGCTCCTGCTACTGGGAAGGGAATTTGAAGTGCCAGCAAATGCTGTCAGCGCTGGCCTGGGCTGGGCACGGGCTGGCAGGAGCCCTGGCTGGTCCCACAGGATTTTTGTAGGGATTAGTCCACACATGCCAGAGCTGGGAACAAGCTGGGAAGATCCATGGGACCCCCAAGAGCCCTGGCACAGCATCCTGGGGCAGGGAGGGCCGGTGCCAGCTGTGAGCATCCCCCAAAAACTGCAGGGCTGGAGCTGTGCCAGCAGGGCTGGGAGTACCCAGGCTCTGATGGGTCAGTGAGGTGATGCCAGCGCTGGGGGCTCTTCTGGGGGCCAAGTGCTGTGGCTTGGGACCCTGAGGCCCTGTGGGCTTGGGAAGGCCAAAGTTTGGGGGCATTTCTGCTCTGAGGGGGCCACCACCCCTCTCCCAACCTGTTCCCTGGGCAGCTCCTGGCCCTGGGCAGGGCAGCTTTTGTCCTTGAGCCCCACCAGCAGTGCTGAGCTCTTCCCGCCCTCCAGGCGCCCCTGCGGGTGCTCTGTCCCTTTAAAAGGACTCCAGGCGTGGCTGTGGGACCATTATCCCATCCCTGCTGGACAAGGGACTGGACAGTCCCGGACAGCCCTGGACAGCCAGCACCAGCAGCGCTGGCACACCGTGGACCGCAGCCTCCGCAGGTACGGGGCTGATGTGGGGGGCCACAGCTCAGCCCGGCCGAGCTGAGGAGGGGGACAAGGGATGGGGAATCTGCTGGTCCTGCTCTCGTTGGTGTCCTTGGATCCATCCCTGGGGGAGCGAGTCCTGGGCACAGCGGCTGCCTGGGGACACTCCTGGCAGGGCTAAGCTGGGCGGGCACTGCCCGGGCACCCTCCAAGAGCACGAACGCCGTGGTGCGGTTGGGAACTGCGGGAGGATGGAGAGTTGGAGGGGCCGTGGTGCGGTTGGGAACGGCGGGAGGATGGAGAGTTGGAGGGGCTGTGCTGCCGCCGGGGTCCGACCTGGTGGGCACCGCGTCCCCCCAGCGCTGACCCTGCTCCCGCAGCGCGGCCATGGGCGAGTGGGGCTTCCTGAGCTCGCTGCTGGACGCCGTGCAGGAGCACTCGCCCATGGTGGGCCGGTTCTGGCTGGTGGTGATGCTCCTCTTCCGCATCCTGGTCCTGGCCACCGTGGGCAGCGACGTCTTCGAGGACGAGCAGGAGGAGTTCGTGTGTAACACGCAGCAGCCGGGCTGCAAACCCGTGTGCTACGACGCCGCCTTCCCCATCTCTCACTATCGCTTCCTCGTCTTCCACGTCGTTGTGCTGTCGGCGCCCGCCGCCCTCTTCGTCATCTTCGCCGTGCACCAGGCGGCCAAGCCGGGGCGCGG